>CAESWR010001008.1:38074-71795 GCA_903171835.1 Mullus surmuletus
GATGGACAGCATGCAGCCTTCTGTGCTGGGTTGACAGGTTTCTTAGCTGTTTCAGTGAGAGCTCGATGCATTGTTAATTATCACACCTCCTTTAATAAACCAATAACCTATCCTCTGTTCTGTTTTGGTGTTAATGTCTTCATTTTTCTCGTTGGATAGACAAAAGGGCTCCCAACTCTCTATGTATTGTGGCCCACAGCTTCAAGGGCCTTGTGGGTCATTGCATCCCTCCATTGTGTCTGGTCCAAAAAATATTCTATAGCACCAAAAAAATTGGAAAATGATCTCTATGATAATTTAGGCAACAGCTGCTGCAACAAATTTATCTCCAATATGATGATGATTATGAGAATTGTCTAAGTATAATAATACGTGTATTCTGTTTACACTTTCTATAGTGACATCATTATCTCAATTTTGTGCAAAATCTGTTGTGGCAAAATGGGAATTTCCCAATTTGGGAAATGAATGAAGTGAAGTTGAGGGAAGGCTGCAGGTCTCTGAGTACCAATATCTTTGAAGAATTGTGGTTTACATGTATGACACTTGCGAAATGTAAGTATAATTTACTATCCAATATTTATCTGCATCTTTTGAAATATTTGTTTGTTCATAATTCAGTGAACAATGCTGACAGTTTCAGTAATACTGAAGTAATGAAAATCACCATTATGCACAATAATGAAGTATCAAGATTTGGCTTAATTAGATGCGGAAGAATCACTTTCATCACCTGACTGTTTCCTTATTTTTAAGTTGTGTGCTGCGTAATCAGCTTTCTTTTCTATATGAACTCGTCACAAAATAGTGGTCACAGGGCAGTGTAGAGCCATGACATAACTCTTTTCTGAATGAATAAAGCTTATGAAAGTTCATCAGCAATGCTAGAATTTTAGTGTTTACTCACAGCTTCATTGGGGTGTGAACCACTGCTGCTAGAACACAGCAGCAATAGGGTGTGGTTCTTTTCTATTATAATGCCGAATTAAGTTTTCAACTTGGTTGTATCGAGATAAACTGATGTCAGATTTGAAATCTGCAATCTTCAGTTGCTTAATTTCTAAAGCACTTGAAGATTGATATGATGAGGCACCCCTTTCATTTGTTCTGTTAGTAATTTTGCATCTTATTTGAATATGCAGACTAAAACATGTTTAGCAGATGAAAAGGAGACATCTCCAAGAGAGCAAGGGCATGACATGAATGTGTTTCAAATGTAAATGTATTTTCTATATTAGGCCCACATTGCAAACAGACAGTGAAGAACAGAAAAAGGACAGGCAGACCACCCCCTTCTTTTATTTGAATAAATGGGATTATTCCACTCTCTCAAATCCTCTTAAAAGCCAAGGGGTTGGAACTACTCACCAACCAGATATTTTTGTATAACTTCTTTGTCAACAGTCAATTAAAAACAAGCATGGCAAAGTGGGTTATTTTAAAAAAGCAATGAGAGTTGGGACATTCATAAAATAGAGACTGAAAATAGTTTTTAGTAGCAAGTGAATAAACACAGCTGCATCAGTAGGTATTAGCCACTGTCAGGCCACATAGTCAAAATGGCAGTCAACACAGTTACTCAATACTGAGTCAGTGCGCCCCATCAGAGGTACAGCTAATGATCAGCTGACCACCCACGAAGCATCCAAATCGTAAACTCAATAACTAGTGTATTGTTTACACCACTTCAACCCCTTCTTCACTTGCTTCCCTCTGCCATACTCGCTAAAACCCACTTCTTCCACTTTTAATTAGGAATGCACCGATACTGATACTGGTATCGGGCATCGGGCCGATACTGGTCTAATACACTCGTACTCGTTAAGTTCGTCGATACCAAGAACCGATACCAAGTTCAAAGACAAAACCATTGCAACGTTTCCTCCGTTCAGTCCTTTTTCGGTAAATCTGCCACAAAAACCGGTACCGGCACCGATCCACGGCTCATCTCTGCTCCGTGTTGGCAGAAAGCAGAGTTTTAAACGTCTGCGGTTCAGCCAGCTGGCGGTGTTTCCCCGGGCTGTGAGTGTCCGGACGCTCTGTCGAACATGCAGGCGCCGCTGCGTCACCACGGAGGATGATGTGACAGACATCCATGTTTGGAGAACATGTCAGAGGGTCTCTGCATGGAGAAACGCAGCCTTCTTATTAGTGTTTAGCAGACGTGTGTTTACTTCCGCGATCGATGCTTCAGCATGATGATGTACGACAGAGAAAAACACAGGCACGCAGTCCTCACATCGTCTCAGACCCGCGACTGCAGGAAGCTTGACAGCGCCCTAATGCTGAGCAAAGGCGGGTCGATCCTGGTGATAAAAATCTGCATCAACGAGCGAATTTCGGTGTGAAAGGGGTAATATTTATCTGTAGTTTACCTTTGTGCTCGCAAGTAAAGAAAAAAAAAAAGAAGAAATTTGAAGGAGCGGCAGGTAGGATTTAGGAGTGGCGGCCCGCCTGGAGACAGTGCAAAATATTTAATTAATATTTAGTTTGATAAAAATGTGGAAACTGCAATAATTCCCAGAAAATTTCACAGAAAATGTTTATTTTTCATTTATCATCACTCATTGTAAGAAGCAGAGAATAAAATAAAACTTAAGGTTATTTACATAACCCCGGTTCTCTGATTAATATGAGTGAGATGTCTCACTATGGGATGCACGCCCCTGCTGCAGCCCTCAGAAGCATTAATCTCATTACGCCAATCCTGATTGGCTGGTGACGCGTGGCACCACCTCATTCAAAATAAGCACCTCTTCTCACTCGCCCAGCAAGAACGGTTGTCTGGTGAGACATCTCACTCATATTACTCAGAGAACCGGGGTTATGTAAATAACCTTAAGTTCTCTTTCCTAATATTCGCTCGATGTCTCACTATGGGAAATGGAAGCTACCGTATTGCCAGACAAGCTTATCTCATACAAGCCGCCCGGAGGGGGTGGTCTGTCACAATCAGGACTGCAAAACCGCCGTGCCACGCACGCAGCGGAGACGTCCAGCATATAAAAGCGAACAAAAGTGAGCGGCGAGGACCAGCAAGCCGCAGCACAAATGTCCTGAACAGACACCCCCCTGAACAAGGCCCAGGATGCAGCCATCCCCCGGGTCGAGTGCGCCCGCAGGCGGCCTGGGGGTTGCAACCCCTGACTCGAGTAAGCCAAAGCAATCGCCTCCACCACCCAATGGGACAGGCACTGCTTCGAAATATGCTTCCCCGTTTGAGGTTTAGCCCAGGAGACGAAAAACTGGTCGCTCCTCCTGAGACCCCTCGTCCTGTCCATATAAGCGCGCACGGCACGGACAGGACACAGCACCTGCGGTTCCAGCTCCCCCGAAGAGGCAGCAAACGCCTCAAGAACAATCGGAGAGCACGAGCCCACTACCTTGGTCACAAAAGCCGGGTTGGGCCTCAAAACCACCTTTGCATCCCCTGGAAAAAGCTGAGTGCAAGATGGATGCACCGAAAGCGCGTGGATGTCGCTGACACACTTAGCCGAGGCCAAAGCCAGCAACAATGTCGTCTTGAGAGACACATGTTTCAGGGACGCCCCCGTCCAGCGGCTCAAAAGGCGGGCCCTTAAGGCCTTCCAGAACCACAGCGAGATCCTTCGGTGGCACCAGCGGTCTGGACACCGGGAGAAGCCTGCGCGCCCCTTTCATAAAACGGCGGACCAGAAGGTGCTGACCCACCGTCGCGCCCCCAAACCCCATGTGGCAGGCAGCAATCGCTGCCAAGTACACTTTCACCGTGGAGAAGGCTTTCCTGCCGTCAATCAGGTCCTGCAGGAAGGACAGAACCGGAACGTGGCCAGACCTGAGGCACCAGTCCGTGAACACCCTCCCCTTGTGGTCATACAAAAAGCTGGTGGAGGACACCCGAGCGCACTGAATAGTGGAGATCACCCGACGAGGGAGTCCCACAGCCGAGAGGTTGAACCACTCAGGGGCCAGACCCATAGCGCCGCTCCGGGTGCGGGTGGAAGATCTACCCTGCCCCCTGGGACAGCAGATCCCGGCGCAGCGCTCCTGCATCGAAGCCAGCACGGAGCCAAGAGCCCGCTCGGAACGATGGGCATGTCCATCATTTCGTCTCTCTCCTGGTCCGACAAATTGGCGAGGCCAGCGTGCTCGCTCCTGGAGGACCAGCGTCCCCATCGCTCTCCCCGTGGCCTGGACCGCACAGCGCCGGACACGGAGGCACAGGTCAGCGATGACCGGTATCTCCTCCCATGCTGCCGGGTCCCGGGTCTGCCCGAAATCCTCACAAAGCTCGGCTTGGTACGCCGTGAGCAGAGAGAGGACATTGAGCGCCCTGGCCGAGAGCGCCGCCGCCTAGTACGCCTTCTCAGTCAAGGCTGACTGAAAGCGGTCAGACTTGGACGGCAGGCTGGTGCCCCTGGACACTGTCGCTGACCGAGGTTGAAGGTGGGCAGCAACCAGTGGCTCCATAGGAGGCATGCGGAGCAGACCCAGGCTCTCCATCCCCTTGCAGTCGAGGGAGGAGGCTCCGGGGACCGGGCTCCGGCTGCTGAAGGGGCGCTCCACCCACGAGCGCTGCATCTCCTCCAGCACCTCCGGGAAAACTGGGAGAAACTGTTTAGTCGCGCCCCTGGCCGAGGGCAATTTCTTCCCTTCGTAATGGGACCGGGTGGTCTCCGTTGCGGCCACGGGCCACGGTCGCGAGAAAGTCAGAGAGACAGGAAGAAAATGTTTTTGACCAACTGGAAAGTCCATCGTCAACATCATGAGTCAAAGTTCACACCTTTTAATAAAAAATAGTACACAAAAGAATGTTTTTCTTCTCTCAAGCACTAAATAAATGCTCACCAAATGAAGAACTTTCTCTAGTACACTTATTTTTGTAGAGCTAGCTTAATTAACTAAATAATTAAATACTTTGAGTTTGATTTACATCTTTGGTATCCAAATTGCCCTTATGGTATGGTTAGTTTAACAGTCTTGCAGTATTCAAAAAATTTAACCCTGACTTAGTCCATGGTGGGAAACTGAGTGTTCACTTCTGCAAAAGTAATCTGAATTAGTTCAATAAACTCGTATGTTTAAGCGTGTTTCCTGTAACCCTACGATTAGTAGATCCCCATTATATCTACTCATCATGGCAAAGATGAACCCAGCACCTGAAAATGAAAAATGTGCCATGATGGTTTTACTCATAATTGACATTGGCTATTATGTTATGTTGATATTAATTCAGTTATTGATTCAGCTATTTTAACATGAAGAAATGTAAACCCCTAAAATAATTGATTCTGTATGCTAAACTAAAGAGGTTGAATGAAATCTCTATGTTTCCGATTTATCAGTAAAGGAGTTGTCTAAAATGCTCCCTATTTGGGACCATCCCCCTGGTGTGGTTAAATACATGAAACTCCCCACCAAAAAAATTGAACTGAAGAAGCTTCTTGGAAGAGAGGCGAAACATCTTCACTAACATAAGGTAAGCTCAGTTGCTTACCTAAATTACTTGAGATATACAATGACCCAGAGGACTGAGAATATCCACAAATGGATGCTAAAATGCTTTTCCTAAAGATCATGGCTTAATACAGAAGACCAAATCAAATGGACAATATTTGTATTCATGTAATGGGTGGTGATGTTTGTTTAGGCTTGAATTTCTGCAAAGGAGATCTCTGACAGCTCCTCCATCTTGGACACATGCAGATTGGATAGAAAGGTCAACCTCAGCATCATTAATCTGTATGGCAGGGTACTGTTCTCCTATTGTGGAGAACAACATGTTACAGTGATGTCTGTGGCACCTTCATCGGAGCATGCCCTATCTCAACCTTGGCTCTAACCTTCAGTAGGTTCAGGCCAGCTTTGTATGACATAACTGAAAAAAGTCGTTCCATAGTAGTAAAGTCAGAGTTCTGGTGTGAAACTGAAGCAAATGTATTATATCGGGTAGGATTTTCTATTTGTTGCTGTTCCCCTTGTTGCTACTCAGCCTTTGTCAGTGCTATATGTCCAAGGCTGCTTTTATGCCACGGTTGGCTAAACAAGGGTCGATGTGAGGTGGGATGTCAGCTTGATGTGTCACCACCTCAAGACTCAGATTTAGTTTCATTTAATTGGACTTGAAATTCTGGTTCTCCTTTGACACTGTAATTTATTACAGTGTCAAACATGTACAATGTACAATGTACATGTACAATTAACTGTCTGTACTCTACACCTCAACATGAGTGATGTATAACTGATGGATTTTGTTGAACCTTTGTACCTTTACTCTACTACATTTTATTTCTCATTCCAGTACAATTTGTATGAAGGTCCTCGTTACTCGTTGTAATTGCTATATATTGAGTCTCTGTATAGAGCTCCCACATATCCGCAAATGAGATGCAATCTAGAGGGAAAGAACAATCTGAAAATGTGGGATCACAAAACTGTCAGATCCTGTGTTGTAACAACACTACTTCATCATCACCTTTTTTCATTGTAAAATCTTTTGCATAATCAAATATTTTTTTTCATCATAAATCACAAAAATTTCTGCAGCAGAGATGCCTCTTCTCCGGGGCTCATCAGGGTGACACATGACACAGAATGACACGTTTTCTTTCAAAATGAGGGGCAGAATGTTAGCTTTGCTGCACTTGTCCCGTAACTTTCTAAATACTAACAGACCAAGAAAATGACTTCTAAGCTCATTACTGAGCTCCTTTCAACCCAGTAAAAAACCCAAGCAGGAAGAGGATTTTGGATAAAAAGAAAACAAACAGCACACATGAATTTAAATGAGGATCTGTTACAGTTATGGTGGCCAAATCATATAACAAATCAGACACTGCCAAGTCATCGAGGCAAATCCAACTGGTCCTTTGCTAAAGCAGAGCTCTATGACACCACCAGTATACCCGCACCTCTCCCTCTCTCTCTCTTTCTGTCTTTTCTACGGTGGCGGCCAGAGCTCAGAAAGGACTCCACCATCTCCTGGTGCCATTAATGCAGATGGAATTGGAGATGATTTAGGCTACTGGCCACCAGAGGAGGGTTAAGTGACAAATTAGAGCACAGTGAAAGACAGAAGAGTCGAATACAGCTGCATGGCAGAGCAGCCTGGTTCTGAATCACAGAGCCAACCAAAAAAGTGAAACCTGTGAACATGTTGTTAACATTAAGAATTGCTGTTCATGTGTGTAAGTGAACTGCAGCGTGCATGGAGTGCGCATAGGGGTACTAAAAATGCCTACTGGGCGCCACTAGTTTCAAAAGGAGAGGGAGGAATTTTTTGGATGCACATATGACAACATTTTGAAATATACCCAAGAGAAGGCGTTTTTTTATGAGTAACTTGCCAACATGAGCAAGAGGAAATTATCTACTGTTCAAAATATGGTGCATTAATGTTTCAGGTGTGTAATAACTGGAGTGAAGAGACTCTATCTTGACATCTGATGTCACACGGCTGATAATGGTCATTGCCGGTTGCTAAGCCTTTCTCTGTGAGACTTGCAGGACCAAAAGAACCAAGGCTCAGGTGACGTGTTAAGACACCCCCTACCCCCACCCTACCCACCAGTTTATGAGGGTGTTCAGCCACTATTTCTAACGTATTTATGACAGACATTTTATTCCTGCGATGTTCGAAAAAAAATCATAAAGTAAAGCAGGCTGCTGTCATAGAAGGGAGCGATGCTTGCTATTGTATGGTGCCTCATCTCAGTGACTTTTTGGAAGATGGTGTCATTCGCAGAGAAAAATGGTTGCTCTCAACCCTTCTGTTCTACAAGTAAATTACTTTAGTATTGTTTTGTCTGGCTGCCGTGAGGTGTTGGGCAAGGGATGCAGTGTGTGTATCATATGCATACATACATACATACATACATACATACAGTATGTTTATTTTCATTACATTATAGGGACATTACAAGCCTGGAAATTTCTGTGTGGAGCTTATAGCAGATATAATGTTTTGGCTTTGGAATGAATGTAAATCAGTCAGACAACATTTAACAAGTAGCTCTCTTTTATTAGATGTCAAGTCTATTAAACTGGTGATACCACCTGGCTTATTTTTAACTGCGGCATCCCTGATATGAGAAATTAGCTGGAAATTCTCATTCCATCCAAGTTTTATGAGCTCTACACACCAAATGAGCACAAAAAACTCCAATCATGACTTATGCTGTAAAAAGACATTTATATTTAAATTATAAGTGGCAACGAGCAGTGGTAATAGTCCTTGTGCTGTTTTATCAAATCTATCCCAGGAATGTATGAATATTACAGAGAGAAATTACTAATCATTTTTGTTAAGTTGCACATCTGTGTGTTTGAGTATACGTCACAGTGCTGCATTGTACCACTGCAGATGAGAAGGTACGAAGGAGCAGAAAATGAACTCATTCAGCAGAGTCCTCATTCTGCAAAGCTACAATTCATTTGTTTTGCTGTACACCAGCCCCCTTCTGCACTGCCAAGCAACTGAATGTTTTGCGGAGTCATGGGCAGCATGGCGGGGCCACATTAAAAGGAGAAGGCAAATTCATCAGGCTTTTTAACTGAGGCCAAAAGCTGCCATCGTAATATAGTTAGGCCTTGACTATGTTGTGAGCCACAAAGCACACAACCCAGAGACAGGCAAGTACACAGATGAACAAACCCCTGCCCCTCTCCTTTCTTTTTCTGTGGCTTTCTCCTTCACTCTCTCTTCACTGCCTGCTCTCTCTGTATCTTTCCCTTCTTTCTCCAGATCTCCCAGTACCGTCTTGGGGAGCTGTAACAAAAGCAGGTTTTCATTTTCATCCTGTCCCCACTGGCTGACCACTCAGACCACACACAGACGCACACAGACACACGCACACACACACACTCGCACACACACACACACACACGCACACACACACACACACCCTGTCTCAGGAGTACATTCATCCTCTGACAGGTTGGTGTCTGGCCTGTGTGTTTGGTCCAGATTTAATGAAGGACTCTGCTCATGGAAAGCCTACTTTAATCATTTCAAGATGCAAAATCCACAAGGAGAGCGGAGGGTACATGTATAAGATAAGCATGAATGCAAACATAAAATTGTTTCATAGTGGCAGAGACATAACTAGATGATAGTGAGACAATGTAATGCGCCGCTCTTTGATAGGCCTACACATGACTTTAGCTCACTAAACTTCCCTGAAACTCCCCGTTGTAAATTGTGCAATTGCAGCAAAGGCTCTGACAGTTTTTCAATATGTGAAGTTTTTATTGTTAACAGTTTCACCATATTAGAAATCTTCTGACCCTCAGGACAAGAGAGCTTGCTATTATGTTTTTTTTTTTTTCATGAAACAAAGGATTTTCTGTTTTGAGAATATGTTTTTGTGAATTTCTTAAGCAATATGCGGATGACTTACGAGTATGTTAGGACCTTTGCAAATTACTTGTAAAAAATAGACATTCGTACTTTTGAAGTATAAAATTAATTAGCAGATGGCCCTTTTGCCCATGTTAATAACTGAGATTCACAAGCATTGTAGTGTTTGTCAAATCTCTGCTGATTTATACCCCAAAGTGCTCAGAGACCATCCTATTAATCACTGGCCACTGTAACACAACTGATTATAAATTCCTGTAATGTGTCAGATTGTGCATTAATGTATCGTGCTTGAATTATGGCATCACTATATAGCTGTTCTATATTTCAGCTTTTTTGCGAAACTGAAATAAATCTCCTGTGTTTGCAAAATAGACCTCTATCTTTCCCTTCAGAGCCCTGTTGAAAAATGGTTTCCATCGGGTAAAAGGAGCTTTAAACAAGTAACCATGAAAAAGATTTTTAATTTTCATGACGTTTTTTTCCCCCCAATGCCGAATCATTATTCTGGAGGTCAAAGCAAGCCATCCCATTAATGTCTATGAGAATACTTAATATGCAAATGCTTAACAGTGATGTATTAATGTTTCACCAAGTTAATTAATAAATTCTGAGATGCAGAATAAACAAGCCTTATGGTTTATGTTGCATATATCCTGAGTTTGTTTTTCTATTAAATTCATGTACAGGCCTTGAATATTTTAGGTCCATTATGTATAGTCATGAGGACTGTATAATTGCAAATCATAAATAAGTGCAATAAGGAGTATTGCATTCTGAGATAGTTTGGATAGTGGCTCAGCAATGCAGCAAGGAATTAAGACTCTGTGTGTTATAGAAATCATGTGCAGAAGTCTGAGATGAATACGGATGTGTAGGAATTATTCTTTTAATGTTGTAAAGGAGTGCAGCAGTGTCACATCAACTCAACATATAGATGTCCTCCATGTTGGTCTTCATGCCTATGATATGTTACAGTGGAGTGGAGTGAGTGGCAATTTTTGGGTTAGGATGCACAGAGTAAGTAGGATTTAAACATGTGACTTTGGACTATTTACCATGGACTATTTAAACATTAACTCAGAATTTCTCTGTCTCTTCTCCTTTACTTCAGCACACACACCCCCTCCCTGACTATATGGGTTCCTACATCCCTTCCTCCATCTAGTTAATTACAAGATCACTCTAAACACCAGGGAGCAGTTGTTCACATGTTGTGCTCTATCATTGGCCAAGGCTATATTCTAAGTCTCGTCTTTCATTTATCATCACGTGACTGGAGCCATTACCTACCACGGCAAGGGCAATTCCAATTAATATAATGGACTTGAGGGTTGATATTTTTCTCAGCACTCTCTATAAGGCAATCGTTTATATGCTGAATTGCTATTCTTCAGTGTTACAGGCAGCTGGACATGACCCATAAATGCAAAGGTTGCCTCAGCAGGGCATAACTCATCAAGGAAATGTTTTGTCCCAAATCAAAACAAAACCTTGGCTTGTGACATTGAGGATTCAGCTGCTTTTGGACTGCAACAGCCCTGCACTCATAACACTGCAACATCAGTCTGTGGAGATTGCTTGTCTCAGCAGTATCAACATACAAATCCCAAAATTATCATCATCATGAATCATCTCCAGACATTGGCAGTAGATGAAATGGGGACAGTGCAGATGATTGATACCTTGCGTTCATAAACTTGCCAAAGTAATCTTGCCATGGCACCATATCACTGTCATTATTTGTCCTGTAAAGGATCCAACTGGGAGAGTGTGAGTGAGATGATCCAAAGTCAAACATCTGTGGCATTTATCCTCACTGGCATTTGTTTGTAATTTCTAGACATATTAGTACAATCAAGGGTTGATTTTTAGTTTTCAACCATTTACTGTTATTTGATGTATTTATTTTCACTAGCTGTGTACCCATCTTTTCTTTATCAGCTTCTAATTTACCAGGAGCTCCCTTGCATCTTGTAATCAGAGGATTACTATTGCAATCCCCTGGTCTGAAAGGTTCATGTTGAAGTGTCCTTGAGCAAGACACTGATGAACAACTTGGCATCTTGCATGGCAGCCCAACAATCACTGTGCATGTGAGTGTGACTGATTGAATTAGGTAATGTTGTAGGTAAAAGCGCATTTAGGCACCTTTCAGGTTGAAATAGTGCTTTATAAAGTACAGCCTATTTGGAAAGCTAAATATTTACTTAAAAGGCATACTGAGAGTACCTGGAGGCCCATTATCAAATACAGGATATTTCAGAAAGAAGTGTATTTTTTTTTTTTTTTTGTAACCGGTAACTACAGATCCCTCATAGCATCCGCAAAGCATCCTCATTTATGCATCATTAATTTATAAACTAATTGCATATATCACCAAAAATTAATCTTATTATCACAATATTTCGACATTTTTTCCACCAAACAGAAACAATACATATACTGCTCTAATTAAGCATAGGAGTGTTTTGCTGGCATTTTTATACATTTGAAAAGAGTATAATGTTCTCAATTTGTGCATGGCAATCTGTTGTCACAAGAATATATTGTACATCCCCTGAAGATTTTATAAAAGAGGTTTTCTCCTCCAGGACCGCTGTTAATCTGGACCAAGGTCATGGTGATGGCCTTCCAACAACCTTTTCTTTAAAATATTATTATTTTTTTTTTCTTCCATTTTTATAGTATTTGCCTTTGTGTGTATCTATTAGGGGTGTCACGATTCTACAAATCCTCGATTCGATTTGATTTTCGGTTTTAGGGTCACGATTCGATTCTCAATTCTTTTTCTTTTTCTTACAGCACAGATGCCTATGCCATTTTTAGACTAGTCTACGATCATTGGCTTTATTCATCTCATTTTATACAGTAAATCTTATTTCAAAAGATGGGCTACACACAAGTGATGGTCAAATTTGAATAATTTATTTAACAACCTTGTTTTCAGTGAAGTGAAAACAACAAAAACAAACAACAACAAAAATGAGAACTCACAGAGGGTGCCCAATACCCAATAGCATTTGTTATGACCTTAGGGCAAGCTGAGGTATGTGGGAATTTGATTCCAAACGAGGAGTCACTGGTTGGCTGGACCAGTGATGGTGTTTTCCCAATTGTTCAATCTACATCTTTGTGATGCCGGCGAACGTGTGCTGCCATCTTCGTCGTGTTTGCCGTTGCCGGGTAAGCTAAACGCACGTAGCACAGTTTACACACTGTCGTTTTCTTGTCGACAACGTTCACGTTGTCAACATAACTCACCGGGAACACAAAACATTTCTGCACTTGAGATTTGTGAGAGGCAGGAGCGGCTTCAAGCTCCACTGCCGCATCTCCTCTATCTGCACTCGCCTTGGTGTCAGAAGTGGCGTCGGCCCGCGTCGGCTACAGTGTGCGGCGTTGTTATTAGCTTCTGCTTTGCACACCTCCCGGATGTGGAGGGAGGGGATCCAGTCCATGACGTAATTTCGATTGATTTCGATTAAAAATTAAAATCGTGAAACCCCTAGTATCTATGGGTTTCTGCATGGGAATATATTACATGTGTTGTGCAGCTAAAGTACTTCTTGAGGTGCACACTTATGTAGAGGGTCTGTGCAATGTCAGAGCCCATCAAGCAATGAAGGAGATCCATTGTTGTTAATAATAAGAGCTGTGACCTTCTGACGGGAGCAATGTGGTTTATCAGTTCAGAGTACACTTTATTTATCTATTTATTTTTCCAAAATTATTATTATTTTTCCAAATTTTGGTGATGGTGATTATATCCAATTGTTGTCTTTTATTATTATTCTGTGCATTTGCAGTGAGTATTTGTTCATGTATTAGTTTTCATGCACAAAATCATCCAGTAACAACACTCAACTGTTCCATGAACAAATAGGACAAAGACATCTATTGTTCCTTTGTTTGTGGAGGGGTTTCAAAAACCTCTCATTGATGCAATGATGGGAACTTCAATGCTGTTTGTGCTACTTAGTACATCTGCTACACATTGTGGAAATAAGGATATCTCTATATACACCGACTTTCAATCAAATTTGTTTTGAAAAATATATTTGATTTAAAAAAACTTTATATATTTAAATTACTTGTTCTAGGCAGCTTCAAGTTTAATCGTGTGAAAATAAATATGTTGATCCACAATGAATCTTGACTTGTGTGATCAAAAACATTGAAGGCCCAATTCTGAGACTGTTTTTTCAATAGTTTTCCAATAAACAAGTGTAGCAACCTCTGATCAACTGATCAGCCAGCTGGCATGATTCTGATTGGCTGATCCCATCAGCTGGAACCATCTGATTGTGATAGTGGAAGATGCTTAGTCTGAAAAATTGATCTCGATGACAGCAGGAATGCTGGTGTGAACTATAAGGTCTTTCTGATTGAAATTGCACTTAAAGCTTTAAAACCACTGCATCCATATGTTACTCTGGCCCCCTTTGCTTATGTAAAGGTGCGGGGTTGTCTTGAGCGCAGGCAAACCCGTCTGTTTTGGTTTATATCTGAGCCTGCATTTGGCCAGTCCAGCCATGTGTACATGTTAGTGCATGTGAACCCCTTCCTTCAAACTACTATGCCATCCTCTCATCTCTGCATACATAAATATGAACAAACGTGGGGCATGACTGAACACCATGAGAGCAGGGAGCGGAGCACAGAGTGAGTTTAGTGTTTGGTGGAGACATTCCCAAGTATATTACAACAAAGATAACACAATCAATTGCCAAACAAAGTTCAGTGTCTTTTTTGCACATCTGAGGTGTAGTGATGTTTGAGGGGTATTTACGAAAGTGCAAGTACTTGCGGAAACTGTTGGTGTACGGGTTTGCAAAATATACGAAATATCATTCCATGTTGCTGTATCTCAAATCACAGAAATGGGGATCAACCTGGTCTTGGCTGGACATGGAAGGATAAGCTGGTTCGATCTTCCATTACAGTTTGTCCCAATTGGTTTGGCTCATTTCTTGAAACAGAAATTAAATTCTCAAAACTCTAAGGTAATTTGGCAAAACAGTCTTACAGTTCAGCACAACACCATAGTTCACTTGCAAAAGCTCATATGTCTCCCAAAACTGTTCACTCATGCTTCAAAACTAAATTCATTTTGCATATAAATAGTCAGTGCCACCAAAATGCAAAGATCCTTCTCAATTGCTTTGGTTTATTTCTTGAAACAGAACGGATGTTCTCAGAACTCTTCGTGCTTTTGCCAAAATAACGTGGATGGTTCAGCACAACACAATGGTTCACGCAGTGCAAGTTTCTGACATCAAATTTTCACTGTGTCAGGCTGAGTCTCATGTAGCCCCCTCACTCAATTCCTATATATTTTTTAGAAGAACCTATTACACACTCAACCATAAACATCTTATTTTGCATGGGAGAGGAATTGGTGATTCTACGAAATATGAAACTGGGATTTGTGTACAAAGTGCGATTTAAATCAAAGTGCAAAGAGGCCCAGTTAGCTTATAAAATAGCTATACTGTATGTGTGAGCTTTAACTCCCATGCATGCCTTAGTAACTAAACCCTTAAAATATGCACATCATTAGTCAACAGGAATAATACACAGATTAAATGCAAAAAGGTTCACATTTCTTTCACCTTCACACAATAAACATAAATTAATAAAATAAGAATGCTACCTAATACCCAGGTTTTTCTAAACCAGTGTGTGGTACCATGTTCGTTGGTGCGCTGTTGGAGCTCGTGTGTAAACCTCATTTGGCAAATGGTTCGTACTCACAGTCCCTTGGAAATTCAGAACGCTGGTAATAACCTTCACCACACCACATTGAGCTGAAAGAAGAAACTCGGTCCATGTGCAGAAGTCCCTGGCAGCGGCAAGTCCTGAGCACCTCTACTGGAGCAGCATGAGTAGCCAGTGTTCGAAGTGTTCAACGAAATTTCACGAATGGGTCTATTTTTCATCACAGTCAGTTTATGATCACAGAATAATATCCGTACCCCTGCACTATGACTGACGTGCCTCGGATCAGAGTAGTTGACTGAATGGTTCGCGTGACACCTATCGCGTGAAATATAAATACAAGCATGGATCAATAAAGTTAATACAGATACGCACCACTGTGTAAGCTGACAGCCGGCGATGGACATTGACAGTTTTTTAAAAACAAAGGGAAAAAAGCAGCAGGGAGGAGAAATGTGGGAGAGAGGGAGAGAGGTAGGTTACATTCATGTTTGCTCAAGCACTGCGATGTTATTTCATTTCTGGCGAGTCCGATAGACATATAACACAGTCTATGTGGAGAGCAGGCAGCTAGGCTAACAGTTACCCTACTTATCCAGTCGAAAAGGAGTGGGAATAAGAACAATGATTTAATCCCACCCACCCCGTTTCTCACCATTAATTTAACACATTTTTGAATATTTCCTCCTGTCTTTGTGCAGCTTGATGACAAAAAAGTAAAAATCTAATCCCAGTCCGGAGCAATTAGGAGCATCACTAGCAATATTTTTCTCTTTTTGTGTGTGTGTTATTGTTCTAAGGCTCCTGTATTTTTGTTTGTGTCTTGTGCCCATGAGGACTGGGCACATTTGGTGCTATATGACCATATAAATGTTATAAATGTATCAAAAGTACATTCCTTTGAAGTTTAACAGTATGTTGCCTAGTTGGGTAAACTGTGGCCCAGAAAACAAATAATAAATATATGTTAATAAATATTTAAATACTGTAAATAACCATCACCATAGTGCATTTGTCTGGTTAGCAATCTGCCCGAGGAGCTCAGACTGGCGAACTCGCTGTCCTCCTTTAAAACCCAGCTAAAAACTCACCTCTATCGCCTGGCCTTTGAGTCCCCTCTATGATCTTGCTTACCTGTCTCCTGCCCTCCATCTGCAGTGTTTGTTTTTTGTAATTGTTTGTCTGCTAATCTGACCGGTCTAAGCAGATGACCGCCCACCCCGAGTCGTGTATCTGCCCAAGGTTTCTTCCCAATGGGAGTTTTTCCTTGCCCCAGTCACTTTGGTGGGATATGTTGGGTTCTTGTTTTATGTGTGCCTCTGTTTTGTGTGTCACGGCACTTCACTTGCATGTGTCCATGTAAAGCACTTTGTAACCTTGTTTTGAAAAGTGCTGTACAAATAAACGTTGTTATTATTATCATTATTATTGTTATTATTATTATTGTTATTAATATAGTGAGGCTGTGTGTGTGTGTGTGTGTGTGTATGTGTATGTGTGTGTTAGTACAGTATGTCAGTATGTGTGTGTGTGCAATGCGGGCACATGATGACTGGGGGTGGGACTGTGCCCCTGTAAAACTGCAGGCCTAGCAACGTCCCTGGTTCGAAAAGGCAAAACCTCACATGAATATTCTGACTCAAAATGTGCATAATATAACAATTATCCGTCTCAATACGTCTCAGGAACTTCATCCGCCCTCGCACATGCACCCTGACTGCGGTCTTCTCTGCTCCTGCACAATCCACGCTAGTTAGCTAACAATTTAGCATGTGCCACATTGTAGGCCTATTTGCCAATTTAGCAATAACACTTACCCCCACGCTTGGATTACACCGAGTCCCAATCCCACTGGGTCCCACAGTCAACAAAACACACAACTTGCAATGAATTTAAGCAACTTTATCGTGGTATTTTTTCTCTCCGTCTTTCCCGTGTCGTTCATTCGCCGAAGAAAAACTCAGTCTCCCTGTCTTTTTCTCTGAGCGAAAAAAACCCCGCCTTCCCCCAAAAAACCGACAGGTCACACTCCTCACCCTAACTTGAAACTGATTGGCGATACGATCTTGTGATACCTGTCAATCAATGAATTACAGGAACTGAATGGACACGAGACGTTCAAGGTCTGCTCTAATTGTGGGATATTTGAACACCTTAACAAAAACACGTTTCTTGACACTATGTGGACATGAACCCCGGTAAATAATAAATGAGGCGTTATTTCAACAAATCAACATAAAATAGAGCTACATCCTAAATATTAAAATTTCTACAAAATTAACTCAAATTAGTAGGGCACTACACTCAGTTGACACTCCCTCAGCTGCGCCAGCACACTCAAACTTAGTGCACCCTTGTCTTGGCAAAATGACAAATATGTGCAGTGCGCTGGCACGAAAATCAAATTACGGCAACATTTGCACCATGTTTTCGCTGCACCATCTACAAAAAAAGAACCCTTTGTGTCAAAATGTCCTTGGTCATAGAACTCTCTGAATCATAGAATAAATTCATTAATGAATGCCAATTAATTAATTAATGTATCAACTCGACTTTTGGCCATTGCATCCAATGTCAGTCAAAGGTGGATGGTACACGTCATGACGCACAGAACATTAGCTAGTCTATAGTAGATTAGATCGCAAGATAGATAACTAATCCTTAACACATTCTGTTTCAGTTATCATGTAGACACATCAAAATATCAAAGAACAAATATCGAGGAAACTAAATTTAAAAAAGAATTTGCATTTTTCATTTTCTAATTTATTTTCAAATGAGGTGGTGTATTCAAACAACATGCTTTGGTGTACATTATTGTACTGATTGGGCATAATTGAGTTGGCTGTGATCACACCTACAGCAGTGCATCCCTCCCTCTTTCACATGAGCACCTCGTCCACCAAATGACAGAAAAAGATCTAACCCAGCCCCTTGCCTGGGCATAGTCTATGGAAAAAGAGAACCTCTTAACTGCTTCTGGTGAGCAGATTAGCACCTTGGGTGGCGACATCCACCATCAGTGTGTGAATGTGAGTGAGAATGGGTGAATGAGGTCATGTAGTATGTAAAGGAAATTGAGTAACTCTCTTTTAGATTTATCAGTTATGATGTGGATTGTTGAAGGAGGAAGAGAAGCAGCAGAAGTAAGCAGTGGCCTGAGGCTAAATGCAAATATGTCTTCTCAAGGATCTGTAACAAAATTCCCACCCTCAACTCCCTCTTCATTTATGATGCATTGTCATTAACTGATTTCATCCCTTCTATTCCACTCACTTGTCCTCCTTTTTGCTCAACTTCTCCACCTTTCTGTCTCTCTCATTATCGATCCATCCTCTTACAGCTTCCACATTTTTGTTTCTTTTTAAAATTCTTATCGACATCACATACCCACACTTCACTGATCCATCTCTCTCACTCATACACACACACGCGTGCACACACAAGTGCACAACCACACACACTCCTATTCCCTCCTGCTCACTGTCAGTGGTCCTTTATCTCTGGGGGCTATGGAAAACCTCATCATCTGTGATGACACTTTCTTCTGTCATCCACACGCACGCATGCACTTCATTCAAGGTGGATTTTTGGAGACATTATAAAGACTACTACTTACAGAGTAAGAATAATATCAAGTCCCTCCTTTCTTTAAACACTTATAGTTTATATTTCAAAATATAAGAAAGGCCATATAATTATTGGCTTCCAAATATATCTCAGGAGAAGGAGAGTGTGAAAGAGAGGCAAAGGGAAAAAACAATCACTGAAATCGTTTTAATGTCAGAGTGGATCATTTCAGTCAAACCCATGTCAGCCTATTTGCACATGGACAGTTGCATCCCAAAAGGTCACATCAATATTTGTGTTTCTCCAGCTGCCCATTCATCATCATGCAGTGGTCTGTGTGTCATTAGGGGGACTAATGACAGATAGATAATTTCTTGGAGGACACACACGCACACACACACACACACCACCATTATCCATTCTTCCCTCACAGAATGATTTACAAACAGTTTGCCTTCTTTTTCATCATTTAGACAGTTTAGGAATCAGCCATGTAATATTACTAATGGGAGTGTAGCTTCTGATACATACTTATTTCTAACACTGTGTTTAACATGTAGACACAGCCTAACTAAATGTATTTGTTCACCATCAATCCTGTCAATAAATCAGTTCAGATCAATGAAACAATCAATACCTGTGAACATATGCCTGACAGATTTTTAATAGAACCTTTAATTGCATCAACTGCATTGTAAAAACAATGAGCCAAGAGTTCTGAGTAGCAGGTAGATTGGCCATCTCATAACCAGCGGGTTACCGGGTCAGTGCCCTGGCTAGAGAGGTATGGAATACCTCATATGGGCCTTAAGGAGGAAAATTATATTTAAATACAGCCGATTTAATATATTTAAAGGGGCTATATTGTGTAAAGTCGACTTCTCAGAGATTTTGCAGTGCTAAGATGTGTCTTTGGGCTGTCTAACAAACATGAAATGCGAAATCTGAGCTACAGTAAGAATAGAACAAGTAAAATGGCTCTGCTGAAGTGGTCCACACAGATTTTGCTCATAAATTGCTGTCATTATTGCAGGATCAGGCTTGGATTTCAGTGATAAAATGAATAGAAAGGTTTTCCAGGATGGCGCACCATTATTGCACCTGCAGTGTGCAGGCATACTGTACTAGGACGGCTGCACACTACTGAAATGGTAAAACAGTTGGCGCATACACTGGATGCTCCATCTACACCTACTGATGGGGCAGCCAGTGATTCCTGAGCCAATTTAGATTTATTGAAGACCAGGAAATTGTTCTTTTTTTATGTGCAGGGATATATATATATATATAAACAATATGTAATATTTATTTATATTTATTCATTTATTTATTTATTTTTGCATCATACCACAAATTTAGTCTTCCCAATTCCGCTGAGAAAACTAATGAACATTCTCCCCTGCACAGAAAACATTTGCATCATCAACAAAAAAGCCATATTTTCACCTTCTATGGGGTATTTGATGCAATTTCATTTAGTTGCCAGAGGCCCAAAAACATTATTTTTAAAGTTTTTTTCCCACAAACTCAGCTTTGGTACTTAATTTCAACCAGTCTAAAAGTCGCTCTAGTGAGCTGTTTCTGTGCCTGTACCTTTAAATGTCAATACGCTGTGTCTGGCCACGCCTACTCCATGCTCCTATTGGGCATGTGGCTTTTGCTGGTGTATGTTCTTAGCGTACAACGCGCTGTTTTTTGCTGCAGAAACGCCGTCGGTCATACGTACCTAATTGAACCAGAATCAGACACAGAAGTAGAGGTTCCCATTTCTGAACATGTTCAGATTCTGCGGCTGCAGCAGGACAATTCAGTATTAGTTGGTTAATTAATTTCTAAATCTCTTATTTTTTGTTCATATGTGTTGTTTCAGTTACTACCATTTAGCTAACAGTAGCTCCAGTTAATAGTAAGGCTCATCTTATCTGGGGGACAGCTGCCTCCACTACAGCCGGGGGGAGTGGCCTGTAACTTCCACGTCAAAGTGTCCAACTCTCAGATCCACTCGTTTCAGCACACAATGAGCAAAAAGTGGAGAAAGCGAGTACATGAGGTGACAGAATTTTTTCATTTTTGGACCTCATACTCATGCTACGGTAACACAACTTTGAGAAAATGAATTTAGCTTGGAAAGTGACCTTTGAAATATACACTGTATATGTTATTACATATAGGCCTAAAAGATAAATAATTTTCCAAGAATGGACCCTTGCGGCACACATTTAATATCTGATATAGTTGTAATACCTATCTGCACAAACTATTGTCTATTTTCAATGTAACCTTTTAACAAAGTGAGCCATATGACTCTTCTCCCATACCTTTACAATTTTTGTAACAGAATACCACAGTGTCAGTGTATCAAAAGCTTTCTTCATATGTGTGAAAACACCCAATGCATACTTTGATCTGAAGCCTAAGTGAAAGCACCTTATATATTTCAATGAAACTGTCATTCTCAAGAATGTAGGATATGAGGTAACACTTTATAATGAAGCCTGGCAATTACACTGTAAGTGCGCTGCAATTACACAGTAAATGCGCTCAAATTACCCAGTAAGTGTGGGGAAAGTACAGGCTAGATGTTGACAAAATGTTGACAAGATGTCTGCAACTTAGAGGCAAGATATTGGTGGTTGAACTTATGCATGGTCCTGGCACCTTCCCAGTATGATGCTGATTTCATCCCTGGTACTGTCAGGTTTAGCATTCTCGGTCACAGGCTGAGGAGATCTCATCCTGGCGAAGACACTGTGGGATGTTTTCTTGATGGACTTTGTCATATGCCAAGATAACCACTTTTGCCATACTTTTTTTCTTGGTTGACTTCACCCGTTTATTCATGTGTAATACTTTGAAGGTTAATACATGGTTTTAAAGCAATGATGCAGTTCATCATAGCTGCCTGATATAAAAAAAAAACAACCTCTCTGCTGTCAGGCTTTCTTAATCAACCCATGAAATGTAGATACAACGATATGAAGACACAAATAATAACACAATAAAAACACGCTGGTAGCCAGTTCAAAATGCATTTATTTATTTGATAGATACAATCACTAATGATGTGATTTAATGCTTCACATTATGTTCACATATTCTTTGGTACATGTATCTCACAATTTCAAAGCCATAACCTCATGCAGCAAAGACCCATCATGGATATCAGGCACGTTGTCATTAACTTAGGCAAGATGTCAACAATTACACAGTAAGTGCACAGCAATTACACAGTTAGTGCACAGCAGAGGAAGTTGTATGCAGCTATAAAAGAAAGCATCCTGTTACTTTTCAAAATAAACAAAAACACTTTGTGTTTTCAGATTGTGTACTCTCTAAAAAGGAATTCAGAGGGCCTTTTGCCACTACTTGATTTAATGCATAGCTGTAAGTTACAGTTCCTGATTCATTGATTTGAATAAACTTTCGAAGTTGCACACTTCATTTTAGTTGTGATCAAATAATAATATCAGTAATTATATCAACTCAAAGTTGCATGTAAGTTGAACTCAAATTCCATGGTTAATATGCATAAACCAAATTCAAGTTGGTCTGACTTAATGAAAGTGGCTTGATGACTTAATTTTTCTCCAGCTTGACTTCAGGATTGCAGGTTTCCTTCTCTTACCTACTTAACATGCCTTGACAAGTTCTGATGTTGTTAGCAGACTTGTAGGATGAACAAACTTAATAAAAATGGCATTTCGTGGTAAGTAGCAATTCATTTACACCTAATACTTCTACTTCAGCAATACTTTTGTGCTTGTTAATTGTGATATGACCAGATTTGTGCATGGACTTTAGTTGATGGAATGTTGCACTGCTACATTTATGTAATGCTTGTCATATCTAGCAATTTAATACATATTTATTCAAAGTTTTAGCATAGCAGTGGATAAGTGAGAGAGCTACTATGCCTATAATCTACACAAAGATACTTTAGTTATGCAAGTGTAACATTGTATATACTGTTGGGCACTAATGCTTTATAACTAATTGTCTGCAAGATTTGACTTATCTGTTTGTATGGTCCACAGATAAATGATGAGTTCAGAAGAAAAACCACTGTAAACCTTGAATCTACTTTCATGGCCAAACTTGACCACTGCACCCGTAAACTGATGGATGTGGTTTCATCCAGAGGAACAGCTTCAGGGGTGAGAATTAGGCAGATCAAGGACGGACATGCTTCTTGAGGTATGACAATTCTTTGGACTTCGCCTATCTTTGAAATGAACTGAATCTGAATCTATCTCTCTATCTATCTGTCTATCTATCTATCTATCTCACTAACCTATCTTTTAATTTTCTTTATAAGGACACCAAAGACTTTGAGGCCAGCCTTAAAAAATGGTGATGAAAACTGCCATCATTGGTGACCAGTCTACCCCTGGATCTGACCATAGTCTTATGGTCAGATCCAGGGGTAGACTGGTCACCAATGATGGCAGGCAGTGTGGTGGAGGGAACAAAAATCCTGGAGGGAAAGGATGTCCCAAGGTGCTGTGTTTTGCTCTCAACCTGAGGTACTGCAAAACACCTTTGAAGTTGTTCCTTGACCTTGATGGACTGAAAGCCAGTGCAAAAGTAACAAGTCTCAAGAACAATATTTTCTAAAGATGCAACCAGTTGCAGAGCACCATCAGATTTTCTTGACATTATGTTCTTTTGTAGGCCTATTTGGAAGTCTTCTGTAGAGGCAACGAAAACTGATACTGTTGCTGGATGTGTTAAAAAATAAGCTGTATTGCAGTTCCGTTGAAACTATTTAAGATGTGCTGATGAAGGAGCCATCATTGTGGATTAAAATGCTCATTGTTTCAAATACTGACTGATGTTACACTTAATTTTTTACGTGTGAAATTAATCTATACTGCAAGTACTGCACTTTATTAAAAACGGAATAAAATGTATTTGAAGAAACTTGATTTTTTAATGTTTGTCAACTTAAAAACTTGTGTTCATAGTTATGGTAATTAATTTGATAATATAAAAAATTACTTTGAAACAATATGGTAAAAGTAGTGGGAACAACCCAATGTTAAGAGTTGTCAACTTAAAAACGTTCCTCCACGATACCAATAATTAAGTTAGGGTAATTAGAATGATCTTCAACTAGAAGAAAAGCTAATTCCTTAACTTAATGTAGTTTGTTGGTTCAACGTAATTTCAACATAAGTTGTCTCAACGTAAAAAGACTAATGCAACTGTTGCATTAATTTTTTTTGTTAAGTCAACATTTTCTGAAACATTTCTTTTTAGAGTGATCATCGGCCAACTTCTCACTATATGCTTCTAACAACACTCTTGCATTGTATTACGCAATTGCAGGGACGGGGCCGCATTATTAGTTACATAAAAACCAATACCATGTCTCTAAATTACCAACAACATGCCTTCATGCCACATGTACCAAAGAATATAATGAGGTCGTAATTGAATACAATTGTAAGACTCAATATCTTTAAAAATAATTTATTCACCTTATAAATGTACTACACAGATAAACGGGTGAATTCAAAGAAGAAAAAAGTATGACAGAAGTGGTTACCTTGACATATGAGATGGTCCATCAAGAAAAAGTCCCAAAGTGTCTCTGCCTCACCCTGAAAGAGATCCCCTCAGCCTCTGACCTAGAATGCCAATCCTGACAGTACAAGGAATGAAACCAGCATCATACTGGGAAGGAAACATCACCATGGATCGAATTTACCGATATCTACCGACAAAATTAATGTGGTAACAATTATCATAATAATGTTTAAGCTTACATAATAATGTGTTTTAGCTTACAGTCCATAAAAGTATTAATACATATTTTACCTTTGGAACTATAATTGAATACCTCTAAATAATTGTCTAAATAACAATGTCATTAATCTAAATTTTAATAGCTATACTGTCAAGTCTTAGCTACATATTCTCAGGAACAACGGACTCGTTTCAAGATGATGAGAGTAATGTTTCTCAAGGGTGGTTCAAAGTGACATACTTTGGATTTGGAATGTCGGTGCTAAGAAAAACGGGAAAAAAACTCATAATTTATATAAATGGCATCATGATGCAACAATCACAGCTACCATGATCAGTGGACATTCTGTACTCATTGTCATTTGCTGCTGCAGAATTTAAATGTTAGGCAATTACCGCTAGTTCTGGGAGGATGTTAAATATTTCATGCTGTTTGCAAATTGCAAACTACAAATCTTTGTATTGGCACTATTTGCCACAACTTTAATTCACAATTTCATGGCAGTTTTTTCAATGAATATATGTACGAAACCTAAATGTGCACAAATGCTGCCAGCACAGGGCAATGTTTTTTTTACTGGCAGTGCAGTTTGAGGTGCAACTCAACATTTGTGAGGTCTTTGTAAATTGGAGGAGCAATCTTTGTTTTGCGCCCGCAATCCTTATGCTTCATTAAATCGACAAAGCTGTGGCACTGTGTGGTTGACCGTTACACCTTGGCAGTGAAATTACCCCAGAACTCATAAACAAGAAACCACCTCGACACATGGCAAACTCCAAGGGAACCTTCACTGTCACAAACCTACATTATATGCTGCTATGCTGCTAGTGCATAGTATAGATGAATATGTAATGGGTTGTATATTTCAATTAAATTCAGTTGCCAGCTGCTGTCAGTGAGATTACCGGGGTCACATTTAACTGACCGTTACCAAACCGTTTATATAATGATTATTTGTTCATGTGTGCATCTTCTGGCTGCCTTTATCCAAGTTCTAGCAAATAACTCATGCACCTATTTAACTTTGTTTTTAAAATGTTGATCTTGTATGCAGATCAAGTGTATGCATCTCAAGCATAAAACATAGCTTGTGTAATTTTTCATTTTCAGCCCAATCCTCTTCATTCTCTTTCACTCTCAAACACGAGAATGCGAGTGGTTGTCACTGGCTGTGCAGTGGTCATCACTGGCTGATCTATTTCTTATATTTGAAAATCAGTGTCATTAATTGAGTCCTAAGAGATCCTCTTTGCGCAGAAGATCAAGTAAATGATTTTGTGTTGTACTAAGCCATATACTCACAAATAAGAGTTGATGGTTCGAATTAAGACCAGTATCAGGGACCCGACAGGACTCTGCTGTGAAGGTGGAGAGATGCGGCGGTGGTGTATTTGTATTTGTACAAAAATTATGCAATGTTAATGTTATGAATGCAGTGCTAAACCTTTGCAGACCTTCCATTTAAATGTGTTTAATGTTTCAAACATAATCCACAAATTATATCTGATTCAACATTTTATAATCCAGACAGCATCATAGATTTAGTTGCATAGTGACTTGGTGACTTTAATGGTTAGAATAGAATTTCTCTATTGTCATTACAGTGTGCAACAAAATTGCCAGGCAACACCATGGTTAGAACAGGCTTCAAATAGGACCCTAAGAAACAGCCGCATGGCAAAGAGGAGAACCATCCATTGTAACCAAAATACAAAATACCTTCTCACCTCAGTCAAGCAGGCAGTTTAAGACGCACAAAGCTGTGCCAATGAGCATCTGGCTCTAGAATTACATTCATGAAAAACACAAGCTTGGTTTGACATCAAACTTTCTACAAGGAAGGAAATGATTTAAGATTGTTCCCAATGTACTGAACTATTCCCTTTTAAGACTTTATATACTGACAAAGCGGCATGTGCAGATTGAATTTTGAGATTGAATTAGTTTGTCCAATAATTGTCCAATAATTTGTCCAATAATTGACAAAGTTAATCATGATTGGTTACATTATTTATACAATTATATTAATTATCTTTGTATGACATAATCATAAAATGAATAGATTACTTTTTTGGCTGCTGAAACCTGCTCCTAGTAATATGTCACAAGTATAATTGTATGTACTTACCAGCCTTTATAGAAACACATTTATAATCATGGCTTTTCATGTTTTACCCCTGTAAATGGGGTGTGTATGGTACATAGTGTGTTGTATTGTTACCATTTTTCAAAAGAAACTGGCACTTGTACACTTCCATTATTTTTAACTGACTAAAAGCAGGAAGCTCACAATAATACAATAATATTATGGTTGTAGGGCACATTCAGTTTCTGAAAGGAAAGATCCTGATGGGCTCACCGAGCTTGGAAAGTGCAATAAGGCCTTTTAAGAGTCCAGAAACAGTATTGGACACTGACATCTATTTATAGCAAAAACAACTGAAGAGCTGAACAAGAATGGAGAGCAGAGCCACTGGCACTGTTTTTGCAATGCGTCTTTACACCGCATGACAGATAATCTAATGCAAAGCAGCAGTGACAGCTTTCAGTTATTTATTTGTCACACACTTTTTTTAATGCATTGTAAGTTATGCCCTGCCAGCCTGCCAGACTCCACTAATCATATGAATCATCAAGTCAGCTATTGTCTGTTGGAGGCACCTTCTCCAGGAACCCTGAAATCTGTAGTCCTACGTATACATGATTGTTGCTTGAGATGCCGACCCGCAATTCAGCACCAGTATTTATATTCTGAAATGATCTATCGATACAAAGATTTGATTTTTGGCAGAAAGAGAAAAATATGCAGAATAAAAAAATACATATTTTTTCAATGGTCTAATCACTACTCTGACCACAACATTGTGTACAGTTGGAAGGGTGAGGAAAATGTGCTCTCTAAATTCATCTTCTTCTGCTCCCTGTGATTTATAATTCTTTCTTTAGACATATAGAAGAAGTATGCCCCATTTTAAGGAATCTCTGAAGGTACTAATTCATTTTCTCTACATGATTGGACCATCAATACTGAGGGTAAGTGAAGGTCGCGCTGACAGTTTTACGGGTTGGCAGGTTCACGTGGCTTTCTGACATTGCAGTGCTGCTTTTTATCTACCACTGCTGAATGCATTGTATTGTGACTCACGGCCAGTTCAGGGGGATCTACAAACAAAGCTGCATTATATGGAATGTGACCTCCACTCACTCGTTCCTGATAGCTTGCTGATAACACATAGTATCTTACCCTGTTTCTAATTGCATTTCTGTCAGACAAACATAGATATACTGTAATTATATCAAACTATATTGTCTTTTAGATTAGTTATGACTCAAATTCAATTTAGATTTTTTATTTATGTATTTGTATTTATTCATTCATTTATATAGCGTCAATTCACAATCAACGGTTAACTCTAGGCACTTTAACATGGACAGGTCTCGACCAACCTCTTAAGGGCATAGTCCACCTTTTTTCATGTGGGGGAGTATATTGTTCCCTGTAACCACTCAGCATGATATCTAAAGTATTAAGTCTCTGCTCCCCTTCAGTTTGAAGTAGTAGCACTTTGTTGTGAACAGAGACAGAGGCGAGACATTGAAGAGGACAGGGCACAGTTTTAGTGCGGGGTTAATAGAGGCTAAAATTACTACTCCTTCCGGCTCTAACGAAAAAGCTACCATTCCATGAAGCACACTCTAAGAACGTTCTTAACGCACAAAGAAATCCTAAGGGTGATCAGGGGGCACTCTTAAGGTCTTTGTAGCAACCAAACACTACTTCATACACACTCTCTCCCTTTCCTGCAGCCTGCATGCAAACTTGGCCTAGCCTACATAAGGCGTATGGCACACGTGTCAGACAGTTGTGCTGCACTTATGCTACTTCACGTCTAACTGTAGGCTCAACAAGTGCAGCTGATCTAAGGCGATTTTGGTGGTTGAGTGGGCAAGCAGACAGATACTAAACTGTGAGGTGTGGTAGATGTCAGATGTATTTCATTCATATTTTTATATGCTCAATGCATTCTCAGTGAAGATTGGCATGTGTCTCCCTGCACACCCCACCAGAGCAACGATCATCAAACCAGCTCCACTCTTGTCCATTGTGTCTGATGTCAATCAAAGGCGGATGGCACGCACGGAAAATGAACTGATCTATAGCTGACATTTGATATCACATCACATTAGATAAATAATTAATCTCTAACGCATTCTGTTTCAGTTACATCATAGACATACTTTCCCCATGAATATAGTAAGTGGCCTTAAATTGGATTCTACGTCACCCATGCTCTGGGCCGAGGGATGCACTTTAATCACTCTTTCACACGTTTTTTTCTAATTCATTATGCTGCAATAATGTAAACCAAAAGTTATCTAATTTCTCAACTTTCCTTCACTTTAAGATTTGAAAGATTTGAAAAGAAATGAAAAAAATGCTGAGTATTATTCTATTTTTTTTATCTTTGATTCCTGATTTTGATGTGTGTCTAAATGAGAGCAGACTATTGAGCACTATAACAAGTAGGACGAAGCTATAAAGTGTCAATGCACTTACCTGGAAGGTGCTGAAACACTAGGAATGTCCAATACCTGGGACCTGATCAGTAAATATGCGTTGTGAGCATTTAATAGATTCAGGCTCTTACTTCCAAATATTTAATGATTTTAAATACATTTTTATTTATCTTCAAAACAGTAACCATTAAATAGAACAAAAACTTCACAAATGGATTCCCATAAAATAAGATAACCAAAGCAGCAAAATTCTGATCAATGCTATGTGAAGTAATGCTAAATATTTTATAAAATTCCACACCATTGTTTGATATTAGTGGATTCTGCAGCCTGAGCCTACGCTGAATCCTTGCTAATCACATGTCTGTCTGATCACGTCAGGAGAAGCACACTTTGATTATGGTGTGAAGGTTAGTGCGGTTGGCTCTGTTGTGGCACCTCTTTTTACTTGATTGGTAGTCAAGAGACAATGCAGTCCATGGTACTGAACTGGTGATTCATCTATTCTCAGGGTGATGATGGGTTTCTCTTTCTTTAATCCTTTGAATCCTCCTCTAAACATTTTGTTCTGGAACACAAAGTGGATGAGCACAGGATGAATGAAGTGCAGCTCCAGATGGAAGAGAAAAAAAGAATAGTGACTGACATTGTAAGAATTTAATTGGCTTATTCTATTGCCATGTGGATCCATCGTCACCTTTGCGGCACTATGAACAGAAATTAATTTAGGAAAAATAAAATCCTTATTGACGTTCACTTGCCAAATACAGGTCACAAAGTCATTACTTTGTGATTATTATTGTTTTTTGTGTGTTATTTTTCCATATTTGGAATTTATCAAAATCTTCCCTCAAAAACCACATATAGATGGATGTAAGTATTACTGTGTTTGGCAAAACAATTGCATCTTGTTCACAGCAGAATGGATGGGTGGATGTACGAGCCATTCATGAAATCAATGGTCCACTGCTTGCATGGTGGCTGGCTTACTCCTCTCAAACATAGGCAGGTGGGGTCATAAAAGATGTTTATTAGGTTGACAAGTCGACACTGCGCTCCTTGTCGTGCTCTTATAAAGGGGCCAGGCGCAGACCAAAGAAGACCTCGCTTCAGCTGCTGAGGAGACAGACATCCCTTTCAGGGAGGCAGATAAGAAAAGAGAGGAAATAAAAGAGGAGAAGGAAAGGGCGTGTTAGTGTAGCTAAGTCCTTCATTTATCTGCAGGAAAGGGAGAGCGGAAAAGAGGGAGAGAGGTGAGGTAAAGCCTAGAGAAGAAAAGGAATCAATGGATAAACATCAAGTCTGCACTGAATATATTTGCATATTTCCATATAAAGGTAATTGTGGAAAAAGAAATGGACTTAAACTTAGATTTGACTTTATTGTCATTCCAAACACATTCACATTGAAATGAAATTCTGTTCCAATGGCTCATCAAAAAGTGCAGTTGTGTTTGTAATAACACAAAGAGAATAAAAACTGGACAGATCTACAGATCATGATCATGGAAGACTTGATGATTGATTGACGATTTATGTGAAATATTTCGTTGGTGTTGAAAAACTAATCTATTACCTATTAATTGTAAAAATCATTATGCCCTTAGGTCAGAAAAGGTTCAGGTTCAGTTTTACAGAGTGGCATTCCTCTAAGAATAGGTGAACTTGAAAGAGTAAAGACATTTTTTGACTCTGTGGGATAAAAAAGCCCCAAATCATTGAGTAATTTACAATCAGTGGAACTTTTTCCTTTGACCTTCACAATTCTCTTTTCATTCAGAACAGCAGATGACAGCATTAAGATGAGAGGATTTTTTTTTATTTTTTTGCAATGTCATCGTAAAATAGTGCAACACACCACCATTTTTTTTCAAGGGTCAGTCTTTTGAGCTCAGCTGTGGAAAAGAAGGTTCCCAGCATCAGGGACAAGTAGGCTGAAGGAGAGCTACAGAAAAATATATTTTAATTAAGTCTGGCAGATTTACTTGCATAGCTAGGTTTAAAGTATGGATGGGTTGGGCCGACGGGGTCCGAAGTGGCAGTCATAAAAATGAGTCATGGTGGAAAAGAGCCCCCTTAGGGATGGGTGGGGGAATGAAGGTGAGCATTGTGAGGCTGCTCTATAATTACGACAAATAGCTGTGAAGTTTGTCGCAGGAACAGGGAACAGCTCTGGTGAAATGTTTGTCATATTATAGTGAGAGAGAAAATGAGGAGTAAAAATGCACATTTGATCATAATAGATTTAAGGAAAACCATCTATGTTGGTATTTTGTCATTTTCTATTAAATATGTGTACATTGATAGACACTTACATTTTTAATTTTACAACGAAAGAAAATTAGGAAGTTTGCCCCAAAAAACGAAAGACATGAGAGAGGGAGTGAGAGACTGATCGATTAAAAACATTCAAGTCCACATAATGAATCATCTACAATTTCTCTCCTTTCTTTTGACAGTTGCAAAGCCAGTAGATCAACACCAAAAGGATTAACTCCGCTCTCACGGTGAGTTTCAAATTCAGATTCATCGTTCTTCTTCTTTTGTGTTTTCTCAATGTTTTGGAGGCATGCTTCGGTTAAATGCAGTCAGACTTTCAGGACCAAAGCATAATTGTTTGATCTCTCCTTCACAAGTAGTGGTTCAAGTTTGGGCTAATATCCACAAAGTGACTCAAATGGATGCAAAAATATGACACTTGACACTTTGTGTGTCTTGGAGTTTACAAATGTGTATGTAAGAGTTTTTTTTTCTCTAACGCTTCTGCTGGATATAAAACCATTTTGCATTGCTGTCCCAATTGTGAATATAGAACATCGAATAAAAATGACTCTCTTTGCCCAAATAATAATTATCCACTGACAAGGGCCAACACAGAGCCTTGCTCAGTTTTTCTTTGAAGTCTTTTTATATTATCACACTTCAAGTTTCCAGTGGGAGGTTCAGCTTGGCAAACATTTGATAAGTCTAAGTCAATTTTTCTATCTCTCTTTGTCCTCGGTCTGTACTCCATTAACATTAGACACTTTAAGAGCCATTCCAATCTCAACAATCTTGATTAACTCTTTTTGCTATGGGTTTAGTGACTCCAATTTAGGCAAAGTTTTAAATGGACATTTTCTCTTTATTATAAATATTTCATTTGTCAGTCACCCTTCCATTCACCATAATTTCTTATTTTGTGAGGAATATGACTTGAGCATAATTTCAACAGTGTACTGTTCAGCATTTAACATCCTCCCCATTACTTCTGAGGTCAGTCGTGTTTTTTGGTGAGCTATGGTGTTGGTTACAGTAATCCACAGGTAATGCATGATATTACTCCATTCTGCCTCTCAGACAGAAGCGATATTTAGAGTGTTGCGTTTCAGCTGCAGAGATGGCCCAAGGCAGACAACCAATCTTAGCAATGTCAAGAATTTGCAAAGGAAGTATAAAGATGATGATTGCACACTGCTCACTCTGCCTTACAGCAGACTTTTCTGTTCATTTGATTCATTGAAGTGTGACAACCTGTGTATATCATGCAACTATATAGATTTGGCATATGGAAATGTTTGTTTATACATATGATGTATTAAATCCTCTGTCAGCTTTAGCGTGATGTACAGTTAAAACAACAGCCTGCTATACACCTATCCCTCATCAGGATTGATGCTATTTTACCGCATGTGCTTGATTTTTTATTAGTTAATTAGTAAAATGGAAAATCTGATGCCATTGAAGCTGTTTTTAGTGATTATTTTGTCCATCCCATTAACATGAATTAGGGTTAACAACATTTTAAGAATATTTCTCAGTATAACTTGATCACTAACCCTTAAGTCAAACCAACAGTAAAACGGTCACTGTTTCAGGCAACAGTAAAATACATTTATTTTGTCCACACAGTGGTGGGCGGAGAACAGGAAGGAGGCTGTGTTGCAAGGTTGCCTTTCTAATTACTTCTCATAGGAACCCAGCCATTGATTGTTGCAAATGCCCATTGATTTTCAGCAGGGCTCTACACTCTTTGATGTCGGGGCTAAATGCCACGAGACAAATGTTGTGCGTGTGACGGTGACATCTACTAATTCAGTAAATCTTTTTGTGTGTGTGTGTGAGAGAGAGAGTATGCATTTCTAGCTGCATGTTTATTAAATGTGAACATGCCAAGATGTTTGCTGAATAGAAAAGGTGCTGCATTCCCTTTGGCCTGGGCACTCTAATTTGAGAGGCATCGATCTGGTCTGGGGAAACAGTGTGCTTACTTGTACACCCAGATAACCAAAGGCTATTGGCAACTACAACAAACTGTTTGTTCTCATTGGATAAAATCACAAGACTTTTCACCTTGTGTTCTAAATAGATCACGATGTCAAAAGGTCAGCGAGAATGCTACAATTAATCAAGTAGTCTCATTCAATATTTTTTTTGGCAACAAAAAATTTTGATGCCAGAATTCAATAACGACCTTAATTATTTATTAATGATTTCTGCCAACATTCCACTTTTCTGAGAGGACAACACTTAATATGCAGAATATATATTTCTACAGGGATTAGAAGAAGGTAAAGTGCTTATCCTGTCTTTAACAAAATGTTAACATTATTGTTAACACTTTTTCAAATACTTTTTCCATTATAGTTTGTTTAGTTCGTTAGTTTGGTGAAACAGCCTGGCACATCTGTGAGAGGGAGTAATTCACAGAGGTGGGTGTGGTCACAGCCGACTTCAATCATGTCCAAACAAACAAGCTCCTCTCATCCCCTTTAAATGCGCTGCACAGCACAGTAACGGTTTGGTTGCCGGTGTCCAGTCAGAAACGATTACATCCCAGTCTATCAA
>CAESWR010001008.1:76567-94854 GCA_903171835.1 Mullus surmuletus
CCATTTAATCATTGTAGTCGTGTACATCATTTGTTTATCAATGATTAACTTTTATCATTCAGGTTCAGATAGTAAAGTAAACTTAAAAAGTTACTTAACAAAATCTGGATGACTAAATGTAAAAGCCCCAATTTCAAGTTTATATAACTGTGGACCAACTCAAAGTCCCATGAGTCCTGACAGGTTTTTTGCTTCTTTTTATATCCCATAGCACTGGCTTTGTGAAACAGGGGCTTTTACTGAAGCACAAGGGATGAAAACGTAATTATATAAATACAGTGTAATCTGTTTGCATTGTTCCTAAAATGCCCACACCTGCAGATTGGAAATTAGTCTTGCTGAGTTTAGGACACTCAAACCCAGATAATGGCTCACTATATCCACACCAGGGAGAAGTGAGAAATCCTCCTGTAAAAATTATATTCATCATTTTATGCCCTCATTGGACAAGTGCATATTTTTTCAAGCTATTTTTTCCAAAGGTATTCCTTTTGGAGGTCCAGCACATGGTACATGTTACTCTTGATAGCAAGACATGTCTCTTATTTCAGAAGGCTTGCATGCCCAAATTACAGCTTAGTTTGGTTCAGCGAAAATGAACCGCTATAATAGATAGCATGAAGTGCAAACTCTCGTCAACTCGTAACCCTTGGCGCATAACACTGTTGTATGGATGTATTACATGCATTAGCACTTGATTGTTAATTGTTATTTTTTAATTGTTATATTCTGAGCAATTATACTTGTATTTGCCTTAACTAATATCCACTTCAAAATCATTTTCATGTTTATTAAATGAACTTGTGTCTTCTCTAAAGTGCTCTCTGAAACTCTCTTAAAAGATGCTCTCCGTTAGCAAACATGTAGTTGATGATGCAGGCTCTGCAAAGGGAAGCATTACTACTACTTTAGCCCACGTTAGTGTAGGGATTTGGAACTCATGGAAGCCAATTGTCCTAGTTGAGCTGGCAGCATATCCTGCATGGAAAACAGCCGCTGGTAAATATGACTTTCCATTACGTGGTCCTCATCTGTAAACAGTGTTCCCTGCATACAATAATGTACTGCTTCACATATCAACTGAACCATTTTTGTTATGAGATAATAGATGCATATTGTGTAACCTTACAATGTAGAAATACATCCCTAAAAATAGAATAATGTATTCAACTTTTTGGATGCTTGGATGATGTATGATTTTCAGACAAATGAGATGCCCCACAGTCTCCATGTCACAGTAAAATTCTTGTTGTTTGTCATACACTTTTTGATATGTTGATTTTTTATTCCTGTCTTGATTATGACACAATTTTTTTGTCCATTCAGCATTTTTGAGCACATATTGATCTAATTATTAGAGAGGCCAATGAATTGGGGACATGTTAAAATTGATTGCTTTTGGGATTCTCCCAAAAGAAATTTGATTTGATTTATTTGAGTAAACTCAGACACACACATACACAGACAGACAGACATACAAGCAAGCACACACGCACACACACATGCACACAACACACACACGCACACACACATAGAAATCCTTATGATTTTCATTCGTACGGCTGTTAGTTTTATATATTTTTTGTCTGGTTCTCATCGCACATATTTGGCTCATAGGCACAGCGAAGATAGATGTCACAAGTGTGAGTGGGGTGTGATCCAATCTTGTTCGGCAATTCGTGAGCCACGCACAAGATGCACAATGGAGAATGCAGGATGGGTATGTCCACTGCGTAAATGGAGCATCTGTATCTGAATTCACGTTGGGATCAATACAGTGTTTATGTAATCTAATTTAATCTAATGTAGGCAGTGGTCAAGTTAATTTACTGTGCGTCATGACGCATGCCAAATGATGAATATCAGATGCAATGAACAAGATTCAGATGAAAAATGAATTAATCAAATGGTGGTTGCATTTAATAATTGTCTGTTAAGGCTAGTGCCCTGTCCATATGTAAACAAAAACTCCCAAAAAGTGTGTTTGGGTCCATCATCCACACATTTTCACTCCTTAAAAACAGTTGCAAGCGTGCCGTGATGGTTTGCTTGTGATGTCACAATCTGCGCCCTTCTGTTTACATCCTGAGAGCTGGAGAACTGTCCGGCTGCTCTGATAGCAATTGGAAAGCATCCAGAACTGTGAAACTAACAGAAGAGTACAGAACAGACATTGTCTTCTTTCTTTTGGCAATGGCAGATGTAGCCAACATAGTTTTACTTTTGAATTTACTTTAACGAGGTTTTACATGTGCCAATCAGCGTGCAGTTGTTATTTTACGATATGGACAGAGAAGGTGGAATGTGCAGTGGCGATGACTGTTACTTCACCCGACCTGACACCGTTACAGTGGCCGACAGCTGATATGATATAAGTGGGTGGGGTCAAAACCTTTCTGGTAAGGTGCAAGGACTGCATCTGGTGCAGCAGAGAGGTAGGTATGATGTGCTGCTGTGGGTGTGTTCACAGCTGAGTTCAGTTACATTCAATTAAAGCAGCTCCTCTCATCCCCTTTAAATCCTCTGCACAGCAGAGTAAAAATTTGGAGCCAGCGTAAATCTAGTCATGCACAATAATTTACACTGAAAACCTTTAATTACTTGACTACTTTAAACCACTTTATTAAGTATTTTTCATTGTACTAATTCATTTAATTATATTGTATTTATTTCTTTTATTGAGTGAATTTGCTGTCTAATAGCGCATTTCTGCTACATGCTAACGACCGTACTCTACTTTACTCTACTCTTCTCTACTCTACTCTAGTCTACTGTAATCTAATCTACTCTGCTCTACTCCACTCTACTCTATACCTGGTCTGTTTCCATTACAAGATAGTACCTTCCCAGGGTAGCTGGCTGTTATAGCAACATGGTGCATTTTGTTACGTTTGTTTGTATTGCTGCTGCATGTAAAACATTAGTGTTCTCCATGAACACTAATCTAATTTAATCTAATTTAATCTAATATAATCTAGTCTAATCAGATGAAATCAGATGAAATGGACAAAAGATGAGTTAAATTATTCATTTAATGAATTTCATTATTCAGATGGTTGAATTTGTAGTAAACTGGCTATTTTCAGTATGAGTGTCTTGAAATGAGCCGTTTAAAATGTGTTCATTTTCATGCAGTGAGCCAGAGAGGGCTCAAAGTTAGACATTGTCACCTTATTGACAGTGTTTATGGACAAAAGCGCAGTCCTGCGAGAATTAAAAGCTCACAGCTACTTTAAAGCATTGGGAATTGTGCTCACAGTTGTAACATCCATTTAAAAACAATGACAAAACGGACTGTATTATTGCTTTTTCGCCTCCTGCTTGGAGGTAGAATAGTTATTCCGGGTCCAAAACTGAAATTGAAACTGAAGACGAAAAAAAATACAGCATGTTCATTACATTAGCTGTTATCCTCTGTTGCAATGGGAACATTTACAAGCGATGATTATGCGGCATGAAAACATCTCGTCGCACAGAGAGAAGGCAACAGAAAATAACACATAAAAACCTGCATAAAACCCGCATATTCTATCTACTTTTTGGTTTTCCTTTATGGTTTGAACTGTGGTTCAAGTTTGTATAGGTGAGCTCAAACACTGTGTTGTTATGCATGTGTTGCTATAGCTGTGTTTGGAAAACTCAAATATTCCTCTTCCGAAAGCAAAATGGGGTGATAAATTAGTCAAAATAAATTGAAGATTGCATAATTTTTGTAAATTTCATCAGAACGTTTTTGGGAGTCATAAATATATCAAACCTATGTACATAAATATATACAACATGAACTTTAAACATTTGTAATCAGTGCTTTATTGCCATGCTGGGTGAAAAATGCTAATATGTATTCAACCAGACAACTGAAAGCAATGAAAAGCTTCCCTGGCATCAATGAAACATGAGAAATTGATTCACTGGTTTTGCTTGAATAACTGAGGTAATAGAAATTTTTTTATCAGGGGCCCCTGTTACTTTGGAAAAGCAGTTTTTCTCATTGGCAAACAGGCCCATCTCCTGGGATTATTTAGTCTCTTACTGAGAAAGAAAAAGGATATAGTTCATATGCAGCGCCTCTACCCTTTAACGCACTGTACCTCACAATCACTTTAGAGGTTGGCTTTCTAAATGTTTAAAGTTGCATAGAGAACCTTCTATTTAAAAAAAGAAATAAATAAATTGCAGTATTCTTTAATTAACAGTGAAGGAGCCTGTCCAAGTATAAGTGGTGTTTAGCACTTCTTCAAGTAGGGGGTGCAGTATTCTTTAGACAGGGGTGATTTCACATGGAGATGTAGGACTCTATTTTAGTAGAAAGCGCAAGTCTGGCACAGCGCAAATGCCGTGGTATCCTGATTTCCACGCCAACGCAAGGCTTGCTGCGCTTGGTGCCCAATTAGGCAGACCCGTCTGCGCCAAGATGGGCGTGCTGGCGCAGCAGAGGGGGTGTCGGCGGATATACGCCTAGCAGAGTGACAATTTGGTGGAAGAAAGTCAACCTGCGTTTAAGCCTGCTCAGACCACATCTAACTGCTAGTGCAGGGCAGCACATAGCGCGATTTTGGTGGATCTGATCGGGGCAAAGGTGGACAAATGTCAAACTCCGCAGACAGGTATGGTGGATGTCAAACTCTCTCAATCATTGAATACATGATTATTTTTTAAATGATTAATTTATCAACTCGACTGTTGACCATTGCATCTGTCAGTCAAAGACATGACGTGCGGAAAATTAATTTTGGTATAGTAGATTGGACCACAATGGATTAAATGCTGTAACAGAAACTGAAAGAACTAAAGAACAAATAGCCAATTAATGAAACAAAAAATGGAATAATATGCAGCATTTTTTAATTTTTGGCAAATTCTTAAAGTGATGTGAAGTGGAGATGTTTTGGTAATGTATTTTCCGAAACCCTCCTGTAACTCTTGCCCCACCACACTGTCAGTGCGCAACTCGCGCACCGCATTTAGAGGGAATGAGAGGAGCTGCCTTGCTTGGCTATTATTGAAGTCAGCTGTGATCACACACACAGCAGTGCAGCCCTCCCTCTCTCAGATCCACGTGTTGGTCTGACAAATTACCAAAACTGATCTAACCCTGCCTCCGGCACAGCTACGCCACGCACGTTTTTATTTATATATCATCCACTATCATCTCATAACAAGTACACTTGGCAATAACTATCTTTCCAAACATTCCTAGCAATACTTTGAAGTGAAATGGGAAGAATAATCCAGACATCCAGAAAAAATAAGCTTTCCTCATATATTTGCTTCTTGCAAATTTGGCCTCAGCCGATTCAATTTCATTTTCATTCATTTTCAATCTTTTTCATCTTCAATATAAGGGTTTATTTACATTCATTTGGAACAAACATCCACTAGGCTTGAACAGATTAGAATATGGTTGTAAAATGTCAAACTGCCTTTAAAACACATGATAGGTACTGTGATGCTTTGATACCACTCAGATGTTGATAGCAGGGAAAATAAATAAAGGCCTTTGGCCAATTCTCAATACCCGAACTTGGGAAGCACAGACTCGCCTCCTTGGTAGTTCAGACTTGCAAGTTGTCGTTGCGAGTAGGGACTACCAAGCAAGGGAGGACGGGAGGACGGTTGTTCTGCTATTGGAACAGCAGCCTACTCAATGACGTCACCACCTCGCGATGAAAAGCATTCTGGATAATTTGCTGTGAAAAGTCTGCAAGAGTCAGCTCCAGAGCAGACTCGGTAAAGTGGGAGGATCGGGGCGGATCAAGTTGACATCCGGGGATTTGGTCTCTACTTGGTCAGATGCCAAATTGAGGATTGGAATCCTACTTTGGCTCCGACTGATGGCGTATCACAAGTTCGCGAGGACGGGAGTAGAGACGAGTACGGGTATTGAGAATCGGCCTTTGTGAATATTCTTTCCTCTTAATTACCTATGCTTTCCTCACCTGCTACTGTACATCTCAGCCAGGTATGGCTGATTGCACCTGATTGCTTCCTATTGTATTTGAGGCAGTTGCAGTCCATTTTTGTTGAGCATTTTGTCGAGGTGGGCATTGACAGGTGCAGCTCATGCAACACAATGAAAACACAAAAAAGACTTTCCTCTGTGATGTACCACACTGTTTATTAGGTCATTTACTCCTCCGTCAATTATTTCTCTGTCATATGCAAATGAAATGATATCTGGTCACATGCAGCACAAACAAATGTCAGCAGTGACTGAGGCAGCAGACCCAACTGAGCCTCACAGACCAGGCTCCTTACAGATCTGACTGCTCTGTTTTTGTCAGCAGTTATTCTGTTGGTGATAAATGTCAGTCGATGAACAATGCACTGTAGGATTACATGGATCAAGGCTATCGGGTATGAGGTTTTTCCACCAGATTATGGATATGTGTATCACATACTGCACCATTTTTCCCCCTGCCATATTTATAACTCCTCAAGTATAAAGACCTAAAATGCAATATTATGATGAGCTAATAGTGGGATCCCATGACTTTATGCAATCTTTGATAAAATATAAAGCTACTCTGAGGCAATTTAGTTTAGTCGGAACCAATTTGGCTCTTTTCCTTCAGGATTCTATTGCTTGTGTTCCCAGTGGAGTGAGATTCAATAGGAATTGATTGAGTGGTGCTCCCCACTTTTTTCTCACGCTCCCTCCACAACTACACTCATCCTCCAGGATATATCCACAGTCAGACCCGGAACCCTGACCGCTCCGTGTGCCTGTGGTGAGCAGTGTATGATCAGTTAAGGTTAAGAGGAGTGTTGCTGTCTACTGTCTTTCGAGCAAATCATGCTTCCCCCTCTCTTTATTTATACAATAATCTATGCAATAAAAGTAATATGATGGTGTAAACTTTCCATTGTGTTTTCGTGGATTAATGTGCATTTAACAGCTGCTCTCCACTCCGGTGTTTTACTTTTTAAGATGCTCTAATCAAACACTGATGTATAGGCTTTCAGTTTGACGTCCAGGAGATCTATAACATCAACTCCCAGTCTATTTTACTGGTTCAGTTTTTTCCTCTGCTGACTTTCACTTAGGCTGCCTGTCACTTTGTCTCTTGTTCCTCAGTGCCTCATCAGCTGTCTGTCCAGCTCGCTCGCTTTCTTTATGGGATTGATCACTGCCATTAATGCTCAGTGTGTGTATGTGACAGAGAACATCAGATATGGTGTGGTCTGTAAATATTTTAGTAATGTAAACTTTGCATGTCACTTTTTCTTCCTTATCATAGACGGAAAATTGAAATTGGAAACGAATGTTTTGTGTGACCTCATTAAAATTTTAATTCTAAGAGACTTTAAAAAGCAGCAGGACTCCCCTTGTAATCACAGTTAACTCTGAATTCCAGTTCCTGCTTTCCATAGATAACCAATGTGCCATTTTCAGCTGCCCACCCTCACATAAATGTGCTCATTGCTCTAACTGTGTCACTTACTGCGTCTGCTTTATAATTTTTACTGGCGGAATCATTTCCAAGTTAAATTTTGACATTTGAAAAGCATAATTTAAACAACTGACTAATAATGTGCAAGTGAAAATATGCCTGTCTTAATAGCTACGTGTCTCATCGTATGTGTCATGTAAATTGTTGGCCCTAATCAAATTTTGTTATCATGAAAATAATTATGCAGGTAATAATTGTGAAGTTGTGAGGCACTCTTGGTCAGGTTAACCATTCAGACACATGACTTAACTGGGTTATCTAAACCTTTTGACTTTGACAATTAAAAAACGTTTGTTGTTGAGAATTTTTTGGGATAACATGATTTATCAAATGCAGCAAGATCACCTTTACTTTTCAACTTCATCTCTGAAACACAAATTTGAGATAAACTTCAACACAAAAAGTCTTGTGGGACTGTGGGGAAAAAAACAACCTCTGACAAAGCTGTAGTGAGTTTCGCTACATTCCTTGGGATTAAGACAACCATGATCACAGAGGACAGACTGTGAGACCTGGCCATTCTCCTCCTATTTGGAATTAACATATCCACCAAATCTTTCACCAAAGACAACTTGCTTTCCCCACCAAGGAATAAAAATGTCAGCATGAGCCTTGCCAGATCAGCTAGAGGTTCCTCGGACCAGCAATAAAGAGCACTGGACTGGACACAGAGGTCAAGAATTGACCTTTCATATAAACACAATCCTTCAAGGCCCAAGAAAGATCAGGTTTGGAACAACAAACCTTCCTTTCAAGCCAAGCAAGCGACACCAGACCTCGGTCGTAAACCGGGACAAAGGAATGGACATCACATTCACACACCAATGAAATCTAACAGAATAAAATATGTAATCGCCTGGATTCGGTTTTAACCTGAACCATTTTACCACGCCGATGAATTTTGTCCAACTCCAACGACATCCGTAGGCTGGATTCTTAAATTCCTGATTTAATTAGCTGGTCACACTAAGAGTCACACTGACCCCCGATGACCAACAATAATAACTGTGAAGACACTCTTTCCACATGCAGAGGCCAGTTCACCCTCAAATAGATAGGTGACCTATAATCGTACTTACGTATTTAAACTGGATAATCTATAATCTTGTGGTTTAGATTCTTCATATATATGTTACGCTGCAGAAAATGTCCAAAATGTTATATGCATTAATGATTACTGTCATTTAGTCAAATCAAGGCATGTTCCCTTTTTGATATTCATGATTTATTAATTCAGCAAGAATATCGGCAAGAAAGTGTTTAGTTAGGATTATATCAGTGAAATGTGGATCATTTTAACTTCTTGGAGACAAAGGAAATCAAATGTATTGAACATTCTGGTTTTGGCGGGTTTTTCCATGTCTCCCCCTTTTCTTTCCTCCACCTTTTTTGCTGTCATAAAATCTGCAACTCTCCAATGAAATGCTCTTCCTAGCTACACGCCAAACTAGGATAAAACTTGCGCGCATCCTTTGTCCGTTCTCTTTTTAGCTGATCTCTCTCTCTTTTACGCTTATTTCTCTTTTAGCTTATTCTTGCTCTTATTTTTTAGCTCTTAGCGCTTCTATTCTTAGCCCTTGCCTTTTTCGTCTTTACCTTTTTCGCTTTGTTTTAATTTTGAGTCTTCTACTTTATTTTGGCTTCCTTTTTGTCGACTTACTGGTGTCATCCAGTTTAACTCTACGCCTCTTGCAAGTCTTAGAAATTTCTACTGGACGCTTGAAGCAACTTCTTTACTGTTCCCAGTTTTAATCCTGAGTTGTTTTCGTAGCCGCCCTCGCTTCACTTTCTGGCCTATTTTTGGTATTATGACTTTAGTTACAAAGATCGTTAAGACTTGTAACTCCTAATTTTTATCTCACCTCAGTATTTTATATTCTTTTCCCTTGTTAATACGCATAGACAGGAGGAACATTTTTCCAGACCTTTTTGATATTTTTATTTGACTTTTGATAACCTTAAATGTTCAAAACTCAAGTCTGAGTTTGAAGAAGGTGAGAATAAGATCTACTGGCCAGGGAGATTATTTTCATTTTTATTCAAATAAAGAACCAAGCAGATTTTTCATCGGCTGAGTTTTGTACCCGACGTCCCTGCGAACATCACCGTATCCTGAAACACATCAGGATTTTTGGAGCTGCCGCGTTGACGTCCTGACATCGCTGACGTCACCATAACCTCGGAGAGCCAACCTCGCCGACGTTACTAGATTCAACAGCCCTGTAAGACGATCCTTTGGAGTTCCAACGCAAACGTCATCCTGGGTACAAAGTAAGACCTCCAACTCCACACCACAGTGATATTGAGTTGATGTTGATAGGGAATTAATTAACTTCTCATTACTAAGCAGTTTTTTTTTTTTAGAGATTTTAGATAAATTCTCTTGTTTTGATACTTCCATTTTACTTGATTTTATTTTGATTAAATTTTCTCTTCCCCTATTTCCATCTTTCCTTCTGCCCTTTCCTACCCTTCTGCCAACAAATATCAAGCAGACAAACCATCATTTATCTACTGCCATTACGTATAGTTTTGATCTTTTATTTGATATTGTTCACTATTATTATTTTTCAATAAATTGTTCATATTCATACCGAGATTGTGTTGTGATACTTCTTCTTGCAAGAAATAGATCAATGTATTAAGGAATCACGACTTCAGACGAGATTGCTTTAAATCGTTTTAAGGTCAATTATTAAACAATAAATAATTGACTTCTGGATAATTCCGGTGGTGCCCCTAACAAGACAAAGGTAAATTGATCCAAATTTGCCCCAACATCGCTACAAAGTAAACAAGTTTTATTTTCTGCAGGATAAAATATTCTTTCAAGCCCATTTTTCATTGCCGTAAAGGGGGCAAAGTGTGGCAGGTGATGAATGGTTAGTGTGAGGAAATCCATCTGCTGCATCAACACAACGGAAATGGGATTGTCCAATGATAAAAAAAAATAAAATAAAATTGCACAGCCAGAGATGAGCCTGTTTGAGGAGCCAAACGCACTGTATGTTGTGTGTGTATGTGTGTGTTGCGAGACACACAGATAATCAACCATTACCTCTTAAGTACTTTTTTTAGTTCAGTTCCTATCTAAATGACAGCCATCTCTCATCTGAGTTATTTCATACCTTTGCAATTCAATAAGATAGTATGATTAATCATCCTGCCAAGACCCGACAGCCGGTGGAGGAAGAGTTACAGGGGGGGGACTCCTGCAAAACGTCCTATACCAAAACATGTCATTTCACTTCTCCACTTCACATCAGTTTAGGATTGCAAAGAACTAAAAATGCAGCGTATTATTCTATTTTTTCAACATGGATATTAAAATCCTTTGTAATAATACAGTACCATTTTTTTGTATTAATAGCCTATTTGTTCTCTATTTTTTATGTGTGTCTAAGTAATTAATACTGACCACATTCGGTTTCAGTTACATCATTTAATCGGAAGTGACCATAGACGAGTTAATGTTCCCTGCATCATGATAAGTGCCAGATTAAGATCAAATGCAATGGACAAGAGTCGAGTTGATCAATTGATAATGCAATTAATTCATTTATTCAATGATTCATAGGGTTTTATGACCATTGTTCACATATTTATGTATGAAATACATCTGACATCCACCACACCTGTCTGTGGAGCTTGACATTTGCTGCATTGGTGGTGGTCTGAGTAGGCGCGCAGGTCGACTCTCTGCCACCAAATTGTCACTCTGCCAGGTGCATCTCTGCCGATACTCCCTGTCCTGCCCATTGTTGTGGAAATTCGCAGCATAATCCAAAGGACCCAAGTTTGCTGTGAGGATGTGAGTTTATTCAGACCGTGCCGGCGGTCGGGCATGCCGGCAGGCGGGTGAACCCACCAACATGGACTGCGTCCACGTTGATGGACTGACCAAGAATGGTCGTGGTGACATATTTCTTATACAGTTACATCAAAGAGTTTCGGGCATGACCAAATGTTTAGGCAGGAAGTGGACAGAGTAACCAATTAACATGCAGGAATCAGCAAGACAGTGAGATGCAAATGTAGTTATCTTAGAGGAATGTGGAGGCACAGAGTATAGGTGTGAACCTTGAAAGGTTCCCTGCAGAGTTCAGAGGGGAGTGGGGGCTCTGTTCCTTCTTGGACCAGATAAGGTGTGTGAGATATCAATAGAGAATGTTTCCCATGGGGGTTGTCGGGGCACATGTCGTTAAATGGCTCTACAATGTAATGTGTATTTTAAAACATTTTCTTCTTCACCATCTTGGAGCAGATCGATCTGCCAAATTGGCAAAAACACACAGTGAGCTTTGAGCTAGCACGAAAATCAGGATATGCCAGCATTTGTGCCCTGCCCGACTTGCACCGTCTACGAAAATACAGCCCACGATCTGAATTTGATTTCAGCTGACTATGGAGCAAGCCTTTCTATGGAAGTGCATTGCATTCACTGGATAAAAAAAAACAAAAAAACTTAGACACCTTATATTGTAATTACGAGATCCTGATCTCGTATTTATGATAAAAGATCTTGTAATTATGATAAAAGATCTTGTATTTACGAGAAAAGATCTTGTAATAATGAGATCAGATCTTCTAATTATGAGAAAAGATCTTGTAATTACAAGATCAGGATCTCGTAATTATGAGATGAGGAAAGGTGCCACATTGGCCACTGAATCACTAACTGCACATCCTTGAGGTGCGTGCGCAGTGTTGGCATACTTATATCAATTGTTGTGTCTTTGCACTTAGATCACAAAAAGAAAATATGGAGACAGCAGATATGTTTGTTTTGTTTGCTTGAGTTTTTCGCGCAAACACAAAAGCGCAACTAATTACATAATCAGGAGCCGGATATGACGTGGATGACGTCATCCTGTATTAACAAAAATAATATTACTGTCAATACATTGCATTAATACCATCCTCGTTTTTTAGAAACAGAAGTATTTCCTAGTGTCTCAAACCGAGAAGGTGGTAATAGATTAACTGCGATACGCCATCATTGCCCCTGCCAGAGGATTTATAAATGTTTCCTTATTCTTTATATCATAATTACGAGATACTGATCTCCTAATTATGAGATGTTTTCTCATAATTATGAGGTCTTTTCTCGGAATTACGAGAAAAGATCTCGTAATTACAAGATGGGGATGTCGTAATTAGGAGATAAGGTGTTTGTTTGTTTGTTTGTTTTTATCAAGTGATAAGAGAAAAAAGGTGAAAGTATTTCCACTTGCTTCTACACCGCTGAGAGAAATGTAAAAGGTTTCTTCGGAATCCAAATCACATTATGCTCCTGCAGTTTATTCACTGGCAGAGCAGCTACAGAATGTGCAGATGGAAAAAAAAATCTGGGCATAAATATAAAGTAGAAAACAAATTAAATAAGCATATATTGTGAATAATTTGCATTTGCATTGGTTTTGGCGGAACCACCCAATGGAAATGTAAACATGGTTTTGGCTTCGCTAAGTCTTTGAGTTCTTACAATCCACATGGCACACTGTGCAGGGATTTTATCCTTAGTGAGTTATTTCACAGCTCCCATCTGCTCTTTTTTCATTTTCATACAACTAATCGGTTTGAAATACTTGAATAATAACAAAAAAACACCCAATAGATTGCGACATATGACAAAGTTCCTGCATGTAGTATTGTTTTTTATAATTTATTGAAATCTCCCAAATATTTGTGTGCATTTCTCCCCATTTTTCATCCATTCTGCCCCTAATGATAATAATAATAATAATAATAATAATAATAATAATAACACCAATAATAACACCAATAATAATAATAATAATAATAATAATAATAGTCATCATCATCATTTTTTATAGGTTCCATCCTTTATTAAATTGTCAAATTCCCTCTGTTTGTTTTCCAAGGCATTTGACAGTAATAATATAAATATACTTCTTTCTGCCCATCTCAAAGAGTACACAGTCATGACTCTCAATTCTTAATTTCTCGTTGGTAGACACTTGTAACGTCTTCATATATGGCAGAACTGTTTATTATTCACACACACGCACACACACACACACACACACACACACATACATATACATATTTATAGAGCTGTACAGTGCTGCTGTTGTGAGTGAGTGAGTGGCAGAACTGTTTATTACTCACACACACACACACACACATACAGACAGACAGAAACACACACACACACACACACACACTTACAAGAGCTGCACAGTGCTGCTGTTGTGAGTGTTCTCGGCTCCTGATACCTCTGCATTGTGTTAGCACTCACTCTAAATCAAGATGTTTTGTAAATTAGCAGTCCATGCCAGCATTTATATTCATGCAGAAAAGGACTGCCGCCGCTTTTAGAACTATAACGGAACAATGGAGCACTGAAGAAAAACTGCATGTGCACACACACAAGCACACACACACACGCACGCACACAAAACCACATTCCAGCAAAGGAGGACACACACGCTCAGTTAGACATATTTACATGGTCCCCTGCTGAGAGAAAACAGAAAAATACTGAGACTCTTCTGTCAATACGGAAAAAAGAAGAATGTACTCATTCGGTTTTCTCTTCTGGTTTTCTGCACACAGGGTTTTTTGTGGTATAGCACACCTCCGGCGACATACTCACTCACACAAAACACAAAGACTAAGCCATTCTGCTTTCTCTTGAGGGTGTCTCACTCACCTGAGAAATAAAAACATGCTTTGCCAGCTGGGTTAATGAGTGAGCAGAGGATCTATTTGTTCTTCAAACACGGTAAAAAGTAAGTGATGCCCGTATGTCTCTCCTCCTCATAAGGGAAATCAACATGGATATCACAGTGGCTTTAGTTCACAATAGAATCTTGAACAGGAGAACACCTTTGAGCATTTCACAAGGATTCATCGGACTGTCTACTGATCCATTCTGACTTACAAATTCTGTTATATGTACAGAAGTAAAAGGCTGTAACCATGACCTCTGCCACCCAAAAATATATTCCATAATATTTTGCACAAGCAAGGTACACTGATGATGTAGCGATGTTGGGGCAAATTTGGAAAAATGTACCCTTGTCTCATTAGGGGCACCACCGGAATTATCCGGAAGTCAGTCATTAATTATTTAACTATTGTCCTTAAAACATTTTGAAACAATCTCGTCTGAAGCAGTGCATTCTTAATACATTGATCTGTTTCTGCAAGAAGATATACCACAAAACAACAAAACAATCTCTGTATGAATATAAACAATTTATTTGAAAATAATAATAAATAAGTAAAATAAAAGATCAAAACTCTAGCTAATAGCAGTGGATAAATGATGGTTGGTTGGTTGATATGGGTTGGCGGTAGAGTGAAACAGGGAAGAAGGCGGAATAGAGATAGAAGAAATGAAATAAAGTTAAATCAAAGCAACAAATAAAAGAGATTTTGTGTCAAAAATGAATGTATGTATTAACGTAATTTCTCTTAACTTCCTATCGGCATCAACTCAGTATCACTGTTTGTGTGGAGTTGGAGGTCTTACTTGCACCCAGGATGACGCTTTGTGTTGGACCCCCAAACAATCGTCTCATAGAGGCTGCTGAATCTGATAACGTAGGCGAGATTGGCTCTCCGAAGTTATATGATGACGTCAGTGAGGTCAGGACGTCCACGCGTTAGCTCCGAAAATCAGATGAATCTCTCAGGATATCGCGATGGTTGCACAGATGTCAGGGCACAAGACTCAGCCAAAGGAAAAGGAAAAATTTGCGTTGGTCCTTATTTCAAAAATAATGAAAAGGATCTCCTTGACTAGTAGATTCTAGTCACGTTGTTCAAATTCAGACTTGGAGTCCGAAAAAGGAATCTTCCTGTTTATGTGGGTTAACAGGGCAAAATGAGATAAAAGTCTGAGGTGAGCGTAAAAATAAAAGTTGCAAGTTCTCTCAAGTGCAATTTGTAAAACTAAGACTAATACCTGATGTTGTTTCCTTGGTTTAGGAAGACGGGTTTGTTAGTTCAGGTCTGATTCTTCTCGGGTCTGGATAGAGTGTGTTTGCATTAAAGGTCAATTCTTGACCTCCAGTTGGTCAGAGGAAACTCCAACTTATTTGGCGAGGCTCATGTTGACATCTTTATTCCTTGGTGGAAAAACAAATTGTCTTTGGGTGACGATTTGGTGGATATGTTTATTCCAAACGGGAGGGGAATAGCCAGGTTTCAAAGTCTGTCCTCTGTGTCTGTGATTCTGGTTGTGTTAAATCCCAAGGAATGTGATATTTATATACATGTATATGTACTATCATTTATATTTATAGTTGTTATTATATTATTATCATTACAATATATATACACTGTCTATATGTACTATTATCTATATTTGTTGTAGTTGTTATGTTGTTACTGATACAACAACAACAACAATAATATTAATAATAACAACAACAACAACAACAACAATAATAATAATAATAATAATAATAATAATAATAATAGCAATAATGATAATGATAATGATAATAATCATCATCATCATCATCATCATCGTAATCACAAACATCATAATCACAAAGAAAAAACACGCAATTTCAGACTTCAAGCTTTAAACAGATTTTACAAATATTGATTTACTCACTCAGCCTTACTATACAAGTAAGAATACATTCTGAAAGATTATGCAAAGAATATACAAATTATGGGTCATGCAAATTTCTGTTACCTCCCTGAATGTGCAACAATACTCTACACACAATCCAAATTGTAATATTTTACTTTCTCTTCTCATCATGATAGAACACATCAAGGAATAGTTCAGATTTTTTTTACCATGAGTGTCGTTCATCAGCAGTGACTTTTCCCCCACTGCGAGTGAACATGCATTCAAAAGAGTAATCCATTTGTATAACGAATTTTTAGCTGCAAAAAAGTCCAACCTTGCACTCACCCAGCACTATTTTCCCTGCGCGCACATTTCTATCAGCTGAAGGAGGTGGGAGGAGACTGCTGCGACACGAGCGAAGACACGTCGCAGCGGAGGGAAAATAGTACCGGGTGATTGTGCGGTTGGACTTTTTCGTGGCCAAGAATTAATGATGCAAATTGATTACTCTTTGGAACGCATGTTGATTTTTGGAGCAAAACACTTTATTCGTGTGATCCCAGCAATTAGACTGAACTTTTTTCTGCAAATCTAAAACCGGGGCAGAACTCCGCTCATTGGGGAAAAGTCACTGCTGATGAACGACACTGATGGTGAGGATCTCATACAACTTCATATAAAAAAATCTGAACTATCCCTTTAAGCAACATCCTGACTGAGAGTGCAGCTTCATGATGGGATTTATAAAATAAATAAATAAATAAATAAATAGATAAAAGAGTTGTGTGAAATAGCTTAAACATACAAGTGTACTGTTCTCTGCCTGGGGGGGGGCTACTGTGTCTAGCGTTGTTAGGTGCCTTCTTCTTTGGGGATGCCAAATGTCATTTCAATTCCCCTCACAGCCAAAGCACTTGATCCTGCAGAAGGCAAAGTGGGTTTGTGTTTGTGGGTGAGCTGCAGCTATAGCTGTGGATTATTGACACCAGAACATACTTAAACAAAAAAAAAAAAAACATTATATCATCTTATTCGTGCATTGATTACACAGGAGAATACGAGCTGTACTAATCCTCAATTTCAGTTAATTAGGGGCTCTTTTTTGTACACGGCACAAGTTAGGTGTGGCGATTTTCATGTGTGGCGAGTGTTTGCCAATTTGGTAGACAAGGATGCCCCAAGATGGGTGTACTGGCACAGCAGAGAGAGTATCGGCTGAGAACGTGTAAGTGCTGGCATAGCGGAGTGCAGCTGATCGAGCGATTTTGGTGGATCTGATCAGGTCGCATGGAAAATTAATTTGTCTGTTGTAGATTAGATCACACTAGATTGAATGATATAACTAAAACCGAATATGTTTTGGATTCATTAATTATTAGTGACACATCAAAAATAAAGAACAAATATCAATGAAACAAAAAATAAACAATACTTTTTGATGTGCCAAAAGGCCAAAAATGTGCTAAAAATGCAATGCATACATCTACAAAGATCACGCCATCACTATCTGCCTCGCATAACACTAAGGGCACATTCAAACTGTTTTCATTCTCAAAAAAGTTAGTTTTAAAAAGTTAAATGTTTTGTAAATTCATGTTGATATGTTTTATATGTCAGGTAATGAGTTGGAATAAAGTCAGCTAAAAATATGAACTTCAGATGTGGGTGATCCTTCATACTTCATGCTTTATAAACAGTCAAATCAGATGGGGTCATTTTGACTGCCATTAAAAAAAATCAAATGATTCAAAGACACTGTCCTCACTAAACCTTGACATATACCACACTGTGATGAGTCAAATAGTCAATATAATATATAGTAACAATTATTGTTTTATTTTGTTTTAACTTAAAAATAGTATACTTTTCTGTAAAGAAGGCCTATTGGCCCTAAATTCTAAAACAAAGGGAATATTTTGTGTTAATGGGTTGGACTGAAGTCAGACTAAAGGTGTACCACATAATTGATTGATAATTTATACTAAACCAGGTGGGGTCATTTTGACCCCAGAGGACAACAGATGTTATTAAATTCAATAAAACACCCATATTCAACAAAATTACTTCAAATGTATTGTAATCATGAAGAGCATAGTATTGAACAAGTCCCACTAGTTTTTAGACCATTTGATGAATAAAAATAGATTTTGACAGCAAAAGATTTAATGTGGGGTCAAAATGACCCCAGGACAACATGAGGGTGAAGTTGAGAAGTATACTCTTCCCCCATCTGCTGTTATGAGCTACTCGGGTCAAGACCGAACGCCTGCAACCAA
>CAESWR010001008.1:97014-110256 GCA_903171835.1 Mullus surmuletus
ATGTGGTGTGAGCTAACAGCTAGTGTGCAGAGAGAGAAGACAGCTTCAAAAACGCATAAAAATACCACATATTCATTTTCATTTTTTTGTTTCAATTTTGGGCCTGACTCTTGTCTGAACATGTGCAGTTGTATTCAAAATGTCTCTGCTCTCCTATTCTAGCCGCATGAAATTCTCGTAGGCTATTTCTCTCACAGAAAGAAGATGAGGTTCGTTAATATGGGTCAAAATATAAGTGAATGTTGCATACATTTTGCACATGTTGTCAAAACTTTGTGTTTTAGACCAATTCAACATATCTTGATTAGGAATGGATATCAGGTAATGGGTTCCAGAACCGAACAGTCTACTGCAGCTGCCAGTTTGCATCAAATTCAGAAAAACATAAAAGACAAAAAACAAAAACGAAAGCAACAAGCCTTCTTTAGTGTTGCAATTGGTTTGGAAAAGATGAACTCACAGCGTTTTTGATGCAAGCAACTGCTGCATCTAAAACAACTAAAATCTGTCAATGTTGAGCATGTTTCAGTAGATTTGATGGTTCATTTTGGCTAATATATGGTTTATGCCTCAGTTAGAAAATAAATAAGAGGGAGCCATCACAATAGAAGCTCATATCTATAAAAATGAGAAAGGCTCAAACTTAACCGAACTAAAATAAGTGTCTCTTATGGTTCCCCATAGTGGAGCTGTTTATTTGGTAATTGAATACGATCCCCACTGAGCAGCAGGAGCTCTTCCCTCGCTGTCACAGCCTCAAACAGACAGCTGCAACAGGGGAAGGTGTCAATCCTTTTGATCCTCTGTAGTTGCCTTATCATCCCTGCACAGCTTATGGTTTTGGAGTGTTGCTGCATTCCGGGTGTCATCTAAAAAAAAATAGGTAGCACACTCACAAGCATGTATGCATACACACACAGACACACACACACACACACACACACACACATATACATATGTGTACAAATGTAAGCTTTTTATTGTAATAAAAAGAAAGGTACAGGTGCATATTCCAACAAAAGATGCAAATCCTTTGAAAGTGGAAGATGAAAAGAAAGAAGTGGCTCATGGGAAAGAGAGGGACCAACAGAGGAAAAATAGCTCATGAGATAACAGACACCATATTTGAAGTTGTTTGTTGTTGTTGTTTTTTTGTTTGTTTATCTGTTTGTTTTGGGGTCCCTTTTTGTTGTAGGTCATTAAGGTGTCAAAAGAGAAAGGAAGTGAGACAGGATTTGAGAGAAAAGACAGAACAGGAGAATTGGATGTTCAGGATCCTTTCCTCTAGGTAATATTGAAGAAGGACAAAACTGCAAAATGGTGATACTGTCTCACCATCTTTTGAATTCTATTTTGAATAGGCTGGAATATATTTGTACTAGAATGATGCTCAGCACAGTTCTGGTTTGCTTGTTTTTGAAATGGACCTATGGGCAGCTTGGAAATGGAAAACGAAAGACTGTCTACTCTGTGATACTAGAAAAGAGGAGCAGTGCATATTCAGCAGCAGACAGTAGGGAAGAAAAACAACAACATTCAAAGCCTCCCTGTATAGCCTGGTGAACTTAAAGCAATTCTTACCATATTTGACATTTTTACACTTTTCTTAAGATTACAAAATCTTAAAACTGTCCTAATAAGCGTATAGCACAATAAAATGTAAAAGAAATCCACCAGGTGTTGAAACTCAGCAATATTTAATTCTCATATATTTCTGATAAAAGTCTGGCCAATCATTTTATTTGGCCAATCATGTTATTCGGACCGAATAAAATGATTGGCCGAGCTTTCTGCCGGTCATCCGTCGCCCCGCCGCTCCAGTTGCACAGCATTCACCCCTCGCAAGACGCGCACCCCACTGGCGGAGGGGCAGAGCGGTCTGTGAGAGAGCACAACAGAGCTCAGGCACGGGGAAGAGGGTGGGGCTTTGGAGGGAGGCGGAGGTGTTGATGTTCAAATTGTAACTAAACTCTGAGCGACATGCCAGAAAGGTACTATTTAGTTAGAATTTAACTTTACACATCTCTCAATTATTTTGATTAATGCAAGATCATTTATCATTGACATGCAGCTCCAATAACACACTGCAGAAAACATTAATAAGATTTTCGGCTGGAATTGGTGGATTGACAGTCCTGGGGCCAGGCCAATCCGCAATAAATGGAATTTGGTATTAATTCATGATGCGTTTTGGTGAAATAGATAATTCCAAACTGTCATCGGGCTTATTAAAAAACTTAAGAACCCCAGAAAATGAATTGATTGAGCATTGTACTATTACTGTTAACTGTTGCTGTACTCCACCCTCCGATGAAATGCATTTTGACAAACTCAAACTTTGTCACTTATAAATTATAATTCATACTTCCCGGTTTGTTTGGTGAGCAATTATTTCATACCTTCTTTGTTAGATATGTCACAGGCTGCAGGCAGTCATCGGTGGCCTGTGGTTGTATTATTTGCTGGAGAATTGAATCCATATACTTGGCCCATCTTTGCTTTGAAACAGCTCTGAGATCGAGGAAAAGTACTGTGTCGCTCTCAGGTTGGTGAAGCAATCAATGAACAGAGCCCAATGGTCCTGAAAGACAAGGCAATTTGGCTAGAGTGATGATAAAAATGGGAAAAGCAGCGTAATGTTGCCAGAGTCCAATTTACAAGGCAGAGGGAACAAGAGAGACAGGAAGAGAAAAGGAACAGAGGGAGAGGGTGAGTGATCACCCACAGAAGAAGGCAGAGTATTGGTTTGGTGTACATGTTGAGGTGGCTGCACATTCATCTGTGTAAATGGAGGTTATGACTTTACTTCCATAGGGTGAGGGAGGAGGTGATGACAGGGCTGCTGCCAGAAAGGCAGAGGGAAAGAGCAATGAGCAAAGCAAGGAGAGAAGTCTTCATTCGACCGCAGATGTACGTGATTATACAGATTTACTGTGCAGGGTGAACAATGAGAAAAAGAGGCAACAAAAAAGGAGACGTGAGAATGATAATGCGGGACAATGAAAAATGAGAGCAGCAAATAAGAGAGCAAAGGTGATTTGTATTTGAAAGGTGAATAAAATCATATGGAAGTAATGAATGAGGCACAAAATCGCCCACTTGCCTCCTCTGCCCTCATTTCTATGCCACTGCAGAGCGGAACTGCAGATCTGTGGCCCCTGGCACCAGCTCAGGGCAGAGAGCAGCATCCAGCATGCAGTGGCGGCGTGATTCCTTCCTCCGCTCTTTCCTGCCAACCGCTTGTGACCACTGCATTGCTGTGACCAACTGTGTGTCTCAGCAGCAGATCACCACTGCAGCTGGCTCATAGGAGACAATTGCTTCATAAATGTTTTAGCCATCCTCTTCTCAACTCGGGAAAATGTTAGTGACAGTGAATCGCTCTCCAGGCTGACTTATCTGTTCTCTCTGAGATTCAGAGGGCCTAGCGCACCAAAGAGACCACAAACACAGATTGAGACATAGTCTGCAGGATTTACAGCAACTACTTAGGCGACCGGCAGCATAAAAAGCCCTGTGGCCAAGAAAGCAATACACACACACAATGAGAGTTAATGAAGCTTTCCAGCACATATCCCTTCCATAATGCAACTGGGATGTTACTCTAATGTTGATCGCTAACTGCTAAAACCCTCAGATGCACAGGCATATATTCAAAAAGAGACTGTGATCATAAGTAGTGTGTGGGAAGCGAGGCTCTTGGTGGCTGCCTCTTGTTTGGCGATGCAGCTGACAAGATGAGAGAGGTTTGTTCAGTTGTTTGCACTTTCTCTCTTGCATCTCTTCAATGCCCTTGTCAGTTCGTCTGTTTTCGTTCACTATTAAATATCTGCATTTGTCTTACTCTCTCTACAATGGAAGTGCCTTGTGTTTTTTGTAGAATACTGTATTTTTGAACAAATGTTTTCTGTTCTTTCACTCATTTTTAGTTGTTTGTGTTTGTTAGTTTATCTGTCAGACTGGTTGCAGGGTTATAGAAAAATCACCAGAGAGATCTTTTTTTTTTTTTTTACATAAATCCTAACACTTATGGGCTGTAATTCCATGACTTCAATTATTGTATTTGAACTTACATTAAAATGCTTTAGATGATGATCAGTGTAGCACCCCCAAAGGTGCCAACTACAAACACAGTGCATGAACATATTTTTTCAGAAGGCTATGAGGGGCCAGATACATCATGGGCCTTTGTGAATCTCAGTGTCTCCTTGGCTTCAATCAAGAGCTGAAGCATAACACATTACCACAAGTCATGACTCCCTTCATCCATGTTGAGAGTCATTATGATTAAGTAAGGGGGTGATGCTCACAGCAGCTGTTGTGCTAATAACAACCTGTCATCTCTGTGTTGCTTCAAGGAGTCATGAAAGACGCAGAAAGTTATGCTTACACTTATGGTTGCTGTAACATATTTTGCTCCCTTTAGAATTCACTTTAGAAAGAACATAATATAAAGTTCCTCCCTGTTGTTATATGGGCTATTTATAACATTTTAAATACATATCTATACACAAACATTGAAAATAACTAAATATATTGTTACATTGAATTGTAAAGCTTTTTAAATGTATTTCATCCCATGAAATCTATCTATTTTTGGTTACGTTTTTTTGTCCCCAGACATGGTTTTCACTGCACAGTTTATCGATTGCAGCAGCTCGACTGTTAAATGAATATCATGCAGTCAGAAGCAGCTCTGTCAGGGAAAAATAAACGAATGTGTTGGCAAAAGTTTATAGCAACAGGCAACCATTATGGAAGAGGTGATGAAAGGTGAAAGGGACAAAAAAAGCTCAGTGATTCAACTCCAGTTGAATCAAGAATAAAGACATAAAGACATCCATACACATAGACAGTGTTGTGAGATGGAGGTTAGCTGAGTTAACAAGCTGCTGCAAAATTGGGCTACGAGCATTATATAGACTGTGTAAGTAACACATTCTTTTTCTGCACCTTGTTAAATTGAGGCCCTCCAGGCAAAATTAAGTCCTATGGGCAGATCCAAATGTGAGTGTGACTGGTTTAGAAGATGTAAAGGTCAATCATTTAATCCACAACCCCCCCTCTCTATGACTGCAAGCAGCGCTTGAACAGAAAAAAATCATGTTACAGAGATATATGTCTTTTTTTTTTTTTAACCTGGAAAGAAAACAAAAAATAAAATAAAAAAATTAAATTTGCATCACTAGTGTCAGAGGGGCATCGTGTGGGGGATCTCAGGCTCCAGTGGATCCAGTTCCACAACCCAGTTTCAGGTTAGATTAATACAAGCTTTTTTTTTGTGCCCGGCCCACAGCGTGTAATCAAAGGTGCAAATGCCACCCTCATGTTGCACAGCATGATGTAGATCAGTGCGCACTTGCCACATACACAATGAATGGGTTTATCAAAGTTTGTTGGGAACGCAACTTAACTACACTTGATGAGCAGCTTGAATGTGAGCGTGAATATGTGAGAGGGGGGAGTTAGGTCATGTACTATGTAAAGCTCTTTGAAAACCCCTCAGGTAGAAAAAGTGTTATACACATATAACCCACTTACATTGCAATCGGAGAGGTGCCAGTTACCATGGACTGAAGGGTTCGTGTCGAATGGTCCTTGAGGGTCTGAGCCTATGAGCCTCGAACTGCTCCTGGTGAGCAACAGCCTCAGCCATCAGTGTGTTAAAAGGGAAATACCGTTTTTACAGTTTTCACATTATCTATAACATAAAATAAAATAATTTACTCACCAATAAAATTTTAGTGGAACCCGAAGTCCTTGGGAAGATATCCAGCTCCAGCAAGAGCCACGGTACAGCTGGCCAGAGAACAACAAACCGCTGCACGTCTGCGAATAGATGGTAAATGGTGGAGTTCTTGTGGACAATGTTGGACTTTGCTTACAGAGGAAGAATGCCTTTGCTGCTCCCAGTGGGATTTGAGGTCAGGAGACTCACGTCTGGATGTCTCCAGAAATTACTGTCTCACAACTCTAGAGGAATTCCATTCTATGATCAAACGGGCTGTGCTAGAGATTTTTTTTGTGTGTACCGAAAATAAAGTGGAAGACCCAGACAAAGCCTGCAGGACCGAACAGGCAACTTTCGATTGTAGCTTACACACGTGCATAACACACAATGTTTATTTTCCTTGAATTTGTTTCTTGTTTGCCGGCTGCACCTGAGATGACAACTTCCAGTTCAGAGGTTAGTAGGTCAAGCTACAGATGCAGGATGACCATAACAGGCAACCCCAGATTCAAAGGGGGAACAACACTAGCGAACCATAACAAAATACTGGTGAAATGAATGAGTTTCGTGACAGAATGCGGCATTAAAGGCTGCTCTCGGTGCCCCGTTCACTCCCATTATATGGATATACGCGGCTCTCGCTGGATCTAAATATCTTCCGAAGGACTTCGAGTTACACAAAAATTGTATTGGTGAGTAAATTATTGTATTTTATGCCATAAAAACTAGTTTAGATTTAAAATCACTTTTTCAATAGTGACCTGGCCAAGACGGCAGCACAAAAACAAACGTTTACTGTTATGAACTAACATTTAAAGAAACCAAAAAACACCTAGAGTGTCTCTGTTCCACATAATCAGGATCCATGATGTTTGTGTTTACGTGCATGCGTACGTTTATTTTCACTTTTGGTGTAAAACATTTAGATGATGATAACAGAATTAAGTCTTGATTGATTCCAGTATGGGGAAATGCTTGAATGTTCAGCATTTGATTATAAATTGTCATTATACAGTTGTCTCCCTTTGCTTCATCGATAAGAGTGCCTTTTTTCTGCTATCCGTGCTGATTTGTTATGCTTCATGAAAAGTTTCATTCATCGCTTGGTTTTACTGTTTATATGTGTGATCAAATGACTCCACATGCCAGTCTCTCGGTCACTATCTCAGTACAATCACACATGAAATAAAGGCTCACCTCAAGAGAGAAATGCAATTTACCAAAGTGGAGAATGTAAGAGGGAGAGGATCAAACAGGTTTTTTTTCTGTGGAAAACTTTTAGGAAAACCAATTCATGTGATTCATTTAGTCCTTTTTTATATTTTAGAACAGGCACTTTTATATTTCCTTTAGTGATATTATAAATTGCCCCGATGGATTTTATTATAATTGGAACATGCAGTTTAATTTCACTCAGAGGGTTTGAACTCATGCAAGAAAACCACCAGGTAATGTGGCAGGATTGTTTCTCGTAGTCAGAGAACTTATCAATGTATACTCGATCAAAATATACATAAACATATGCATGCTCACGCCGTTTGCCACAAACTATTATTTTTGTACTTCATAGTGAGAGGCTGCCTGCTGACAGCTCCAGAGAGGCAGGTGGACTGTAAAATGAAACACTTCATGACACAGCGTGTACTTCTCTGTGCAAGCACATGAAGAGCACTGTGTGTGCTTGTATGGTAGGCATAAGTGTGTGTGTTCTCCCTCCAGAAAAAAGTAAAGAGAGTAAATTAAAGCAGTTTTGAGTGCCTGAAGCTAGTTGATTCTCTTCACTCTCTGAATAAGTCAATCTCTCCTTAATTGAGCCTCCATGAAAAACCTTCTCATGCTTTTGGGCATCAGCCTGCACCATGACCTGATGACTAAAGTCAAATCCTCTCAAACTTTTATCACTGCCAGTGTATAACTATATATAGGGTGGCATTAATGTCTCACTGTGTGGTTTTAAAAGACATTAAAAGCACTGTCCCTGAAAGCATTCATGAGACTTTTCTTTTCGTGACATATTTTCACCATCTTTATCATCAAAAATAAGTTTCTGTAGGTGGAATAAGATTAAGTTGACGTCATAGCTTGATAGGTGTAAATAAATCAAATTTAGGTTTTGGGGTTTTTTTTGTACTTCTTACGCATTTTTGCTACAGTTAACTGGCCATTTGGTCACATCATCGCGGCGCTACCAATGTCTCAGTCGGAACGCTTCAAAAGTTGAAATTATCACTGGTACAGGTGGGTAATGGGTGGAATATTAACGGGTCCGACTGGGTTTCATTTAATAATCACGGGTGAGGGGCGAGTCTGGTGCTGGACTGTGCGGGTGTGGGTCTCCAAAAGTGGAGCCGTGTAGGAGTCATCATGAAGTGGTTCGGCTCGACTTCATCGGTGGGGGACTGCTGGCAGATACAATACTGGAGATGGGGATCACGCAGGCTATCTTGGCCAGTTTAGCCCACTTGGGGTAGGTTCGCTGGAATCTCTGATGAGCGCATGACAGTGTAGCGCTGGCGTCTTGTTGCACACTTGTCACATCGATTTGCGGGGCTGAAGCTGCAGCAGACTGTATATTTTCATTGGACATTTTGACAGACGGGGTAAAAAAAACATTGGCAGATTTTACCAGTCAAAGTTTGGTAATTACCGGCCAATGGAAACCCAGCAAGACAGCACAGTTCTTGACCCAAATGCATGACTCCAAACTCCAAGTTACAAAAGTAAAATTGTCTTAACAAACTTCAACTTGTACACACAGCATTTGGAAAATTCAAAGGTCCAAAGTAATAAACAGAAAAATCCCTCTTTTGCGACAATAAATGTCAAAATAACAATCAAAGAACTGGTGTTAACAGAACATCGCAAGCATAAGTTTCGATAAAACTAAATTGAAAAACCAAAGATATCAAACACATTAAGGAAATATATACAAAAGTTACAATGAAAAATCCCAAGTCTGAGCTTAGAGAAAAAGTATCGTTAAAAAACAATTTACAAGTGAGATCATGAAACATTGACTTGACTAGGACAATGGGCAATGGCTGATTCAAGAGCACGAGACACAACAAACTGGCACAGGGCAAAGGGAGACAAAGGGAGACTATGGACAAAGGACAAAGGGAGACAAGGACTATGGCTGTGTCCCAATTTAGGTTAAAACCAATTTTTGATGATAAAGATGGTGAAAATATGTTACGAAACGAATAGTAAAATGTATGTGATTTATATATTGTGATTTCATCGGCTGCACGCAAATAATTCTCAGGATTCTGAAGCCACGGAGTGTACATAAATACACACTCCTGAAACGTCTGGAAGTATTGCGTTTTTTTCGGCCGCATTTGGAGAGTCCTCCTGATTCACAAGTGAAATAGGACAGCACTTTGCGCAGCGTTATGACGTCCCACACTGCAAATGCGCACTCCTGTGTGTGTATGTGTGTAGACCCTGAATTGGGACACATGTTATATATACACAAAGCTGGTGATGGGAAAGAGTTGGCAACAATGAGGCTGGGGACAGACAATCATACTGAAGGGAGAACAAGTGGAAAGCCTAGAAACACTAGGAATGTAGATATTTCAAAATAAAGCAGGAAATGGCAAGACAATACAAGCACAAGTCATTACACAAAATTCTAAGACATAACACAGTATAAACAATCACCTCAATGTCTGAGAATCTTCACAGACATATTGTCATGACCTGGCTTGTGGTCACAACAAAAAGGGAGACAAAACCATGGCAAACATTGCAAATTAGATTTTTTTATTAAAGCAATAGACTAAAATTAGACCAAATTAATCCAGATTAAATACATAAAGTGTGTGGTGTGTTTGCTCAGTAAATCAGTGGTGTAGGGTGTGCATGAGTGAAAAATGTGTTTGAAAATGTTGAGTGTGAGCAAACCAAAACAAAGGTGCACACAAAGTTTGCCTGGAGGGTCAGCCAGGTGAGCGAGAGTGACAGAGTGGCTGCAGGACCTTAAGTAACCTTAACACATTGGATGCAAGTGGATCCCCAGTTAGCCATGCCTACCCAAACCTTCCCTGATGACCTCAGGGGCATCACACATGAATGAAAATTGTGTAGAAACATTTGAAGGAAAGAACTTTTAGTCTTTTCAGACATCCTTGTGACATGAAATGATCTTAAAATGCATAGTGCCGCATATCAGCATCAGGTCTTTTAACCACACATCCAGTCAGCTAGCTTTAGAGACGCAGCTTCACCGAACAGCTGTGAACAAGATGGTTCCGCTTGGCTCTGTCCATCTCACTCCTTCATCATCTACATTCTTGTCATGCTCTTGGTGAATCCACCGGTTAAATGACTCGTGTTGTGTCGGACAGCAGCTGCATGCTTGAGGGAAGGTTTTCAAAGAAGAACATTTTCCATCTTCTCCGTGAAGGCAGGCCGGTGATATTGGTTGGCAGTCGATTGCAGCAAGGTCAAAGTCATTTTTAAAAGCATTAGTACATTCGTCTGAGGGGAGGCATGCTGTATCTTATGACATATCACTGGCCAGCTTTCCTCTCTGGGGCTCGTGTCAGCATTCTTTAGATGAGGCTCACTCTCTCCGCTTGCACACATGTACACATACATGGATATTTCTATTTTTTTGTCAGAGTATAGTACATGCTCAGATAAACACAAAGCAGCTTGAAAAATTGAGTGGCTGTCTGCAGTGTGTGAGTACAAAGTCATTGACACTCGTAGGTATGCATCCCTTTCAAACACATTTTGTTTTCCCTAAATGGGGGAACCTTAAAAGACATGTTTTCTGTGAAACTCTGTTGTTTGTCATTTATGTGCAAATACAATGATGTTTCACCCTAAATGAACGAAAGGAGCCATGGATATAATAAGAATACTCAAACTGAAAGCAGTGGCCTCCTTCGCCAACCTCAGATGCATAGTTGTGATGAAAGGGCTCCTTGCATGCAGATATAGACTCATCGTGAGTCCTTTTGAAATGACTTCTATCCACTCATTTATCAATGTGCTAAGGCAGATGGGAAGTGCTTTAAATAACAGTTTAGCACAAGTTGACGTCATTTCTCCCCCTGACTAGTATAACAAGCTGTCCTCACATTTGTAAGATGAAATATATGTTTTCCAGACTAAATAAGATATCTGATTCAGCTGATAAGTGACAAAAGATTCAAAGAGCCATCTTCAAAGCAAAACCTAGCTTTGCACTGTCATGTCTGTGCTGTCACAGCAAGCCTGTAGGATCGACAACACTTTTTCCTCTGCACTTCTTTTATTTCAGTGCCCCATTCTCACTTCCGTACTCAATGAGGGGATTACAGAAGCATCACTCAAACCATGTCTCAGCTGAAATCCATCTATCAGCTCTTTCCCTGAGCAGTATTTCTGTATTCCTCCCATGCGGAAAGATCAAATATTTGGTATTGCAGTGAGAAATACATGCAAAGATTCTTAGCTGGTTCCTTAGTCTCCAGGTGAGTTTCTTTTCCTCTCTTCTAAAGCCAACTATTTTGTAGCAGACCAAAGACATTCTTTTACCATTTACAGGCGATAAGCTGGTAATGGTAATGGGACACATTTTTATTCTATGTGTGCACATACACACAGAGAATACACTCAGATAAACACATAATTGTGTGTTTGCCCACAGACGCTGGAGCAGCCACAATGTAACTGAACAGTAAAAGCTTGTTAAAATGATGAAGTTGTGTTAACTCTAGGGTTGCCACCTTGGATTTGTGGAAAAAAAGGGACCAAATGTTGTGCTGGGCCAGGCTGAGGGTCAGTGTACTTTGCGGCTATTTGTTGTTCGTTTTGATATACAGTAGATAAATGAAAAACGATCCAATCTCCAATCTCCTTTTTTTGTTTTGATGTAGGTAAACAAAAAATAGGAAACAAGTTGTCTCCCGTTTCTCGATTGGAAATTGAGAAACGTCCCCCCCCCTCCGACATTAAGAGCACCGCCCCCCCGCCCCCCTCTGCATTTTGGGAAAAAGATCCCCCCCTCCATAAGGCTGGCCAAATAAAGTTTTTACATTTTCCCCAAAAAGCAGAACTAATTGTATTGTGAGAGATTTTTTTCCGGGGAAAGCTGATGAAAAGAATGAACAATTCTGGGAAAAACAGGATGGATGGCAACTCTAGTTAATTCAGAATTTCAAAAAAAGGTCATTCACCACATTTTTTTTTGAGTAACTGGAACAGTCACATCCGGTCCTCGAAACGATTTTATCTGGCCCGCAAGTTGATATTTTATATCTATCAGAAGTGGCCTGCAGGTAATTTTAGTGAGCACCACTGATACTACAAATTCCAGACTTCATTGCAATAGTGGGGATTTTGGCATCAGGGGGGGCCGTCAATCTGCTCCAGGTGCACGACTTTATTCACAAACTCAATGTAGCCTCATGCTCACCCCACCGTGTCTGGTTGAATCATAAGCTAACGCTAACCCCCAAAACATGGCCAAGCAAAAGGTGGAGTCTAAAAAGAGAATAAGCTGCCTTGGAATAAACTAATGGGACTAAGCTCAGAGGCTTGTCAGAGAAAAGGATAAAAGAGTGGATTAGTGGGCAGGACGCAGGAGAACATCCAGCATGCAAGTGAACCAACGGTCTTCCACTGCATCACTCCAAGCCACACTATGTGACAAAGCTCTGAAAATGGAGTGTGTGTAAGTACAGTAACACACACAGCTGACTTGAGGCTTTTCTTGACCATGGTGACACGTCTGACCACACCTAAGTCACTGGAAACTGCTCAACAGATATTTGGAGTTGTGTAAAGAAATGAGTAAATTTATGGAGTGCAAAGGGAAGGGCAGCAGAGTTACAGGATGAAGAGTGGCTGTGTGAACGGCCGTTTCTCCGTGACGTATCAAACAAATCAAACAAATCAGTGCTTAAAAGCTGCAAACTGGTGTGAGGAAACTTTCCTCAATTTACGTGTTGCCTGTCTACGTCATAGCAGGTCTCCCTGTCTTGTTTCAAAGCACAAATTACGCTGAAAAACTGTGCTTACTGAGTTTAGATGAGAATTGACTTTGAAGCACGTCTCATTATAAGGAAATATTAATCCTGGTTGGCCCAACATTTGGAGTCATTGCTTAATTTTGGCCCCCTCTGTGACTGAGTTTGACACCCCTGTTAAAGCTAAGCTGCGTCTGTGGGCCATGAAGATGGTGTGGGGAACATTGCTCACTTTCTGTGATGGCAGTTCATGTCACACCAGTGCTTGGTTCTTAAAGGGATAGTTCAGATTTTTTGACATGAAGTTGTATGAGATCCTCACCATCAGTGTCATTAATCAGCAGTGACTTTTCCCCCACTGTGTCACATGTTCTGGCCCGGTTTCGGTTTTGCAGAAAGTATTCCCGCCTAATTGCTGGGATCACATGGATAAAGGGTTTTGCTCCAAAAAAACAACATGCGTTCAAAGGAGTAATCCATTTGCATCACAAATTCTTTGCCGTGAAAAAGTCCAACCATGCAATCTCCCAGTACTATTTTCCCTCC
>CAESWR010001008.1:110698-125269 GCA_903171835.1 Mullus surmuletus
ATATTCAGACTTCTCTGGGTGTTACATTTCATATCCCCTTTTCACCAAAAAATAGTGCTTCTTACAAAAAATCAGCTGATTTGCCCCTGCTCTCAATTTTCATTTTTATCTTTCAGGTTTGACAAAAATAGGCCAAAATCTTTAAATAGTGAACTGTCCCTATAGTTTTCCTCAAATTATCCAGAATTCATATTAATTTCTCCCATGGAACATTCCCAGTGTTATCAAAATATGGGGAAAATCTTGGAGCTTGGAGTGTGCATCCTGTGCTTTTAGGTATGTGTTTTATATATTTCTCTTCTTCCCAGGGTGCTACTCATGCTGCTCCATCGAGAGACAACAAACTGGTTCGTACCACCAGAGTGAGGAGACAAACCCCAGGTGGGGATCAACCCTCGTTGGCTTCCTCAACCAACCAGACCTCGCGGGAACAGCCTGTCATCTTTAACCATGTCTACAACATCAATGTACCTTTGGAGTCTCTCTGCTCGGTGGACCTGGACGCCTCCACACCACCTGCCCCAGGTGATGGTGAGGCCTTTTGATTGATTGCTGAGAAAAAAGATGCTGTCCTTAAGCCATCCTTTGTTCACAAACAAACACTTGCTGAACAGACACTTGCAAAAATAGATGTTTTTTTTCCCAAAGGTTCTCGTGCTGAACTGGGCTCCAGACCTTCTGTAGAGGGACCAATGGATCTATCTGAACCCACAGAATACACAGAGCAGACCCTGGATACTGACAGCCAGGTAGGTTGTTTTGCTTTATGGCCTTTCTACCAGTACTTTAATAAGGATCAGGCCTCGGCAAGAGTTTTGACATTTAGTTCATGTCAATTTTGATGATTAACTGCAGGATGTCAAAGGCAATTTATGTAGATGGATAGAGGATGCAATGTTGCAATCGGTCCTGGAGGATTCTACATATTCAGATAGAAGTACACACATGCCCCGTCAAAACGTAAATGAAAATGAGACTTTTCGTGTTTGGGCACTATCCAAACATAAACTGTGTTCATGTCCTTAAAATCAAAGATTTTCAAAAACATTTTCACATTTAGGCCTAGTTGTGGATACAGAAGAATAAGGTTTTGGTTGCTACGTCATGTGGGCACACGGTGTTGTTGTGCTTTTGACGTCAGATTCTGCACCACTAGCTCTTCTGTTAACATTCTGACAGCTGTGTTTGTGTGACAGTGAGCAATAATTGTACCTCACTCTCAATTTACAGCATCCAGTAAACAAGGATTTGGTTTTTACACAGGCTAGTGTGCATGTGAATATTTTGGAAGATAAAAATTCTGTCCGCATGTCTACACTTCTACTTGTACATCTCAGTGTTTTTCTGACTGCTGATTAGGAACCCCCAAAAGAGTGTGATGATAATGTGCCCAAATGGCAGAGTGGGTGGAGAGTTGCCTGACAAAGCCACCTGGGGAATTGCAGCCCAGGAAATACACACAGACCTGAACACTAAGGTCACACAGATTCGTCACACCATAGGACAGGAGACGGACTTCCAGACACAACAAATTTATTGATTAAAAATGACTCAAATCCTACGAACATAGGAGAGGCAAAAAGGACCTGAGTATGCAGTTAAAACACAATGGCATTCATTCAAATGCACACATCCACACTTACAAACAGGAAAAAAAAATACATAATTCAAATCAATGATGAAATAACTGAGACCAAATATAACTACACCCCAAACCCAAACAAAATGACAGAACAAATAAATGCCAAACTCAGCAGTGGCTGGCGAACAAGGGTGATAGTGGAGGTTACATTGACCACACGGCTGAGCGCTAAACTAAAAAATAAAATAAAATCCATCAACAACAACAACAAAATACTTTCCCCAAAAGAATAGGCCTAACCAAAATAATAATAACAAAAGGTAATTAAGTAAACACGAAAATAATTCCCTCCCCCCGAAAATGATCAAAAGAAAATAATCAAAAAACAGGAGTTGTGGTGGAATCGGGGACCCGACCCAGCGGGGGCGCACAGCGGAGTTGCACGGAGTCAGTCCAATAAAACACCGGCATCAGGTGCAGTATAAATTAAGCGACAGCACCGGGGCTGAGGCCGTATGAGCTGTTCCACATGGATGCCCAGCTGGCGGCCTCTGTCGCCAGGCCGCACAATGCTGCTCCACGCCAAGCGATGTAGGAGGAGAGGATGCACAACGTCTGCTTTGACAACTGAAGCTGGACAGAGAGCAGGGCCACAACCCATAAGGCTAAATAATCAATTGTTGAATTAATACATCGTAAATATTAGCAGCAGGCTTACCCGAACAAAGGGAGTTTCACCACACAGCCCAAGACCCAGTCACCGCCTTACGGTGAGGCAGCTTGCACCTGTCGCACTCCTGGCGATCCTTGCTGAAGCGGCATAAACAAACAGAACGGTGGACGCTGCTGTGGAGTGAGGATATTGAGGTGGCTGTAACCCGCTGAAGCGCTATAAAATTTTACATATAACATCAATGCAACAATGTGCACGCCGGTAGAATCTCAATCTCATTCACAGGTGGCACCGCTAGGCAATCAGGCCCAGGTACGACTAATGCAGATTGGAGGAGGGGTTGTTTAATAAAGATGGTTGAGATTATTATGAGTGTAAAACCAATAAACTGAGGATCACTGGAGCTTCAGCTAGACATCAAACCAGACATCACAAATATGGCTTTTGTTAAGTCTGTCCATTGTTCCACACACATTTGTTGGACCGCTGTGAGTACGTGAACAGTATACTGCATGTGAGTGCACGCGTATTGTGAAAAGCGTTTGCAATCCAGAACACAGCATGAGTGTAAATCTATGGACTATTATGCCATCTCTTTTGGTGGTGTAATAGTGAGGATAGACTGAAAATGGCTATGAATTGGTAAGCAAACATCAATTGCTTTTTGGAAAAATCATTTTTTGATTTGATGAAATATCTTCGTGTCTGCTGTGATCTTAACAACCCAGACTGGGATATTCATGGTACCATTGGAAAGAGTAGCCTATGTGGTTTCAGTCTTGGTCTGCCAAGCGATCTGAGACAAACAGGATTGAATGGGTTGACCAGGTATAAGTAGACAGGACCAGACAAATGCGGTGGTGTGTCGCTTTCTAAATTAACATATAAACATAATTTATAAAGATGATCAGCACCCAACGTATTTTAGAGGGCGTGTCATAATTGGGGTAATCACAAAATAGATAATGTATTGATAATCTTTTTTACTTTAGATGACCATGTTGCTACCACCATTATCGTGTTCACACAGCTAGACCAATTATTCAGAACTTGCTCATTTGGGGTGGTGCAGTGGTTCTCAGAGGTTTTGGTCTACCCTAAGGACCCCCCCCCACCACCACCACTCTGGGAGAGGGGGTGGGGGGGGGGGGCAGTGATGCAATTTGATAGAAACAATTCTTCTTCTCCTTTGTTTGCAACATTATCTTAACTGAACATGCATGCTAATGAGTTTTCCCATAACAATTTCCTGCAGATCTTTCACAATAAGAACATTATTAAGAAATTAATGATGTATGCCCACTGAAACATTAAGGGGCTCATAATTTGAAATGGATACAAACCATGTTTGTTAAATTTGTATTAAGAGCATCATGCAGTAACTTTGAACAATGCAAAAGGGAGTGAGATATCTAATCAAAATCAATTACACTTGAGAAACAGATGTATTTAGAGAAAAAAAGTGCTGTTACCCTCTGTAGTTTAGGTAGATAAAGGTCTCAGTCACATTTGAGTAGAATAATCCTATTAGAATAAATGTCGTAGGATCTTTTTTAAAGGATGTTTTATTTTCACAGACTCCTTGCAATTACACCAGGGACCACTAGGGGTCCGTGAACCCCCAGTTGAGAAACACTGGTATAGTGGGTAGTAATGCGTACTGTCACGCGTACGTCAAGAGTTTGATTCTGGGTTGGGGAATATTGTGTTTACTCATCGAATATGGAATTACACTTATAAAACTTAAGTACTCGCTGATTGAATTTAAAACAATATTAAACCTATTTTAAACCTATAAAACCTTCATAATGTCAGTAAATTGCCGTCTAGCCCTTTTGGCGGTTGAGCTCACATCACAATGCAATGCGTTTGTTGGTAGTGAGGGAGCGGACATTAGCAAATCAAAGTGGAACGGAATCCATGGAATCGGTGCCTGCGTGTGTGTTTGTGTGTGTGTGTGGCTGGCTACTCTGTGGCCACATGCACAAAGTCACTAATGAAATTACATGACACCAAAGAATAATGATTAGGTAGAGTATAAATGTACAGAAGAGGATTAGGACCACTGTAAAAATAAAAAGCGAGTTCTGAGTTTAAAGTCAGAATTCTGAGGAAAAAAGTCAGAATTCTGATCTGACTCACTTTTATTTTTACAGTGCCCCTAATCCTCTTCAGTATAAATGTCCATGAAACATGTTCCATCTTTTTAAGTAGTCAAATTTGTTGTGTTTTTTCTGAAAATAAAGTCAAATGACTTGCCCACTAATGCATTTACATTTCTTAAGAGCTGGAACTGTATAAATGAGTGTGTGTGTGTGTGTGTGTGTGGGGGGGAGGGGGACAGAGGGGAACATGGGGGACTGCAAGTGGTTTTGGGGGATGGAGGGTCTTTGTTCTCCCCTTCTGTTGCTGTGCTTGTTCTGTCTAGTCTCAAACAGTAAGTTTGAGCCCCAATGTCCTCATATTTATTTCCTCATCCACACATCACATATATTTCAAACACATGAAAAAATGTTTATTAAAAACACCTATAAATGCCTGGTATGGTTATAAAATTACATGCTCATGATATGATAAAATACTCTTTTATCAGCCCCTCCAGAAAAATAAATGAATGCACAACAGATAAGAAAAGAAAATTAGTTTAGATTGATGCCCTAATATGCCCTCTAAACCTTTAAATGAGAATGAGATCATCATTTCTACATTCACATGGTGTGAAGACATCAGGGAATTTTCTTATAGATGTCTACCCAAATACAAGATCCTAATGGGGGCAACTTGGGACTTCAGTTCTTCCAAACAAAACACTTCATTGGTGATATTAACTAAATTTCCCCACTGATCGTTTTCAATCAACTTCAATTCTTCACCAAACTGTCTCTTTTCAGGTCACATTCACTCACCGCATCAACATCCCAAAAGCAGCATGTGGTTGTCCAACAATAATAACAATCCAGCAGCTCGCCACAAGAGTGGAGATGCTGGAGAGAGAAGTCTCCATGCTCAGAGCTCAATGTGGATCTGGTTGTTGTGGAGAAAGCTCAGCCATGGGTGAGTTACCATAGTTGACCATGTTGTTGTTTCTCTAGATAATGTGGCACAGAAAATGATCCGTGTATGTATGTTGTGTGAGTAGATAGGTGCGTGTTCTTCTTTACACCATCAGGAGTCACATTCTTAATCTTGCATCTAGAATTCAATTCAGTAAAATTTTTACATGACCTTATTCACCTATTCGCACTGACATTCACACTCTGATGGCAAGGTATAAAACTGCTAATCAGGAACAGTTATGAGTTCAATGTTGTGCTCATGGTCACTTTGACATGAACTCTTCAGGCAATGGGTCCAACCAGTAACCCTTCAATTACAAGACTCACAACTAGCCAGATATATTTGAGTGTATTCAAATATTTCCAAACAGTCAGTGTCGTTTGCAATGTGAATATATAAAAAAAAAAAAAACAAGTACAACAACTCAAACAGACTGATGAACTTGCATATGGCATCAGTCTATTTTTTAGGTTGTACTGAGAATGATGGCAGCATAATACTAATGCTTGAACCCCCCCGCTACACAGTCTCAGTTTAAAAGGTGTGAAGAACCCTTTGCCACCAGTAAAAAAACGTGTTCACTATTCAGGAGATACCTCATTGAGGGGACTGCAGAGGAGTTACAAGATATATTATATATTATGGTTAAAGGATCTGTTCCATTTACATGATGACCCCATTCAAATAGTTCCTAAAAAGCTCTATCCCCAGAGGTCACCAATCTGAATGTCAATGAGAATTAAACTTAGCTGCAGACTCTTTGACTCTCATACAGTTTCATTTCTATGTTGATATTAAAGAAAACCTTGAGCAAAACTTTTTAAAAAAGTGAACTTCAAAAGATACATTTTATTGTTTTTTTTTTTTTATATTAGTTGACTATCTGAGACAGTAACCCTGTTGTTGTGAAAAGAAATGTATTCTCTGTGAACCATATAGCACTCAATGTAATATCTATAAATATACATATATTTTTTTAATCGTTCACTTAATGTTTTTCAAAATTTCTACCAGGCCAATTAGACTTTTTCCCAGGATGCAGCAATCATGGCACCTTCAGCCTTGATCTGTGTGGCTGCATCTGTGAAGAAGGCTGGACAGGAAAAAACTGTTCCGAGCCACGGTGCCCTGACGACTGCTCCGGCCAGGGGGTCTGCATCGAAGGGGAATGTGTGTGTGACCGAGACTTTGGAGGCGAAAACTGCTCAGAGCCGCGGTGCCCCTCAGACTGCTCGGGCCGTGGGCTGTGCATTGACGGGGAGTGTGTGTGCGAGGAGTCCTTCACTGGAGAAGACTGCATGGTGGGGAGGTGCCTGAATGACTGCTCAGACCAGGGCCTGTGTGTTAATGGAACCTGCCAGTGTCGGCCTGGATACGTCGGAGAGGACTGCTCGCTGGTCTACTGTGCCAACAACTGCAGCAAGAAGGGAATCTGCAAAGAGGGATTCTGTTTGTGCCAGGATGGCTTTGCTGGAGATGACTGCAACTCTGGTAGGACATCAATTTTTATCCCTTTTGTCTGTGCAAGTAACATTGACGACTGACTTTGGTGGTTTCATTCTCTAATGCCAAATATTCTTCTACTTCTCTCTCTACTTTAGCATTAACCTGAATTTGCTGCCATGCAGTAATGGGAAAAACAGGTTTTACAATTGTATCAAATGCATGATGAATTTAGCTGAATGACAACAGCTCTTGACAACAGGAGTTATTTGGTCTGAAAAGTTTCCGATGACAAATGACCACGTATAACTCTCGGTGCAGTGGAGTGTAGCTGATGCAAGGCGTTTTTGGTTTATCCGATTGGGTGCACAGACAGACATGCCAAACTAAAGACAGGTTTGGTGGATGTCAGACGTACTTCATTCAAACAGTCAAACCTTCTGAGTCATTGAATGAATACGTTTATCAACTCTTGTCCATTGCATTTGATGTGAAGGGCCGGATGGACGCGTCATGACGCACATAAAATAAATCACCAAATTACCAAAATGGATGTAACCGCACTTGCTTGCACCATTTGGTACACCTGTGTCTACACTGCACGTATACTTCATACCACCTGCCTTCCATTGGATATTATGAATTACTGTCAGTATCAATAGGGTAAAATTGATAAGATTTCATCAATCAGCACACCATTGACAACAGTAAGGGAAATGATTAATTCGACCATCTAGTGTAGTATGTGAAGTTAAATCCTCTCACCCACAGTGCACTGTGGCACATGGGTGACTATCCAAGCACTGTGGGGCAGGATGATGGATCTGATTCACTACATAGATTTTGTATACAAGCATATATTTTCTGTAATAACAAATTCAACCTGAAAAACCAAAACTCTCAGCCCTGTCATTTTTATTAAACACGCAGCCCTGAGAGATGAAGCCCTTGCTGATTCGAATGCAGTTGATTGGCTGTGTGACTTGCTGGCCAGCGGGAGGTGTAACAGCATTCATTTGTCAAAAGTCACATTCATCTAGGGAAAGAAGTGTCACATTAGTGGCAAACTGAGGCAGTTTCTGAGCAGTGCTCAGCTTGTTTCAGCACGAGTCATCCACAGAAAAATATCAGAGCCTCCTTTGCCATTTGGGGCAGCTGTCAGACGCGTGAAGGATGAAGATAGACAGAGGAGCAAGTGTGATGTAGAGACAAGGATGCCAAATAATATTACGCTTGCTTATTCCTTGGTGCAGACCTTCTATTCAATATCTATAGAAAGTGAGGGAGTTGGAATTGCTAATTTCTTTGCAATTAGAGGCTAAAATAGTCAGTGCTTGTCGGGGATAGTTTGCAGAATTCAAAACGAAGCAGTTGCCTGAATAGTGACAGACTTAAATGTTTCATGTTATCACAAGATGAAGAAAGTGGGATGTATTTTTTCATCAATTTTGGTGGCCTATAGCCTCCCACTATAAGAAATAATGGAAAGACTCTTGAATTTAAATAGGATGTTTCAGGATTGGGATGAGATAGACTGCATTTTTACATGGACATTCCTCTACCAGCCCTCTGTTGAAGAGTGGCATTTACACTGACAGTAGAGGTATTCCACAGTCGTTTCATGAGCCTGATGCCACAAAAGACCAGTGACATTCTAATATTGCTGACATCATCCCAGTGCAATAGCGGTAACAACTGACATTTACATTTCTCAAACAGTTGTGATTTTCAGTGGTACAATTCAGCTTTAGAATGGTGCATATTTTATCAAATATCTTCATTAATTGACTTTATGTTTAGTTAAACAACATGCATTTTCTGCTGCAGCAGCGGAGATGCCAATGAAATAAAAGATGTGTTGGTGTCGCTTATCAGGTATGTCATTTACAGTTAACCTGTGAGTGCCAGTCACAGTCTGCCACCACAGCTCTAGCACACATAATACAAAAACATGATATTGAAAACCTTTTCAGTGGCACTAAAAAGAAAGTGATTCCAAATTATTCTACATGTGTTAAATGCATTAAAAAGATAAGATTGGACATGACTGGCTACTACTATCTTAAATAACAAATAAAAACTTGAGATTTGCATCTCTATAATGTTATTTGTCTTGAGATATGTTTGACCTCTTTTGTCAGCAGGGGTTTTACTATCAAAGTTTTAGTTCAGGATATGCTGCTGCGTCTGCCTTTCATAGAATACTGATAAGACCTAATGAGACCTTCAGCAAATTGACCTTTTAAATCAATTCTTCCAATCCAATTCAGAATGATACATGATAGTTTTCACCGCTTTCCAAATGGAAAAACATGAGCATCTGAAATGGTTCTCAGGTTATATTCCTGGCCCTACATGTGACACCAATTTTATGTGGATAGAAGTGATCAAAGAAAAAACTAATAACAGAACCCTGCTTCAGAAGAAAAAGGTGGGAAACAATGGAACCATCTCAAAGTTTTCTGGGGATGTTTTGGTGGGATATCAGGCTGCGCCATGGGCCACAATGTCCACATAGGAATCACTATATTTGCATTCAGATTAACTGGTTGTTAATTACCTTTCCTATTCCAAGAAAAGCCCAAATGATGTAGCCGGAATGTGAAGTTACACATTTCAGCCATTACTTTCATTTCATTATTTTTTCATAACCTTGTAGAGGCTCTGTCTGATTAATGAAATGAATATTTTCTGCAGTGGAGGTTCAGTGAGTCAAAGTGTGCAAACAGCGTTCACTCATCTGTTCGGTGTTTGAGGAAGCGGTTGAAATGGCCACTAAAGTGTCTAAAGCTCCCTGATGACCGCCAATTGCTGGGCTGTCCTGAGTCCTGTTTGACAGGAAACAAATGATGTTTGTGAGAGGTTTTTTATCATAGCTACTGCTCCTTTATACTCTTACTTTGTAACTCAGCTTCTCTCTTTCTCTTTTTTCCCCCCCCCATTCCCTGTTTTACAGTGCAGATTGTAGAATTTGTCAATGTTTTTTCTTGTTCCATTCTGTCTCTTCTTCCCCCTTCCCCAGTGTCACCCTTTCCTTTTCCTTGTTGCAGCAGCTGCGAGAGTTGTTAGACACTCTTGTTCATGCACATTTACTTTCCACACCACCTTTCTCTCTTATGGCCATTTGATATCACTCTCTCCACTTACGCCTAAAAGAAGGACTGTGCTTACTTCCTTTCATGCCAGTTCAGCACCATGTTGCCACAAGAATTATACAGTTTTCAAAAGCAGCCTACATGAGTCTGAGCTATTACCTAGCTGAATGGAATATACTTTTTGAATGAAAATACAAAACTGCCCCATCAACCACAGTTATTTCACTTGCAAACCACATTATGAATTCTTTGTGACCTTGTTGGTTTTTACATACAATTTCCATGAATATCATTTTCTTCTTGTAAGACTAAATAAAAAAAGTACAATACTTTTTCACTTGACTCTTTTTAAAAGTTGCACCTGCCATGAATGTGAAGATAAGAGGGGTGACAGACCGTACGATTGACCTGGAGTGGGAGGGATCGGTGGTACTGACTGACTACTTGGTGACCTACACTCCCAGCAGTCCTGGAGGTGAGTGTACCTGGATATGTTGACTTTTCAAAGCTCATTGTCTGCAGGTCATGATTGCTTGGGTCTGGTAACTAACGTTCCCCCTAAGCTGCGCGCATGCGCAATTGTACACTGCTCCTGTGTTCTCCGCGCACAGGAAAACTATGCAGCGCATAAAATAAATTTATAGCAATTTATTCTGTACCGTTTTGTAATGTAGCTCAGTGAGTGACAGGTGAAAACCAGGTGACAACAAGCGATAAAAGTCCAGTCTATTCAATTATCATATGATGCAGTTCACATCAAATCACGTGTATGTACTTACACAGCCAATCGATGCCATTAGATGTGGACAGATCCAGACTTGCCGCTGTTTACCGTTTAGTATATCGTAGGCGACCAGTCGAGCCCGGTGCCGCAAAAGGGGCAGCAAGGACTCACGGGAGGGAACATTTTTAGAGAGTTATTGGGTGTAACTTTGGTTTCTGTGTTATGAAGTCGTGTTCGTGGGTTGTCGGGAATGTGTTCTCGGGTGTGTGTGTGTGTGTGTGTGTGTGTGTGTGTGTGTGTGTGCGTGCGTGCGTGCGTGTGTGTGAGAGACCATAAGTAAGAATGGCTGCAGTGTTAATGAGTGCGGTGTGTTGCCATGGTGTGGTGTAATCATTGGTGCTAAGAAATATTATTATGAACAGCCGTGTGGTGTAAGGGGCGCTGGGGCAACAAAGTAAACTCACCGCATCTGACCTTTCTTTTTGGCTGAAGAGTTGCCATGACAAAGCTAACAGTTTTGTGGAGCTAAAAGGCATGAATGCTTCAACAAGTGCTGGCCCTTTATCATGCAAAATGAACGGGCTGTGACACATCCACTCACCAAGCCAAGGCAAAAAAGAAATGCGGTTCTTTTAAGATAGAATGGCTGTCGGCGTATGGCGAATAGAAGGAGTGGGTGAAAGTGTTCGTTGGCCAAATCGCTTATATTAAAAGTGATCTAATGAAAATTCTTGTTGTTTTTTTCTTTTTTAAATAAGCAATATAAACTTGTTATGATTTTAAGTGTTGGATGGGTGTGATATGGGTGTGGGGACAGTATGCATGTCTGATATTGCTCACAAGGGTCCAAGGAATTTTCACAGAGTTTGTTTGTATACTAAGACGCATGAAAAATTAGAGGAAACAGTGCTGATAACTATTGTGTATTGATAGATTTCCATCCCATCTGAAACTGAACAAGCAAATCATCATTTATTTGAATTGGGCTGATTTGACAGAGGAGTACGCTTAAAATTTTTTAATGCATTTAGGGTATAAATATTTAATTACCTGTCTTTAGGACAAAGAGTTGCAAATGCAAAACCAGTACATTCATGAATTAATCTGTTCTCTCTCTCTCTCTTGCAGGTGTGCAGCTAGAGATCAGGATTCCAGGAAATACCACCACCTGTACAATCTCAGGCCTGGATGCAGGCATGGAGTACAACATCAATGTCTTCGCTGTCATTAACAACAGTATCAGTGTCCCTGCCAGCATCACTGTTTCAACCTGTAAGTGTGATACTGTTTTTAGGAAATATTCCTTTAGGAGATTAGACTCCATCCACTTTATGCAAAGCAAAAAAACCCAAACAAATATCAAGGGCTCTCCCTTCATAGATTGCACAACTGAGGCGTGGCTGAAATTATAGCACATTTAGATTTTCATGCGAGCACAAGAAAATCGTGCTTGCCATTTTGATAGAGCGGGACAGGCCAAGATGGGTGTGCCGGTACAGCAGAGGGAATGTTGACAGAGTGACAATTTGGTGTCAGAAAGTTGTGCTGTGCTCAAGCCAGCTCAGACTGTCAGCATCGCAGAGCGCAGCAAGTTTGGTGGATCCTATTGGGTGTGTTGGCAGACGGATGCAAAACTCATCGACAGGTGTGGAGGATGTCAGACGTATTTCAAGAGCAACTATCACAAAAACTTCTGAATCATAGAATAAGTTAATTTATTCAATTATTCTTTTGTCAGCTTGAGTCTTGTCCATTGCATCTGACATCAATCACGCGTCATGACACACAGAAAGATTGAATTGTCTATAGTAGATGAGATCACATTACATTAGCAATGAATTAATCATGTAGACACTCAAAGAACAAATATCAAGGAAACCAAATAAAATAGAATTATATTCTTTTTTCATTACTATTGAAATGTTATAGTAACAATATAGTTTGTATTTAATTTGTTTTTGTGTACTGGTGTTATTGGCCGCGTCTTGGCGGGACTGCGCCTGGCCTGGCATGGCCTGGCCTGGCTTGTGTGTGGTCTAAGAAAATAGAGCCCCTTGAGTCATTGTCACGTGGGCATGTTCTAAAATTTGATTTGATTCTTTTGATATTTTGTATTTATGTAGATTTTAAAATGACATTATCTTTATATATTAAAAATACGTTATTATAGGCCTACATGAAGTTTAGATACGTTTAGGTGAACTCTGACCTAGTCTGGTTCAAAGGTCAAAGCAAATTTGTGATTTCAGAAGAGTGTGTCAAACTAGTAGCTCAGACTCAGGACCCCTGAAGTAGCCCGCAGTGTCAAAGAGGTTGGTGACCCGTGATGACATCAAAATCGGAGAACAAATATCAAGGGACCTAAATAAAAATAGAATAACTGTGCAGTCTTGTTTAATTTTTCAAATCTTAAAGTGACGTGTAGTTGGAGTTGAACAATTTGTTTTGGTGTACATTATTGCAGAAGTCATTCTTCCTCCATCTGCTGTTTAACCTGCGATTGTACTCGGGACTCTACTAGATGCCGGCAACCAAGCTGTCACTGCACCGCGCGGCGCATTCAAAGTGGATGAGGGGAGCTGGTTTAATAGAGCATAATTGAAGTGACTGTGATCACACCCACAGCTGCACATCCCTGCCTCCCTCAGATGTGTTTGGTTGCACACCTTGCGTCTGGACCACCAACTTACCAAAAAGCCATCTATGTCTGCCTCTTGGTGCAGCTGCGCTTCGCTGCATCCACCTGTGCATGGTCTACGAAAATAGAGCCTCACAATGTTGTAATGTAAAGGACTTACATATAAATATCATCAATAGTGCCAAAATGAGAAGCACTTTTTTATGCCTTTTTTTAATTCAAATTTGGGACAGCTGAGTGTAGTACAAAACACATAGGCCAAAGGCATTTTCCTCAACTTCTGCTGCCATTCAGACTGATTATGTTTAAACTTTTGACCACAGAAGTCACCACATGCCTCATTCTTGAGAATAACACAAATTAAGACCCAGAGGCAAGAGAATGGGGGACAAAATGAATCAGAATAAAGTTCAGCATTGGACACGAGTGATTTATGGCTATGTGGGTCACTGCAGAACAATAATACATCTCTGGCTTTCTCTCCAGACCTCTCCAATCCCAATGGGGTAGTCTTCAAATCCATCACAGAGACATCAGTTGAGGTCCAGTGGCAACCTTTCTACTATTCCTTCGATGGATGGGAAATCAGCTTCATCCCCAAGGTGGAGTAAAGATGTGTGAACACGATGTGTGTGTGGACATTTTCAGTACCAATGAAACGTTGCATGTCTAAGACAAGTGCATTTTTCTTGACCCTGTAAGTGAAAAAAGTACATGAAGAATGTGATTCCAAGGTCTTTTTTTAATCACCGGCAGATGGAACATTCATCCGTTCGTCCATTTTATACCGCTTAAGCTTAGCAGTGTTCTGTGTATGTGTGTGTGTGAGTGTGCGTGTGTGTGGAGGGGGTGTACTTCTGGGGGAGGAAGGTGGAGGTAACCTCGTAGGCACGCAGAGAACATGCAAACTGAACAAAGCCAGGAGTCAGCTGATCGGCAGATTCAAACACACAACCTGCATACTCTGACAACTGGACTAACCACTGCAAGTGAAATTAAATTCAGGTCTGATTCATGTCCGACAATATATGCTAGTCTCTGTAGAAACAGGGAGCAAAATAAGTGGATGGATTTAGCTATTCTTGGGGTTTGTGCAACTTGAAGCCCATATCAAATTAGACAAGCGGATTGTCTTAAGCTTATTGGCTATTAGGTGGATGAGCCATTAAACCCTTTTTGAGAGCAACCCTTCGTTAAAGCGTAGCTGGGCCCAGTTCAAAGTCAGAAATCAAAAACCTTTCTCTCTCTAATTCCTGCTGTAAACTCAGGTACTCTAGGCACTCTAATCTCATGCCCACTCACAGTAATTGGTTTTCTCCTTTAAGGTCTCCTCTGGGGGAGATATCCTTCAGTCCAAGC
>CAESWR010001008.1:125634-135773 GCA_903171835.1 Mullus surmuletus
TCCATACATGAAGACAATGACACAGAGAAAATTACCCTGCATTACAACAATGGTTGTGACTTGAGTCATTGTTGTGACTCATGCTACAAGAGCTGGTCAGAGATCAAAGGTCGGGATGTATTTCAAATGTGCTACATCCTCTTTTGCATAAAGCATTTGACTTGTATAGCATTTCAATGAACCTGAATTTATGTTAAATTATGCCCCCGGCTAAATCACAGTTCAAATTAAGCTTAGTGACTCATCCTTCACTCCTGGGATGAAGAAAATGCACCTAGCACTTTCCATAGACTATTACAAATTGCTTTTGTGCGTGAGCACTGCTCTGTCTTTGCAACTGCATCTAGTTGAAGAAAGCAAATGATCAGGGGAGACAGCAAGGTTACACCAGCTTGTAATACCTATACATAATATTGCAGCTAGAATTAATTTACTGTGAAAAAAAAACTACATTTGGAGAACACAATGTGTTTGACCTTTTTGCACTTCATGTTTACTTTGAAAACATGCCCGAACATCCGTAAATCAGATGAAAATATTTTTGTATAGTTATCATACTGATGGATTATTATAAACGAGAGATGAGAGAACCTAAGGCCATAAGGTTGAATAGTATTCAATTCAAAACGCTGCTTAATGAAGTTGCCACCTCTTTGATCAGCTGTGACCCTTTAAAGAAATAATAAACAGTGGATTTAAGTAAGGACCTGACCATGTTTTTTGTCTTTCTAATAATCCTAGCCTTTTGGTGTTTTGGTTGACCTACATACATCTTAGGATATTAAAATGCCACAAGATGCTTTATGTGAGGTCCCTTTGTGTGAATTGGTTGATAGCAATTTTTCATCTGCAGTCGATGAGCACCTGTTTGCCAAAAGGTTATATTTGCTTTACATAGGGGTTTATACTTGGGCCCTAGTCTCAATGTATATTCAGAAAGGAAAGGATAATAAGGTGAAGTTATATTTTTTGCTATAAGATCGTTTGTGCATTAAAGCTCAAGTTAGTAACTTTTTGAGAAAAAAGCAAGATAGAGAGATTTTTAGTGAGTTTAAGTGATTTATGCCTCTACTGGTAAATAAATATAAAGATTTTTTTCTTGCAGTATATGCGCAGCAAATCTTTGTACTATCCATTTGGATCTGGGCACAAATATCTTATTTTTCAGACACAGCAAGGATCCTCTGCTGAACTAATGTTTAGAAGGTCAAACATAAGGCTGCAGTAATGGGCCAGGCAGGAGTTGATGTGACTCCACAAAGGTTAGCCTTTGCCTTGGTGCGCTGGATTGTAAGGAGATATTGTAAGAAAATATCAAAATGATTTCATGTATTTTATTGACAGAGCTTTATTGTCCTCTAAAAGTATTGTGTGTCCAGAGCACATGCCAGGTCACTGTGTTAAATCAATTACTGGGAAAAACTATTTCAGAAAATACATAAGTAATTGTAGACACCTGCTCTTCTGCAGTCTGTAGAGGTTGCAGTTGCTGGACTTGCTGGACTTGCTTTGGCTCAACCTTGGCCCTGACCTCTCTTACCAAAGAGGGTGCTCAGCTTCTAATGGTAATCAGCACTCTTAAAATGCAAAAAAATAATGTTAGTTTTACATTAGTTATGGTAGCATTTGTTATATGTATTGACTACTCCTCGCATCAGTACTGCTAACGGAGTACCAGTTTCTTAGCTTGATTATCTTATTTTCAGTCTTTTTGTCTTCACATTACTAGCATACGTAGTTAAAGTGGCAATGAGATAGTATGTCTATTCAGATTATAATTGTAGCCCTCAGCCACCTTGCAGCACTATCATACATGGTTGCGTATGTCCTTATAAACCTGTGTTAACACTGAACTCGACTCATGCACCCAACACAACAGAAATACATACAAAACCAATGCAAAAAATTTGACAACAAGCAATCACTTCATGCAACCGCAGTGGCCTGTTATTGTGATCATAATGACAATTTAAGTCTAACAATTCAGGATGGCTCAACATTATATGGAACATTATTTGGTGACATTTCCAAAACATCAAAGAAAAAGAGTGTGATGTAGTTTTTAGAGTTATAACACAATGTATTCTAACAAATGGCAATCAGAATAAGTCAGTAACTTACTCCATATGTTTCCTTTTTCTAACTTCGAACACCATTGTCTGTCTTCTTGCCTCATAAGGATGCAAATATGTTTGATAAAGACTACACAAGGATAGAAGAGTGTGTGGTGTTATAAGCGATATAAAGTTCACAAGAGAGCTGAGACAGAAGCATAGCTTGAACTTTCCAGCCAATAAATGTAGGGCAAGAGTATGCACCAGGAGTAATTTGATCTCAACAGGGAAGATAAGGTCGGAACACCACATCTTGTTTGGAATGACAGTACTTTCCAAAGATGTGTTTATATGAATCATTTTTATTACAATGAAGCATTTATTCGGATCATTTGTGTCCATGTGCTCTAGACCACAGGTTGGGCAGGAGACCTCATCCAAAGCCAGCACACCCTGTCTGGTCTACAGCCTCTTGGTGCTGGAGCCATTCCATGATAATTTTCACTTCTTCCTCTATCCTCCATTTCCTTCCCTTCCTTGTCATGTCCCTCACCATCTCATCTACAGAATCCCTCAGCCAATCATTAGACTCCCCCTCTCCCTCCTGTACCGCATTGTGATAGAGAGTATTCCTCCCATACAGGTTTGCCGGTGAGAGGCATCTAGGGAATAGCAATTTGTCGAGTTGGTCTTTCATCCTGTTTACGACTGATCAGGTGACTTCACAGAGCCATATTGCCTTGGGTACAACATGAAATTATCACACCTTGTACTTTCCAGGTATTGAACTTCCGTTAATCTTGGCCAGACTTGCTGCGAGCTGTCGGGGGATGGTCTTTCCCTTCCCCTTATCTACCTCCAATCCCTCTTGTGTCAAACAGGCAATTCAGATGGGCAGGTCTACGTTTTGGGGGATGTTTGCTCTGCCGATGGTAAAGGTTCTGCTCCCCTTTCTGCAAGGAAAGGCTTCTTGACTACCTCAATTTAAATTTCATCCTGGCCTGAGTGATCGACTCTACCAGGCTCTTGAAGAGAGAGTGCATGGAGAAGTTTGAAGCAGGCATTTGAGGTCTTCTACTGCATGTTCCCACTTCCAGTTGCTCTTGCCAGTTCTGGAAGTAGTTTATCACCTGATGGTTTATGGGATATACAAGAAAAAGACATGCAAGTCTTTACTCTCCTTCTTCAGCCTCTGGGTCTCTTCCTAGATCATGGTGGCATGCTTGATTCCAATTTTCTAGCAGCTGGTGTTAAAATTATCCTTTTTCACGGTTATTGTGAAGAAACTCTTCCCCCTAATATTCAGCAGGACCATGCCTTTAGACTGGCATGTGGTCTTTGAGTTCTGATCTGTAGCAATGGGTCCAGCACGGATAGATCTGTGCTTAAACTGTTTGTATGAATGTTTGGCACGCAAATCTGGGATTCACTTAGTTCCCACCGAAATTTCTTCCCAGTGTAAAAAAATGTACAGCCACCACATAACGTGGATGCAAAAATCAAGTGAGAAATGTCAGAGGAATTGTAAACACACATCCATCAAACTAAATCCATAGTACTATCATCATTCCATTTATTGAAAAAAGAGACATCAGACAGAAAATAGACAATGATATAAGTCGCCACTTTGCTCAATAAACTGTATCTGTATTGAGCTGGAAGACTACTTGTTATTGGAACATTGAGGGTGTGTGTTATTGCCCACCCTTTGATAGAGGTGATTAAACAAATCCAATCTCGAATTTAAAAATATCAATACAAATTTTAAAGAGCCACAAAAAATTCAAAACAAAATGTCCTTTTCACCCATAGGTCTTCAATAGGCGGCCCCAGGCCTTTTAGAAAAATTAAAACACGGGCTCAAAAAAAGGAAAATAAATAAAAATATATCATTCTGAAAAGGTGGTAGATCCTGGAAAGTAACAAGATGTTATATGTTCTGTTTTGTTATTAAGTTTGACTTTCAGCAAGAAGTGCTTGTCGAACATTGGCTCAGAGAACAGGTGGGGATAGCAGGGTCTCCATATGGATGAGACCTGAGACATGCTTCTGGAAATGTACTGTACTGTGTTGCCTCTGCAATGTGGCCAGAGAAGTATCAGTATATTATAGTATATATACATATTTTTCTTAAGCTGCACATCTTGCTGTTTTGTGCTAAATTTGTGTAATGCAAAACAATGCAGTTTTTAATCTGTTTTTGCATAATCACACCTCAGCATTGTGGGATTTTTTGGGGGTTTGTTTTTCATTCCAGGACAATAATGGAGGAATGACTGCACAATTACCCAGCACCATCACTTCCTTTGTGCAAACCGGTCTGAGGCCAGGAGAGGAGTATACAGTTAACCTGGTGGCACTCCGAGATCAGGGTCGAAGCCAGCCAGTCACAGCTACCGTCACAACATGTAAGTCAAACCTGTGAAAAGATAGAGGATAATAAGAAGATTTGGGCACAAGGGCATAGACCTTGTCCTGGACAGTGAAAATGTGCCAACGTTGTGCAGAAATAGCCATTGAAGCATGCACAATAGAATATACGCAGCAAAGCTTTCTTTTTCCATCACATGATGACACACACACAAACAGTGAGAGAGAGAGTCAGACAGAGGAAACTTTTTGCGCACACACACCGTTGAAGCAGGCTACTCCTATGTTCACACCATACCTAATTTCAAATACGTATGTTTTGTAAATAAACCAACCAATCTGGAATCATGGACACAAAGGGCAGCAGCCAAAAACTGCTAGCTAGCTGTGGAGCTGACAACAGACTGTGCCGCAGGAGAAAAGAACATTAGATCCTCCACACAGAGTCCGTCAGACTGGCAGATGGTGGTGGCAGCCAACATGTCTCGCAGCAGTTCTGTCCTCTCTTGCAAACAGTACGGCACGAGCATCAGATTATTGTAAGGCTATTATCAAATGTATTAAAGGCCTCCTTCTATGTGGTATTTTACACAATTTCATTTACTTGCCAGATGTCCAAAAACATTATTAAAAAAGTTTTTTCCTGCAAATTCAGGTTTGGTACTTAATCTCAGCCAGTCTAAAAGTTGCTCTACTGTGTTCTCCTGAGAATGGGCTGTTTCTGTGCCTGTACCTTTAAATGTCAATGAGCTGTGTCTGGCGACACCCACTGCCTGGCAAGTTCTGCTTGAGCATTTCCGGCAAAAATAAAATCCAGCCATTGGGTCCTAAGAGGTTCAGCTGAAGGAAGTAAAAACATACTTTGGTGCTCGTTGATGCAGCCAACAACACGGCACGCCTTAGCTTCTTTCTTACCTCTGCCATGTTTATTAACGATGGTTTGCGGAATAAATAATGGTCAACGACAACAGTCGCTCAGTGATTCAACCGGGGAAGGGCTCCTCTATCTGGGGAGCTGTACTGTACTGGTCGAAAGCAGCATCCACTTCAGCCGGAGGGAGTGGCCAGTGATTTCCACATGACAAGTCTCCAATGCTCAGATTTGCTTGTTTCAGCACACAGTGGGCAAAAGGTGGAGAAAGCAAGTAAATGAGGCGACATAATTTTTTCATTATTGGGCCTCATACTCATGCTATGGGGACACAAAATATTATCATTAGAAAACCTTCAGAAAATGAATTTGTCTTGAATTTGTCCCTTTAAGGTGTTTATTGCTAACAGACAGCAGGAGAAAAGGAACCAAACAAAATCTCCACCAAATCTCCATTTAGCAGAGGAGGGAGATGACAGGGCGAAGAGAAATTGAAAATCCTTGCTTTTTTGCTTGACTGATGGTGATTGATTGCATTCTTTGCATGTGTGCAGCCACTAGAGAAAGGGAAACATAAAAAAAATGTAATATTCATCGATTCAATTGTTTGCAATTAATTTTCTTCCACACTATCATTTCAATACAACACAGGACAACCAACCAGGACTAACAGGACACACACAGACACGCATGTGTCACCTTGAAAATGTTTGTGTGTCTTTCCCTAGGGTAAACCTCAATGGGCTATCGGCCCCACTGCTCACCAGATACCACTTAGACAGTTGTAATAGATCCAATACAAAACACAACCAGAACATTTCACAGTGTGATAATCAAAACACCATCAATTTCCTGTCAAGTCTTTGTTCATTTCATGCGTTGTAATTAAGTATCGATTAATAATTCATGGTACTCTCTCATTAATGTTTGACGGCAGCCCACTACAGGTAACCTTATTGAATAAAGAAAGAGGAGGAGACAAATTTGAAGTTGCTCAATTATTTATTACAAAGATTTATTCTTCCTTGGAGACGGAAGGAGCACAATGAGAAAAACCAGAGGGAGAGAACAGCTGATGTGGAAATGGTTCTACCTTGGCCTCTTTTCTAGGACGAGACCCAAGGGGCCAATTTCTTCCAAATCAAGGATCAGGTTGGACCTGCAGTGTGTCAAGGCTGAGTCTGGGATTTGTTTAGATCTCAAAAGCTTAAATTAAGACTTTAAAGGAAGGCTTGGTCCTCTGTTGTTCAATGGGTGAAATATGTCATTCATTTGTGTTCTTTAAGTCTAAAAGGTAAGTAATTCAGGAGTTTGTAAAATTCGTATCTAATCTATTAATTGAGGACCTTGTTGATGAATGAGCTCCTTGAAGCTGTAGAGTAACAAATTAGATGTGAAGATCAGGCATCACTACATACTCAACATTACATACTCAAACCTGTAATTAACAGGTTAATGAAACAGTCAAGTATTACTCACTTCCTGAAGCACCCCATTATCTTCTTTTATATTGGCATTGATGTTTTAGTGAAGAGATCATGAGCGAATCCCTCTTGTGTCAAACATTTTGAAATGGGTTCTCCTCATCGTGCCTTATTCAGCTAATCACACTTAATGACTGTTGTTTTCCGGCAATCAGCACAAGACACTTTAATCATGGCTTGTTTTACACCTCGAAAAGATAAAGCTTATTGTCTCGCCATGTGTCTGACCTGATAAGTTTCCGCATAGCTGTCAGGGAAACAAGCATTTTTGATAACTCCATATCTTAAGCTCCAAGCAAAGAATGTTTCATCATTTCATTTTTAAGTTCGGCTTCCCTGTGAGTAGGCTGAAACACACTCCGGGATATCATGTTTTATCTGTTTTTTCCTCTTGGGCTTTGTTCAATTGTAATCAGACAGTACAGTATTTACTTCATGCCACATTTTTGGCCAGCTCCTAGAGACACGATCAAATTTAAGAAATATGATGCTCAGAGATCGCTAAATCATCTGGCCTACCTCTCATTTAATCATTATTTTATGAGGGAAAATATAACTCCTCAGTAATAATACGTTAAATAATAAATAAACTGTCACTAATAGAAATGAGTATTGACTGCGTACTCAGCTCACATATCACCAATTGTATTTGCAACCTGGATGAAGGAACAAATACAATACAATCACAGTGAGGTGAGCAGTGTGAGGTGCTGTTGGAGTTTATAGGGCCTGCAGGTTGTGTAGAGATTCTGTGATCCGCTCCAGCAGCTTTGATGCTTTTGGCCTCTGGTGGAATCAAGCTGTAGGGTCCAGTGGTAATGATGTTAAAGTAAACACATACATGCAAACAAATCGCCCACAGACACAACAACCCACCTCGACGGGGAATGTGATCATCATTTCCTAACTGAGCATCATGTAATGTTTAAGAAATCACAAAACGAGCACCCGAGAGCTTAACCTTTGATACTGAGGCACTGAGTTATAATTTTATACTACTATTATTATCATATTAATTAATCAAGTGTGTATGATTGTTTGAATTTTTTTTTCTAATTTATTGGGGTTTTTTTCTAATAGTTTTATTTTTGCAAATGTATTGTTGTTGTTTTGTATAATTTATTGTTTTATTAGAATTAGCCATTTATTCTAAGAACGTAACACAACAGATTTCATCAACGGCATGAAAAACTGATTATCCGACCGCACAGTACCCCAAAATAGCCAAGAGTCAAGAAAGCTATATTCAACGAGGTATGACTAAAGCCACACACTTTCAGTGGCAACAAACACAACCCAAACATATTGTGGAATTAATAATACAGCTCAAAGGATCGCTGAGCATGAAGAACTAGAGCTTAACCGTTTTCAATATACTGATCATCATCCACAGGACATAGAGAATGACAGTGATCCAGAAAACCTTTTTTACCAACATCGACAACAACTGCTACTGTTACACCGTAGAACAGTTCAACAACACCATCAAATCAGAAAACACAATATCAATAATTCACTTTAATAGTAGAAGTTTGTATGCCAACTTTGAAAGCATAAAATACTTCTTAAGCCAGTTCACACGCATCATTGCCGTATCTGAAACCTGGATGAATAGTGAACCGATTTTTGACTTTGAACTGGATGGGTATGAAATGGTTTATGTGAACAGAAACAACAAGAATGGTGTTACTTTGTTTGTGGACAGGAAATTCAAATTCAAGGTTGATGAAAAACTGTCAGTAGTAGTGGACAATCTTCTTGAATGTGTGACTATAGAAATATTATTGGAAAAAAAGAAAAATATAACTGTGAGTTGTATATACAGAAGACTACGATCTAACATAGACTCATTTAGGAACTGGATGGAGGAAAAGTTCTCAACAATAAGCAAAAAGTCATGTTTATCGTGGTGATTTTAACATTGATTTGCTAAACCAGAATAAACACAAAATGACTTTTATCAACACATTATACAGCCTAAGTCTATACCCTAAAATCACCAGACCCAGTCGTATTACTTCCCACATTGCCTCACTTATTGATAATATTTTTTACAAATCATATAAACTATATCTCAGTAAGTAAGACTGTTAGTTTGTGATAATAGTGACCACCTGCCTGTCTTCACAAGCTACAACAATAATTACATAAACAACTGTCTACATAACAAACTAGAAGCTAGAAGGGTAAGGACAGAAGAGTCGATGGACAAATTAAGAAATGACTTGTCAGCTCAAGACTGGGGACCAATATATAAAGAAAAAGATATTAATAAAGAATATGACATTTAGAAAAAAAATATATGTATTAATTTTTGTTATGAAAAATAAATAAATATATATATATATATATATATATATATTCTTTTTTTCAAAGAAATCAATCACATGATCGAAATAAATCAATCAATCAATCAATAAAAATACATAAGAGCACTGGCAGCTGCCATCTTGGATCCGCTCCATTACACCTCTACTGTAGGGCAGTGGTTTCCAACCTTTTTTGCCTTCAGTGTTGCTGAAAGTAGTTCCCTGCGAGTTGCTGGGGTCACATGGATAAAGCATTTTGCTCCAAAGAACAACATGCGCTCAAAAGAGTAATCCATCTAAAAAGTCAGACCTCGAAATCACCGGGCACTATTTTCCCTCCCTTTATATCACTGTGCACTGCTGCCAGTGAATGGCTGTGCACCTTTCCATCAGCTGTTTCACAGTGTTTACAGTGTTTTCTCTTACTTGCCTTTCTCGGTGGTCCCCTCTCCCTCTCCTGAATCCAGAGCAACTGGACATTTCTGCCGTTTATCCATATTTGCCTGCATGTACGCGGCTGTTTTGATTTTGGTGCGGCTGCACCACAGGTTATTGTCTTGCGGAGAAAAAAGTTTTAGCGTACACGTACCATTTTATTGACGGGCTTATGAAATGACAATATTTACTTATCATCTGGAAATAAATTATTAAATGTTTTCATGTACCCCCTGCATGTACTCCTGGTTGGGAATCACTGCCTTAAGGAGACTGTAATTTGAATTTTATCATCAGTTACTTTTAAAACTCAAGCCAAGTCAAATTTTACCTAACAGAGCACGGGGCTCAAAGAACAATCTTGAAGAACTATAACATATTTATGATTTAAAAAAAAAGTGAACCAAAAATCAAGTATCAGTCTGCAGTTGAAATGTTACAATAGAAGTACAATAGAAATGGTAATAGTAATCTCCCAAAAAATTCTTTGCTTTGCAGTGATTGATGGCCCCACTCAGCTGATCGTGCGTGACGTGTCGGACACTGTTGCCTTTGTAGAATGGACCCCACCGAAGGCAAAGATTGATCAGATTGTGTTGCGTTACGGTCTTGTTGG
>CAESWR010001008.1:142580-160662 GCA_903171835.1 Mullus surmuletus
GGAGAGAGAGAGTGGGGGTGAGTCGTAATTGTTTAAGTTAACTCAAGGAGAGGAGTCTGCATTTTCTTGGCCCTGTGCCCCAAGTTTTTCTTTTCATCAGGATTTTCACTTTGGACTCCTGCCTTCTCTATGTTTCTTACTCACTCACATGTATCACTCTAGCCATCACATTTAATTACCTCAAAAGTACTCAATGTGCTTTTGCACACTGCACTACTTGATTAACTTATTCATACATCAATGACACGCACGCACCATGCACTCACTCACTCACTCACTCAATACAGGAGACAAGAGATTGCACTTTGAATGGCTTGCATCGTGAATAGTGGTGTACTGACATGAAAAGTATCTTTATTATTTTTCGAAGTGACTGTGGTTTGTAGTGGAAATAATGTGAAATACTGCAGGCCTTGGTGTGACTTTATGTATTGCAGAGAAGTGATTTCATATAAGTCAATGACTAGTTAGGGAAATCAAAGTCCGATAAGCTGCAAAGTGAATGGGGGCTTCTGTTTGGCAACATTAGATAATGCATAGGCACAACACCATGTAGATGGAATTATGACCAATAATGCAGGTAGTACCTTAGGTTCTAGAGCTTAGGCTCACATTACTATGAGTGTCACCCTGCCAGCATTGTCAGGGCAAAAGGTTCTTTCATGGCACTTAGTCTGAGCTGCATTCATTTACCATCTCATATAGCAGGAATGAATTATTTCCTCTATTCTTTTTTTTAATGTATTTTTTTATTCTTGAATCAAAAAGGTTAATGGAAAAAGCAATGCAGGCATTATTCAGGGCTCCACCTTTACCAAAGCAAACACAATTAGAAAGATCTGCATGCTTGAATGATCACAAGTTATGTAGCTGCTGTTGTATTTTATATGCATGGAATTTAAATTAGTTTAAAGTCAGGAATTATAAATGGCCTCCTCTGCTCATGAACAATAGCCATTATTCTTTTCAGAGTAGGAAGGAGGGAATGAAGTGGTTGTGTTTGAGGTGCAGCCCACCCCGCTCCTTTTCAACAATATGAAGTGCTCCCTTAATCGCCACCTTTCTGTAACTCCTTTTCTCTTCTATTTCTGCCCTTCGCTTTTTTCTCTAATAGCTAAGCTCCTGCCATCAGGTTAATTGTCTGCTCGCATAGTTTTTGCTGCAACCTTTTCCATGGCAGCTCAATATTCTCAAGAGATGCATGAAACAAATTGTCAGTGGGGGGCAGAAATTTCCTTTGAGAACAGCTGCTCAGTGTCAATGCTAATGCTGCTCATTGTGGTCTTTGAGAAGGATGCAGCAAGATTGATCCCGGAGCATCTTTTGATGGCGTTGTCCCTTTTTTCTTTGGTTTCCTTTTTGTTTTCTTTTGCACATTTGCATTAAAAGACCAAGGACAGTAATGAAGTGCAGATTAAAAATGGGCATAACAGATGTTAGAAATACATGTACTTTCAAGGGAAATTATTCTTTGATTTTCTTATGAATCAGTGCATGACAATATAAAATATGTCATAATGTGCACTTTATATTTTTTAATATATAATTATTTGTTCTTCTGCAAAAACTCAGCTGCCATCCGTAAAAGTATAGGTGATTGTCTTAGAGTGTCCAATGGGGCATCTAACTGGACTCACCTTTATTCATCTAGGTATGGACCCTCCCAAAGCGATGACAGTGTCTGCCGTGTCTGAGGATACTGTGACTATCTCATGGATCAAACCACTGGCTCCATTTGAGTACTATAAGCTGTCCTATCAGTCAGCCAGAGGTAAGGAATTTTCTTTACATTTAAATGTCAGATCAAATCATGTGATTATTTCAGCATTTATACAGTTTTATTTGAATTGTTTTTTAATTAATTTCAAAATAAATTAGTACAGACTACAACAAAAAATATGGGAGTTCTGAAGGGACTTTGTCATGTGCTATTTGCTGCAGGTCGAGTGGACAGTGTGGTGATTGACAGTGATGTTACCAACTACACTTTGTCCAGCTTGTTCCCTGCTACCGAATACGAGATCAGTCTCAACGCTGTCAGAGGGAGTCAGGAGAGCAAAGTGGTCACCACCTCCGTTTTCACTGGTAAAGGCCTTCTGTTTCTCTCAGTTATGATTATAAATTAGTTAGGTGAGTACTCTTCGCACATATAGAATGTAGCCCCTTGGCTGCATATTTTGTGCTGCTTGCAACTATAGGCAACATTTTGAAACACTGGAAGGGGTTCATGAGTTTTCAATTTTAAAATCCAAAGATATTTTTCAATCAGAGGAGAAGGAGGACCTTTCCTGAGTGTTCATTCAACCTGGGGAGATCAAAGCTCTATCCTGCCATGATATTATTAAATCTTTTCAGAGCAGATAACAAGACAAAGCACGTTCTATGTCTGTTTTCTTCACTTTTTGTGCAACCTCACTGCACTAATTTTAAGTAAAAAAAGTTATTCTCCAGTAGTACACAAATGTTGATGTCTTATGCATGCTTTTATGGAGAATTGGTGTGTGTATCTTGTGTGTAGGGGTGATCCTTCCCAATGATGATGCATTGAATTTATTCAGCTTGTGGTATTGAAAAAAAAGAACAATTCTTCCTTATCTAGACCTTTGGTCCAACTCCACTGACAATTGCGGCTTAGTTCTGTATGCATATCTGCTGGGACACTGTCGATTTCCCATTGTGGGATAATAAGGAACTTCTATTCTATTCTATTCTATTCTAGAGGGTTCAATGTTTGCTACTGCAGTAAATGAAAGTGTCCACTCTGTGACCCAGTAATTGGTAACCCACTCTCGGCTCCACCTCACAACCCTCCATGTATTTTCTTCCACCTTTGCATATTTCTTTATCATATTGCCTAAATTCCATCCTCCCATGTGCTTATGGCTCTCTGTATCTTTTTTTCTTCTCTTCAAGTATTGCTCTACCCACATACTGTCTGTCCTGTGCCCCCTCTGCCTCATGTTTTTTTTCTTCAACCTCTTTGTTTCTCACCATTCATCAATATAGAGAAGGTAGAAACGCTATTGTTTTATGACTTAAACAGTCAGACTGTTCACAGCTTAGAATCACAAGACCCACAAACCTGTCTTGCGTGCCCACACAGCAATGCACATATTTATGAGACACTGCTCCTTACTGTGAAAGAGTCCCACTCACCGAGGATTAACACTCTCTCTCTCTGCTCTCTGCTCTAATCTTCAGTATGTGGGAAAGAGAACTTGTTACCCAGCTTGGGCTCTCCTCGGTTCTCTCAGAGACCTGAGCCGACAGGTTCAAGATTGTGAGGAGAAAAAGAACTAAAAAGACTCTTTCTCATACTTTCACTTTCATCTCTGTTTTGCTTTGCACCCACAATTCTTTATATCAGACACCCTTTTCTAACATGCTCGCAATGAGCAGAGCCGTTGGGGGTATAATAGCCTGAAAAAAGAACATAACTCAGAAGTCAAGCTTGTTAGAAGTGGTAAATAACATTTTCCTTACAACACACAATGCCCGACCGGGGACATTTTAATGCCGCTTTCAACAATACTACATAAACAGGGGATTTAAAGGAGTAATCCAACATTGCCTGGCCAAGTGTGTAATGATTCTGCTACTTAGTTTATTTTTGTAATCAATTATCATCAGAGCAGATGAACAAGCAGGAAGCCATATGTCATTTTGCCAACTTTGCAGGTTTAGCTCATTCAAGATGAATTTAGGAGGGTTGGCACGGAATGGACTATTTGAAGGCCTGTTTAAGCACTAATGATGGTGCTCATTAGCAAAGTGTCAAGACCTCTAGTAAAGTATCACTCTTCCCAAAACTGAGGTTTGAGGAAAAGCCATTAAGGGCCTTCTGCATGCAATCTCGTGATCATAGAGATAGCAGAGTGTTTTCAATGAATGTATGGTTAGAGCATCCCCTGAAGTCCTGTGTGGACCCAAATGGTCAGTGTACATTGGTCATTTTGATAATATACATATAATTGAGATCAGAGAGAATTATTCACATTAAGTGTTTTAACACATATATTCAGGAGGAGCAGCAGAGAGAAAAATGGGAAGGATGGGAAGGAAATTAATTTCTTGACAGAAAGCAGCATGGTTCTTTGTAGTTGCTTTCTTTCAGATTAGCAACACCACTAATACAACATGTACACACAAGCTCCGGAAGATCTCTGAAATCCACAGTGCACCGAGGATGTCACTTATTTAAACACAACTCAGCTTTTTTCTGTAATATAGAAAATGAAACACACATCAAGGATTGTTGCCAGACACTGATCACTGGCAGCAGACTTGTTGAAAAGAAGAAAATAGGGGGATGAACAATGCGGCTCTCTGTGGATTTCTCTTTTATTCAGTTTTCATCTCAGTCCTCACGCCTTCTTCAAGATCTGCTTTTATCTCCGGGTGCAAGTTTTGTCCGTGAGCCTTAGGCAAATCAAAACTCTGCTCTGTGTAAGATTAAAAGGTAGCAGATGATTTTTATGTATTTATTTTTATTTTTTTTACATATATAGAGAGAGGTTATAAAGATGGATGGATGTTAAGGAAAATTATTCTGAATGCAAAATCAAGTTAAAGATTTTCATAATTTTAGGTCGAGTGCACCCTCATGGCCTTGCACCAATTTACATTTCAGAGTTATTAACTCCATGTGTGCCTGCCCGCAAGCTGAGGTCCTCTTGCAGTAACCTGCTGGCCGTCCCCAAATCAAGGTGGAGGACCCGGGGTGACGCTGCCTTCGCCGTCCGATCTCCTCGTCTGTCGAATAATCTGCACGAGGAGCTCAGACTGGCAAACTCACTGTCCTCCTTTAAAACCCAGCTAAAAACTCATCTCCGTTTTTCCTTGCCCCAGTCACTTTGGTGGATATGTATTTGCCTCTGTTTTGTGTCACAGCACTACACTTATATATGTCCATGTAAAGCACTTTGTAACCTTGTTTTGAAAAGTGCTCCACAAATAAATGTTATTATTATTATTATGTTAAGCTCACATTTAGGAGGTGGCTAATTCATATTGTAATGTTAATACCATGTTAATGTTTACATCCTGTGCATTCTGCATAATGGCCTTTTACTTTAGAAATAATTTAGGACCATCAGCTAAAATGGACACAGGCCAAATGCACGCAGGCACACACACAATTATGTCCTGATTGCACTATAATTTCTTGCTTCTAAAAGAAAAAAACAAAAACTATACTAATACTTTTAAAAAATAGTACATTCATATAACATCTTTGACTTACAGGTGAGCACAGCTGTCCCAGTATTGTGCCACAAACATCCTATTTAGCAGTCGGGTTAAATACAGGGAAACACGCTTCACACTGGTAACCCGCTTTTCCCCCCTTTTTTTTTCCTGCAGTGAAGCAAAACAGCTTCCACAATAATGAGAGGGGATGCAGACGTAGACTGGAGAGTAAAAGGCCCCAGTGTGTCTGCTGCAATCTGCTTTGCTATGGCAACAGACACAGATACAGCACAAAGCAGACTAACCTCATGACCAAGCAATGCGATTGGGAATTCCTGAAATATCATATTCATTCAAATGACCAGTTTGGAAGCTTTTTTCCTCAGAATTTAACCAGTGTGTATTTCAGGCATATAGTAGCATACCACAGAATAGCATTAATTCAGCTGCGGAAAAATTCTCTTGAATCATGTTGAAGGATCATACACCAGTGTGGAAGCATGATCTATTCTAATTCACTCTGCAGTCTGCTGGTATTGTTCCTTAACGTTTGGTTGGCCCAGCTACCTTTTTTCAGATCATAATCTCATTACCTGTTTAGGCTCCGGGATTGAATTTGGCAACAACGCTCGCTGTTGGCAGTTGATACTCAAGCTTTAATTGTGCAAAGATTTTGATTAGTGTGCAACTGCACCACAAATAGACCCATGAGTCACAGAGCAGTTTCTTTGAGGCAAATCTCTGGTCTTGGATTCAAAATACTGGTAATAACATTGTATCAAAATGATAGTGATTAACCTACTCTGATTTATCATCCATCTCTGCAGCAGCTCTCAATTGAGCTGTCTGCCCCACTGCTTCACACTGACAGCTTTTGGCTTCAGCAGGCAGCTGTTTGCAGAGGAAAAGCTCACAAGCTGCTGAGTACCAAATAAAAAAAAGGCATTGTACATGGCTGCAGAAGCTAGTGAATACAACAGTGGACCATTTCACAAAGAAAGATGCATGCAGGCATTTCCCCCCTTAAATGTGATTGATGACATAGTGAAACTAAAACAGCTGGGATTAGAAAAACAACTACAATTGCATAAGAATTTAAGGTAACACTGGAAATATACCGGTGCATGAGTAATCATTATGTGGGGCATCAGAGTTTCTGAAATCACTACTCAACAGTGTCCATGCTGTGTGTTAGGCATACTGCAGTCAGCAGCCCATCACGCATGAGAGAACAATGGGTGGGTCTGGAAAGGCTTGGTGCAAAGGTGGTTCAAGCTGGTTGTACAGTGCACCTCCCTGCTTCATGGACATATTGCTCGTTCTCTGTGCAGTCCAGGACGCATTTCTTCCACTGCAGTCCCCCTTTTCAGAGAATCATGTGGATCACATTCTTTTACTGCCCCCAGCTAGAGCAGTGTCCATTGTCACTGTGTTGGGGCATTTTAGTCTAAATATGCCTCATTCAACCATCATTACTACAATTAAAAAAAACGAGAAAAAAAACTAAAGAAAATAACCTATGACCAATACAGGGCAATATATGATATTCAAACTCTGAAACGTGGCCATGAGCACCAGCTTTTAGGCCAGAGCAAAGGGGCACATCTCCATTCGCTTTAGCCTTAGCAGCTGGAAGGGCTCTCCATGTCAAACCAGCATTGGCGCTCGGCTTCTGGCTCTCTCCATTAGACCTTCCTTTAATAAGGCAACATGATGTCTTGGTTGGAAACAGAGCCCAACAATCAACAGTGTCCACCAAATGCCGAGGTGTAACATACCTACGCAGCGCTAGCAGCAGCTCCATCATGGTTATAAGAAAGAATACCCTTTATTAGCCCCACAGTGGGGTAATTACAGGGGAGTGGGATGGGTTCACATTACTAGCACTAACATAAGCTCACAACAAGGCAATCCACCAAAACACTGAACAACAAAGCTCAATATCAACATGTAGCATTTGCCCATTGAAGAACATAAACATATGCCAAATGGATGAAATAATCCATGTATTTGGGGTATTTTAGTATTTGCCTGAAAAATGAAAAGAATAAAAAAGATAGACAGATGATTATCTGTGACTTGAGATTTTTTTGTGTGGATTTATTTATTTAACATTAATCAGTTAAATAGTTCTTAATAACTTATTTATCATGGTTAATACCTTAGTTAAAGAAATAATTAATGTTTATTTGTGCACCAGTATTATAAGGTTTCACCAAATTTGACATTTTATTAATTTGCTACTCTGTAACAGAAAAAGTTCTGCTGCCCACATGTGCCCAGAAAAACTAATGCAATGTAGGTTTATACAAGTTCATGATGTGCTGATTTAGCACAACGCATACTGGTTGAAAATATTCACCATTGTTATCAGAAGATAGTGAGTGATGATTGGATCACCATAAACTTTGATAATAGAGGGTGACTTGTTCATTTTATATTGTTGTTATATTTGTTTGTTTTGGCCCCTCTCCTCGCCTTCTCCATTGCCCATCATGGACTTTGCAGCCTCAATGAAATTCACTTAAATCTTTTTGCTATTGAAGTAATGATGGTAATCGTACTCGCTCATCTATTCCTGTGTCAATGGAGAATCAACCTCAGTTCACCATTTGTTTGTTTGTTTGATTTGATTCTGATTAGGGCAGAACAATGTTATTTACCTCATGTGGGAATAGCTTTCGACCACATGCAGCATCCTGTGTTCTCCCGCCATGGTCTCTGCTGTGTTAAAATAACAAGCCCGAGGAGAAATTGGGGTTGAAACACTGAGGTTAAAGGTATAATTAAATTCAAACTCAATTTTGGCATGTCCAGCAGTCTGAGAAAAGCATTAGCAAGAGGGTGGGAAAGAGCTGGCTCAGGAGAATATGCAAGACCTTCTACAGCACATTTTACTCCATAATTTGTGTTGGATGTGTCTCAAGTAAAGAGACACCAATCATAGTTACAAAAAAGCACCATTATTGTAAATATAATGCAAAGTTGTTCTTTAGCTTAGAGTGTACAGCATAATTATCCCTCAGATAAAAGCCTGATATTTATCTTCCTTTCAGAGCCTTTTGCCTGCATTGCTTCGTACATATGCTATTGTACAGTGATTCACTGAACAAAATGATACCTTGAATGCCAATATGACTTAGCTGCTTACAAATTAATAGGTTCCTGAAATGACCAAAAATAGACCTTATGTTTTCTTTGAAAATAAAGTTTTTGTTATGTGCTTTTTCTGAGTGATTGATTAGGAATCAGAAATCTTTTTGAGACAACCATCTTGGCATTGTGAGTTTATTTCTGTCAACTTTTCCAAACCAATAGAAGCCCATTCTAAATAGAGAACAATGGATGCATGGTGCATATTTGTTTATTTGTGTCTAACCATAACCATCCATAGTGATCATAGATGACAATTTTACAAAACAAAAACATGTGAAATACCTGTTTTGACCATTATAGACCAATACCAATCATAGTTGGTGCTGCAAATAGAAATTGAGCAGCCATGTCTTGCTACAGAATCCTCTGCCTGATACTCAAACAAAGGTTAAACATCTCACTGTACAACGTTACGTTAATTCAGAAATCTTAATGTAGATATCTTTTCAAAGAAAAGATTGGAGACAGGGTTAAAAATCCAGTATTTACCAAAACGTGAATAGTATGATATAGGCAGCATGCTGTTTGTTGATTTCAAATACCCTTTTCTTTGATGTTGTTGTTATAGCAATGGACATGCCAGCTGAGTTGACAGCCCTCAACATCACTCCACAAGGGGCATTACTGCGGTGGAATTCTCCCCTGTCCAGTGTTGACAACTATGTGCTGACCCTCACACACAACCAGAGTAAGTTTGATGGCATGTCACCTGAACTTCATTATTCATTTTTTCTGTACTATTCAATCATCGGTGCCCATGTGTCTCTAATACCTCAGCTATTCTAAAGCCCCACTAACACCGGCCTATATTATAGGACCTTCAACCACAACAGCCTCTGTATTGATGCTGCTGTCAGTATGATTCATGTTTGTCTTTCATGGAACACTTTACTGTATAATTGCAGCCCTAAACAGGACAATTAATTAATATTTGCTTGCTAAAATGGTATTGATAAGAACTCCCACATCCCTCCTGCACAATCAAATAATTGAGATCTTAGAAGATCATATTGCTGAAGTTAAATGGGAAATTATGTTTGTCATCATTCAGATGCATTGTGGGCTGATATGAGAGGTGCCTCAGGATTTTCACATTGAAAGGGGAGATGAGTGTGAAGCATCGTCTGAGGGAGAGTGAATTCTTTGCCTTTAGTACGGTTCATAATGCTTGGCTGAAGTACTAAGCCTCTGCAAAAACATTGCAGTTATTACACAGCATAGGTTTGATGCAACGCATGTTGCCGCGGCCCGACATCCCCGTCGAGATAGGTAAAAGTTAGCCACATTGCTTGGCCTCTCAGAGTCTGTTAATAGGAGTGGATACCTGCTGAGCTACTCGAGCTGAGCAGGCTCCAACCTACTTGACATGCAGTGTGTTGTGTGAAACAGTTTCAAAAGGACTATTTTTCAAATAAAGCGAATGGGGATGGCAGTCTGCAAAAATGCTCTTTTTTCCACGACTCACCTATTAAAATATGTCACAAAAAATATTATGCTATTTGCACATTATCTCCATAACTCGACCATGCTCCTTGGTATCCAGAGGAATCATCTACCCAGCTCTGAATCATGTGAGAATTGCATCCTTACTGGCTGGAATGTGGCCAGATGATTCCAGATACATAGATGACATCTATATGTTGGACACTTATTTGGAAAGCAGACCCAGCAGGAGAACTGCTGCGTTCGTTGTGGGCAAATTCCTCAGAGTGTCAGTCAGTGCATTAAACCAAGGTCAATAAAGCTCATATTTCAGGGAGCCTCCTCCTGCATCACTGAATAGTTTTTCTTTCTGGCAAGGAGTACACACACATTAAGTCTTGATCATTGTGGTATCATCCAACCAAACTACAAATAGAAATAGTATAGTTCTTCATGGAAAGATGATAATTGTGCAAGAGTGATTTAAGAGGGTTGCTCCTTTATCCCCTGACCGAAAAACCAAAAGTGCAGTGTCAATCAAAGTCATCTTATCTGTAGACGATAAGGCCAGGTCAGTGTCAGTCGGACATGAGTCACTTGCCAATTGTAAATGGGTTTTCCCTCATAAAAAAAAAAAAAGGAAAAACGCTTTACATATTAATTTTTGGTGGGAGGAGAGTATTAGATTTAACGAGCTATGTAACTTTCACATAGTGTCAGTTGAGAAAAGGACAGGGGGCAAAAGGAAAACCTGCCCTTCTCTCTTATCCTGGACTTGTGAGTTTTATACTACACTGTACTGCTACACAAATGTAGATTGACAAATGTATGGATATTCAGAATATGCTTATAAATGCAATGTTTTCTCAGACTGGCATTTCAGGTGTACATTCAGTAATATCCACTCATATATATAGCCTGCCTTTTTTTCATTACTCCCTGAAAACATAATAAATAAACTATTATTTAAAATGAATGGGGATCCCCAAGGTGATGAAACTGTGCAGGCATATAGATTCAAATTGTTCCCCTGTCAAAGTGCATTTCTAAAATAGATTGAAAAGCTACAATTAAACGCATAGTGTGTGCAGGAAGGTGTCAATGATATCAATAATATAAAATAATCCTGTGTGTGTTCTCTTTGCTAATGCTCTCCAGTGACAGCTGATACGTTCCTTCTGGAAGGCAACAAGCAGGAGCACCAGCTGTCCAATCTCAAGCCAAGTACCACCTACTCTGTAGCCCTGTACGCCACCAAGGGACCACTCACCAGCGGCACTGTCATCACCAACCTCCAAACACGTGTGTATTCATTTTATAAATACAGTTCTCAAAGTGGCTGGGTCATCAGACTCTTCCTCTCTGTTTCATTTCTCTGTCAATGCATGTATGCCTGCGAGTCTGAGGAAGGCACTAGCATGGTTAGAATGGTGGGATGTCATCAAATCTCTCAGGGGATTAATTTAGTGCAGCACAGACAACAGAAGTTTGATTTAAAGTTGTTTTCCAATACAGTTGCCACCACGAATCAGCCTTGAAGACTGGCATTTAATTAGATGGAAAAATTAAGGGATTTAGGGATGGATGTGTGGCTGCAACATGATCAAAATGTGTTGCAGTAATATCAGCAATGTATCACAGCGTAAATGAAGTCACTAGATAAAGTATGTTAAGCTGAACGATTCCTTCAAGCTTTAAATTTCCTCATAGTAGATTAAGAACCAGCAGCCTTCTCTAGGGGATGATGGGCCTAATTGCTTGTGCTTAGGAAGATGCACTTGTACTCTGCATGCTTTATCAAACAGTGATGCTGTGTGTGATTTTTAAAGACCGCAGTGTGGTTCGAAATGTTAGCAAGTTATTGGTGTTAGAATACATGAGAAGTCTGTTTGGGAGCCTTTCTTGCCATACTCAGTCTTATCTGTTTTCCATTACTATACTGACAATTATGTTGTTGCCAAAGTGAGCAGTGTAGTTGCCATTCCTAATCCTTTTACTTTAAATTTTGGTCCACTGCGGTGGATGTATCAGGAAGGGTCAGAGTTCATAGCAGTTCATAGCATCTCTGTTCAGATAGATGTGATTTAGAATACACATTTAGATCAATTTAAATCAATGTTTGATCATATATGAAAGTGTAGAATTTCCTGCACAGGATCTCATAAGTAGGGATGGGTACCGATACTCAGTACCATAATGGCACCGGTGCTGACGCAAACGGTAGTAACCAGACCGAAAAGCAACGCAGATTTTGGTGCTTCATTTCGGTGCCACGTCCGCTCCCTTTCTTTATTGCTGCCAGCGGACTCCGCTTAACAGAAAGTGGCACAGATTGTGATCGCACAGCAACTGCGCACGCCAATCGTGCTCGTGCAGCACACACACACACACACAAACACACACGCACGCCGATCGCGATCGTACCACCTCCCAATGGAACCACAACAGTTATGCTTTTCCATCGCATACCACACCTGGTGAAACACCTCCATCCATTTTCAAAGGTGGAGTCACCATCATTCAGGTGAAAAATGTTGACTTGCTATGATATTAAAATTGTATTGGTTGTGTAGACTGTACTTACATGCTATCCAGACAATTCATATGTTAATATCTGCAAGGCTTTGTAAATCTTTTTTGAATAATTAGTGTAAAAAGTTAAATAATTGTTTATAGGTAATTTACCAGCAGTTGAATAAGGATTAATATTCTGTTTAACTTGCACATTACAAAAGGTCTTAAAAATAAAAAGGCACTGTTTTTGCACAAAGTTAGTATGTTTTCCATTCTGTAAGCACCTTTGTGTGCACCTTTTCAAAAGTACTGGTTTGGCACCGGTATCGGATAAAACCTTAACAATACCCATCCCTACTCATAAGTCAGAGGTGTTATCGCAAGAACTAAACTCTAGAGTCACAGCTCTATTCACCTGTATTGGCAGGTCAGCTGAGAAAAAAGTTAGGGGGTAAGGGAATTGTTCCATTTTAGCTGAGTTGCACCTCAGTAAACTAAGCCTTTTTTTGTGCTAGAAAAGGAAAAAGTTTTCGGTCAGCAGCAGAGAGGTTCATATCCCCAAAGGAGAACCAGAGCTACCTGTCCTGCACTGCAGAGGAGATAAATTGCATGGAAACACTGACAACATGTGGGAGCAGGGCTGAAGAGACTTCTGAACATAAATGGGCCTGAGGAAATTAAGGTGCAGCTACAACTCTCTCAATGCTGCATGCATAGACTGTCGTCATTCAAATGGAAAAAACATGTCATGGCAGTATAAGTTGATTTGAAATAGGAGACAGATGCTCTGCCATGTATACTTAGCTCAGCCTCACCGAGCACCTTGATTTCATTCTTAAATTCCCAGGAATTTGGGCAAAAGCTGTGATGTTGGCAACACCTGGAGAAAGCAAAGAGGACAAGGATTTTTCGTTTTGTTATAAATGCCGTGTCTGATCAAATCTAGCAAAAGGTTGGGTGCCTTTGCTGCTTGGCTTCTCTGGGTAGATTAAACTACTCCTTGCCATTGTGTTTTATTCTGTTCTGATAAAATAGACAGCAACAAATCACAACCCTCCTACAAAAGCAGCATTTGGAGGCTGCCTTGTCTTTTCTTATCACAATTACACCAACAGTATTAAAATGTGATATAATTACAGATGCAAGGTGTGATCTACTATATACAGTATATACAGTAATATGAACACATGTGTCTTTGTCTTTTGAAGATGTCCCCTGAAAACATGTACAGGTACAATAGCTTATGCAAATGATTTAATTTAATGATTCAGAAGGTTGCATTTGATGACTGTTTACTTATATAGTTATGGAACGAGAATTAAATCAACCAAACCTGTCCAAACCTTGGATATGTTTGTCTGCACACCTGCCCAGATTCATGAAAATCGCTCAAGTTCAGCTTGTCGAAGTAGATGTGGTATCACTCCAGTGGTAAATGTCACCAGGGGTCAGGGGGGATAACTCCATTGATTGGACTGGTCAGCCAGTGCATCGATGGTTCCGCCACCATTCTGCCACTCTGCCTTTGTGTTTATTGGCATTTCTGTCTTTGGGGGTCAGTCTGCTGTCTGCTTCGCCACATAGCAAAACTTCTGAGCCTGTAATACAATATGTATCTTTGAAAAAGGCCTTACCACAGCTCAGACTTGTTTGTCCTCCATGCACCAACAGTTCAACACAAAATAAGACAGCTTGGCTCCTCAAAGGATGATATTTAAGGTGTAGACCTGGAAACGAAGAGATTTTGCCAGGATATGGATATAAGCTTGTAGGCTGCTGCACCAGGTTTTTTTTTGAAGCAGCAGAGATATTTCCTGTGGGCAGCTTCTCTTGGCTCAGGCTGATAGTTGTTCACTAGACTGCTGCTGTCACAGACACAAAATCTAAATTCTTCAACCAGGCATCCGAGGCATTTGATCCAGAGTTTATTAATCATGTGTTAAGACAGGGTGGGTTTCACGTTTATTTGTCACAAACAGACATGGGTATCTGCCGAGTGAGAGGGCGCACAGTGAGATATCAGAGATGCAGAGTAATGACAAAAATGGGCATGAGAGCACCCAGTCAAGATAGAAGATAAAGGTGTTGGGTCAGACAGTCGCAAAAAATCATTTAAGCTGATACTAATGTTGCACCCTGAGGATAGCATTTTCCAATATGCAAAATAACACACATTGTCCATTTAGCACATTTGGCTTAACAAATAGGCTACATGTTTCTGCTTCTGTGCAAAATAGTGGGAGGAGTAGGTGCAAATATGTGTATTTTGCTAAGGCAGTAAGAAAGCCAACCTAATAATTGCAGTGGTTATGTATGTGACTATACAGTATTTGCTACATTTTACAAGCAAAACCAGCAAAGGTTTGCGCTTAATTGGTTGTGGTTAATGTTGTGAAAAGGTAACTATACTTTTTTGGTGCATATTTAAAAAATCTTTTTTTAATCACCCTTTATTTGGTAAATATATGAAAGAAGTCATGTTTCCAATGAAAGAGATATTTTTTTTTTTATCATGCTCCTGCTCACTTACTGGACACAGGTATCTCTTTCAAAAGTTTGATAATTGGCTATTTTTTTGGTGTTCTTCCTCCTAAAATTATGCCGTCTTTTCTTGCTCTTCTTGTTTACAAACAGCATTCACTCTCTCATCACATCTTTGACTATATCAAATTTCTTATTATTACTGTTTTATTCAAATGTCTGTAACTTGTAACTTGTAACTGTAACTTACCACACTGTTTATTTGACTCTTCCATTTACACCTACAATTCTGTGACATCAAATTTAATCTTGTGTTTGTGGTCATTCTGCTCTCAAATTCCTCATGATGAAACCCAGAAACACATACAAAAGTTCCCTCTAAAGGGCACCTTCCGAGCCAAATTCAATTTCTGAAGGTTTTCTAACAGTCATATATGTCCCAACAGCATGAGTATGAGGTCCAAAAATGAAAAAATCCTGTCACCTCATTTACTTTCTTTCTCCATTTTTTGCCCATCGTGTGCTGAAACGAGCGGATCTGAGCGTTGGAGACTTGAGAGGTGGAAGTCTCTGTCCACTCCCCCCGGCTGTAGTGGAGGCAGCTGTGAACCAGCCCCCCAGATAAGATGAGCCTTACTATTAGCTGGAGCTAGCGTTAGCTAAATGGTAGTAACTGAAATCCCTGATATTAACAAAATAAGAGATTTAGAAACAAATTAACCAACCATTCTGAAACGTCCTGCTGCAGCCGCAGAATCTGAACATGTTCGGGAACGGGAGCCTCCACTTCTGTGTCTGATTCTGCTTCAATTAGCTATGGTTGAATGACGCATTGTATGCTAAGAACGTACACCAGCGAAAGCCTCATCCACTGCCCGTGGAGTGGGCATGGCCAGACACAGCTACTTGACATTTAAAGGTACAGGCAGCTCACTAGAGCCACTTTTAGACTGAATTAGAATTAAGTACCAAAGCTGAATTTGCGGGAAAAAACGTTTTAAATAATGTTTTTGGGCCTCTGGCAACTAAATGAAATTGGGTCAAATACCCCGTAGAAGGTGACTTTTAAATACATGTTTGCACCTTCTATCTTTTATGCAATCTTTTGATGATCCCTTGCAAAACATTGTTGCACTCTTTCTTTAAGATTTTATATCTCATATCTTATATCTTACATCAAACCCTTAGTGTCATAATGAGTGTGTCAAGATCGTGGGGCAGAACTGGGAGGACACAAATGGACAAGAAGGACGAGACATGAAACCTGAATGTACTAAAATTGAAGTAAACGTGACTGACATGACACAGTAAGTTGCGCTGTGGCAGAACACAGGATAAAATAAAACAAGTAGCTATAGCAATTATTTCTTAGGCGTTGAACTCCCTTCCAGGTATTGGTATTTATCCTGCAGGTCTATAATATTATGCTGCATTGCAGAGAAGCATATAATTACCCTAGAGGGAAATTGGATGACATTAGTGGGGCCTAAATTATAATAACTTCATTAAACACGCGACCACCTCTGGAAAGCGGCTCTTGTCATCCTTGTCTTATACCAAACCTTGGCTGGCGTGCCTGGCTGTGAATGCAAATGTGTGTGCAGAACTTTGAAGCCGTGTGTTCAAAATTAATGACAGTTTGTTTCACCCCACATTGGCTTATCCAAGTTGCACACAGTGCACGGTGCCAAGGCTCCAGCACATTGTCAAACACTATATCAGTGTATTCAGGGTATTAGCATATGTCCTTATATCATCAGCCCATCTGTGGTGTCCATCCAAAGCACATTTGGTTTCTTTGGTGGAGTTAATATAAAAGACCAACATCATCCAGGAGGAATCATTCACTTGCAAATATAGGCATCGAAATGTGATATCCACTCGAAATGATTAACTTCCTCCCTCTTGGCTTGGTACAAATTGCAGCTGCCTTTACCATCTGCTGCTCTGCTTTGCTATTTTTTTACCTTTAGCATTGTTTAAAGTGTGCTAATGAGACTATAAATGTGGCCAAATATGCATGTCACTCCCCACGTTCAAACCTCTGTCTCTGAAGATAGTGCTTCAAAGCTGCCAACAATTCATACCATAGCTGGTCACCTGCATGCAAATGAGAGGACATGCTCAATAGGAAGAAAGAGTAAGGACAAGAAAAATCTAAAATGGGAACTGTATCCCTTTTCCTTTCCCTCTGTCCTCACACATGCAGAGTGGAGCACCAGTGTTCATCACCACAAGCAGTTGACTACAAAAGATAAACTGACTCTCACAACACAGAATTAGAGTGGCAGCCTGTCAGATAAGGAAAGAGAAAGTGGTGGACAAAGAGGAGTGGAAGAGGAAAGCACAATTTCAGATAAGGAGTGTGATGGGGAAGAAGCGTCCAGGTTGATGTGTGAGTGGCAGGAAACAGACCTGGGAGGCAAGGAAAAAGCAAAAACAAGATGGAGATGAGGTCAAGAGGAGGGAAGGAAGAGATTTGCACATGACTGTGGATTTCTTAATCTTAGAGCTTGCTCCCCTGCCTCTCATTCCGTTCTCCTTCCGGTACCTCTAAGGTTTCCCTCCCTTTCCATCGCACATTATGGAACTCAGAAAAAGGCACCCTGCGTCTTTCGGGAGGCTATCAAGACAGAGACATTTTGTTAATTACTGAGCTGTCATTGATTTTCCCTGCTGAGCTGCACTCAAAGATTTAGAGGAGAAGAGTCGGTGCTGTGGATTTTGCTTGTATGTGCAGCTCTCTGAGGTTCAGTTTAGAGTCAGAGCCTCAGCAAATACTCAGCACTGAAATCTTCTGGCTATCTAGGATTTAATGAGGACAGAAAAAAAGGTAAACGTGAGACGCCAGAACACCAGGCTGGAAATGATAGAATGAGGCAGTCATGCCACCTGTTGTCAGCAGTGACTGTGTGGTGCAGTCCACATTTCAGCCATTCCGCACCCTTGCATAGTTCCAAAGGTGACTGACTGCTTATGTGCACCATAGTCATGATGTAACTCCAAGAAACGTATTTTCTGAATAGAAGGTCATCTATTTTCTATCACATACTAAAATGAGGGTTAGAAAGTGTGTCAGTACTATTGCTCCTTGTCAGAAGCTCGGATATTGACTCAAAAGGGATGATGTAAGGGGGGGAAATTGAGGTAAGTCTCCTTGTGATGAGGTTCTAAGCATCAACAAAGATACTATCATCCAGCCTTGTTCAAAACTGTGCTGGGCTCAAGAATACGATGATATAACACACAGTGAAACGTGGGTGGGCTTGCTGATCAAGAAGTGGAGCACTTTTGATATGCTCTGAGCAAACATGGAAAAGTG
>CAESWR010001008.1:168865-184286 GCA_903171835.1 Mullus surmuletus
TATCTACCAAGCTGCGCATATGCAGACACTGTTGCAAACTCAACCACAACCTGCAGAGTCAAACTTTTGGATATCTAAACTGAAGTTAACTCCCCTGCACAATTATGATCTCTACATGTTTCCTGTTGTGCACCTTCTCCATGTGAATGTGCAAATACTTTTTAATCTTCTCTCAGTTTCAGCCCCCTCCCCCCATTTTCCCATCTTATCTTTCATTGTCGACAGCTTACTTGATTTTCTCTCTAGCAGAAGTTGCTGCCAGTTAAAGTGTATCTTTTGCTTTTTAAGAGATTGCACTCCTGGAACATAAGCCAAGCTGTCAACTGCCTCCTGAAGTTCCAAATTAATCTTGGATGTGTATGTGTCCAAGGAGTTGATCCTTGATGCAGAAGACACATGGATCCTTCTGGAGGGCCTGGCTGAGACTACAGAGTTCACCGTCAAACTTCAGGCTGCAAGAGGACTTGACACCAGCGCTGTGGTCTCCACCACCTTCACTACAGGTGCAGCATACACACACAGCATTCCATTCTGTAAAGATTTGTTTGGTTGGTTTCAAACACTTTTTTAAATGCTTTTAAAGTGAAGGAGGAAACAAACAAGCAAATAATGCAGTTATCCATCATAATTTTTCTGTTTTTCTGCAGGGAGCCGTCTGTTTGCGACACCTCAGAATTGCGCCCAACACCTCCTGAATGGGGAGACCTTGAGTGGCGTCTACACCATTTACATCAACAGAGACCCCAGTCAGGGTGTGCAGGTGTACTGCGACATGACCACTGATGAAGGAGGGTGGATTGTGAGTAATGTGAAGATAAGCCTTCCTTTACAGGACTGATTACCTGAGATATGTTGAATCGGTCTAAAGCATCTTGCGGTGACAGGTTTGTACACACTAGCTTGAAGACAGCCGTAATAACATGTGCTTAGCTCCATACTATGTGACCTCACCTTGGCAAAATGTTTTTTATCTCAAAGCAGTTTTTGGTGCCAATATTACACTGGGCCAAACAGTTTAAAATTAACCTGGCATCACTTACTTATAAGTCTTACGGCATCTGAGCTGAAATAGGTCTGTTTCTCTGCTGTCACGCTTTAAAGGTACTCAAGTGTTCTGCCAAATTTCTTTCTGAACTAAACCACTCTTCATCCTAGTGTAAAGGTAACATTTGAGTTGTAGGAAATAATGCTTGTGTTAGTATGTACAGATAATATATATTTTTTTGAAATGGCTAAATTTGGCCACACATTGGAGCTATCAAATCCAGTAATGTTGGGCAAACACTTTTCTCAAGGCACAGGCTGTTAGCCAGCCCAGCATCGCACTGGAAAAGATTGTAAAACTATTCCACTTGCTTAAGTTTAAGTTTTGCTTAGTTTAAGGCATATGCAACAGGGAATCCAGCTGTTCCTCTTTGATATGTTACCTAATGGAATGAAAAACATGTTTCTATCTGGATTTTTCCACGCAACCTCAAGCATTTATATCCATTCATACCATGAACTGCTGCATTTTCATGCGGGTGCAAGACCTTGCAAATTTGGTGCACTTTCCTGTGTCAACATGGGAGTGATGGCGCTGCAGGGGGAGTGTTGATGAAGATGCACCTGGCGCAATGGCATGTCTACCCTTAGCACAGCAGATGTGGGGATTTTGGTGGATGTGGGCAGGTGTGCACACAACAAACCAATGCCAATCTCCAGACATTAGTGGATGTCGGACATATTTCATCCCAATTCCATAAATATATGAACAAACAGTCATCAAATGCAACCGTCTGAATCATAAATCAATTCATAAATCATTTATCATCTTGACTCTTGTCCATTGCAGCTTACAGCAGATGGTGTGAGTGATGACGAAAAAGTGACTGTAGCCAATTAGATGACAGTATTTAGATATCTATATAATCTTTAATTAAATTACACAAAAATATATTATATATCTAACTTCGGCCCAGCTTCTTCAACAAGTCAACAAGAAGCCCAAACCCATTTTGTATGTTTTACAGGCCTCCCTCTATACTGGTGGAGTTGGAAAACCGGAATGAAGGAAGCTTCTTTGACAATAATACATATCAGATCTTGTTTGGCTGAGGGATAACTAAAGTATCTGTGCAATAAAAAAAATTGATTTTTAGGTAATGAGTCCTTTAATAGAATGTACCCACTAACCTTGCCAAGATAGGAACAAAGAAACATTGAATGAATTGAATTAAATGTTCTGTTGATCAAAACACTGAGTTACATTTCCTCAGAGGACCTGAATTATGTTTTGTTCATCATGGCACATCGCTACTTTTTGCTGTTCAGGTATTCCAGCGACGTCAGAACGGCTTGACAGACTTTTCCCGGAAGTGGAGTGATTATCGGGTGGGTTTTGGAAACCTGGAGGATGAGTTCTGGCTTGGTAAGAAGCTTACTTTGACTTAATAAATTAAAGTGCAGGAACATGTGTTGTGTAGTTTCAAATGCAAGGCTTTTTAATAATCCTCATCGCTGTTGATTTTCTGATGTCTCAAAGTTTGCTAGTCAAGGTAAAGCTTCTTTATGTATCTGCATTGTGACTAAAACATCGATGTATAGATCCAAATTCCATCTCAAATTGCTAACGATGACCATAAAATCTGCAGAAAGAAAGAAGTCTTGGATGATTTGAAGCTTTGACCTCCATCGGTGCATCATAATCATCCTGTTGGGAGTCACTATGGGCGCAACTAATAAAAAGATTGTTAATTTAACTGAAATAAAGGTCAGCATCAGCAAACCTTTGATAAAACTCTTGAGGTACATCCTGGTATTGAGCCAGACACTCAAGTTTATTTATCTGTCAGTTTATCCTCTTGCCACTTCCATGACTGAGAAAGATTTAATAGGTGCAATCGATCAAGGCTCAATGCTTTTGCATGCTTTCATTTGATACATCCATTCAATTGAGAGATGAAGATGTTTCCAATGTAGACTCTGCTGTCCTCTCACTCTCTATCATCCTGCTTGCTGGTTTTCTTCTTGCTCATCTCATCTTTCAGCACTTCACTTTGCAAAATCTATCAGATTCATTACAGGATTTTATGAAAGCTCTCCCTGAAATGACTCAGTAATTGTTTATAGTGTTGTTTCAACTCAAAGACAAAACAACAGAATATTCTCACTCTTTTGATAGACTGCGGAGTATTTCCCCCCTAAATCTCATTATGAGGCAATAATTATATTCATTAGAAAATGTGCAAATGAGTTATGTTTTTTCCTAGGACAATTTTTGTGTTATTGTTTTGGTGCAGATGATTAAAGCGATCACATGAATATTTCATTGAGTACATCAAGACCTTGACAGAAATGTTTGAGCTTTTTGATTAGAGAAATTAAATAATGCTGAGGGAAGTTTTATGACTTTGCATTATCACCACATTTTGAGTGAGGGAAAGCATTTACTCTGCTGTCATATGTTGCCTCGTGATACAAGATGGCATTTTTAGATCAAAGCATAAAGCTGTGACCTGTTCTCTTAATTAGTTGTTTGTGTAGTGATAGTTAATAATAGCTCGCGGTCCCTGTTACTTTTGTTTCAGACCGCAGGGAAAGTGCACAATAATCGGTCTTTCATCACAACAGGAAATAACACTGCATTGCTGACTCCTGAATAATTGATTTGTTGTTTTAGAACCAAGTGTAGAGATTAGTCAAAGGATGCTTGATATAAATATTTAACATCTTTGTAAGGTGATATCACGCTCAGCATCTGGGCGGAAAGCTCTAGGAGCGTTCTGTTGCAGACACAAATTATGAAATCAGACACAGATGTCACATCGCAGCAGCAGCAGCAAGTGTTTTCCAACTGACCTACTCACCGTGGAGGCCTTTTTTTTTTTCCTGTTTGTGTTCACACCACCTGCAATGCTGACGGTACACGGGGGCTAGTTAAGCCACTAGATGTGGGGGGAAAAGTAAGCAATAGAACACCTGAGCTGTGTGTTTGCCATGTGTCATTGATGAAAACCGAAAATCCTCCTTCACTTGTACACACAGCTGGAAGTTCACACGATTTTTGGTTCAGTTATTAGTTTGAGTGTGCTGACTAACTTAAGCTTCCCACTTGGTCCCTTGAATATGTGACACATTCCAGTTGCACAGTATGCTATAACAAACCACCAATATTTTCATGCATCCAACACTAGCGAGGTGACTGAACACCTGTCTCAAAATGCTAACTACCACTAATGGAAAATACTTTTGATAGACACATTTTCGGTGTCAATGACCTGCTGGTAATCGAGCACTTAACATTTAATAGATGTTGTGCAGTAAATTCTGGGTATATAGAAGTACCACATTAGTATGTGTTTCCAAACACACTGTGCTGCTACTCTGGCTACTCTTACTGCTTTGACAGTGTCAACCCCTAGCAGTTCTACAATATTCAGTAGTCCATTGAAGCAACGATGGCTGAAATTCCAACAACAAACCTATGAATAATGGAGCGTGGAAGCGTCTAACATAACCGAAAAGATGGCAAAGCATGTTTGGTTGATTGAGTACAGCATTTCATCTGACCTGTTTCCACTTCAGCTGAATCAGCAATAATCTGACCCCCCCCGCCTTTTCGGGACACGCACTGCATCAGACCACTTTCATCTCGAGGGGTCTTGCTTTATTTTTTAGACGCCTCCCAGGACTCCCTCCCTCCCCCACCTTTCTTCTTTCCAGCACTGTGCTCTGTCCTCGCAGTGCAAAAGCAGCTTAATGTCACCTCAGGGCGGTGAGCTGCTCTTTGCTCCTGTGAGTGGTTCCTCCCATGATGCTAGATAACAGGCTGGCACAGAAGTTTGAGGTGAATGCATAAGTCTATTGATCTGGAGGTGAATGTGGCTGCGAGAGTTGTTTAGGTTTGTGTATAGGCATCAGTGTTGATAACATTAACAAAGGCACAATGTGACAGCAGGCACAATACCAAGATCTTTACTGAAGTAAATACAGTCCATTAATTTTTGATTCCATGTGAATTATTTGTGTCTGTAAATTCAAAGCTGACATTTCATGCAGTGACTGTGTAACCTTTTGTTGTGGCAAGTGGATGTGATGTGAAGATTTTTGACTGTGTGGAAACTCAATGATATTCATCTTCAGGACCATATGAAACTGCTCTCCATCCATCCGTGATCCCAGTCATCACTGATTTCATTCAAGTATATGAGTGGTCATGTGCACAAATATGTGGAGCGACCTTGTGTTCTTGAAACTGCAAGTGCAATTAGGATGGTTCGTATTGAAATAGATTAATTGGTTCTTTTATGTAACAAGTGAAACACTGTTACAGATGGTCACTGCAGTTTTGAACGGTTCAACATTCCTTCCTCACTGCTTTTGTAGCCATGCAGATTTAAACATTTAGTTAGTCGTCTTCTTTACACAGAGATGAGCCCTATATTGTACAGTATGGAACTATAAGCCATCAGTTTTAAACCCACTGGAAATAAAAGACACTCATCCAGGCAGCAGTAGAGAATATGTAAATTAAGCTTTCATTATTATCTCTTATAGTTTTGAAAACGACCGCTTTTATGGCAATTGGAGGGCAATTATTCTCCCTGCTCGCCTGACCTCAGCCGGAGGAACATTTTGATGATGTACTAACAGAGGGTAACTGCAGTGGCCTCGTCCTCTCCCCTTCCTCTTCCTTTTCGCCATTCTCTCCCTCATTTCAGTATAAAGTGTGAGCGTACTGCCGGTCGTAAAATGTAACAAGATGGTAACATTGAAAGTATAATACGACAGGAGTACAGTAGTGTGCTGTAAAGCTTTTTTAAGCGCCGCAGAAGTGAAGAGACCCCATGAAACTGCTAAAGGAAAAACTGTAAAATTATATATATGAAGCCAGATTAATTGATGATAATACAATTGATATTATACACTGAAAATTACAGATGACTGAGTGTTAAATACAATTTTATTACAACAATTGCTTTCCCCTAGTCGCTTTAAGTGCCTGGCTTGTAACATGGATTTTATCTTCTCTCCATTGACATATTACCACAGATTTAGTTTCTTTGCTCCCCCAGATTTCTACTTCCACCTCCTTATCAGCAAAGGCTTCGGCGTTGTTAACCCCCCCACCCCTAAAATTTACCACCGGGTTCAGGAAAAGTGTACATGCAAGGATTCTGTCGGAGGTAAAGCAGACACTGAGGATTCTCTCCAAATAGGTGCTTGTTGTAATCTGATGGTGGAGGCAGTTCCAATCTCTCAGGTTGGTGTGGGGTCTTATCATCTGTCAGGGTTCAAACGAGCTTCGTATCTGCTACACTGGAGATAGAGAGCAAAGCTGCATATCTGGAAAAGCTGCAACATGTGGCATTTGCGGGAAAGAGCCCGGCTGGTGGATGGTGGCTGATGGTGTCCACTGCTGGTGACGAGCCACATCTGCTTGACCAGCTGAAAAAGATGCCTAACAGGGAGCTTTTCATTTCATTATAGGACTTGCATAGCTGCAGGGGAAAATTCCAAAGTTATGGTGTTGCAATATTGCAATTTGGAGCATTTTATGAAAGGAGTGAAATTTTCCCCAAATGTTTTCACTCTTCAATTTATATGCCACCTATCACATCTGTCATAGTAGAGCAGTTGCTCCTCTCCTCTAAAGCTTCTCCCTGCTCTTTCCTCATAGTACAATAATTTTTATTATGAACATATGATTGGTTAGACTTCACTTTTCTAGGTCAGTTGTGCAACAATTGTGCAACACTACCATATCCGCTTACAATATTTAAGGACCCATTACCTGGTAACAAAATTTCGACTGAAGTTGCAAATGATTGAACAACATGAAATATTCTATTTAATGTTGAGACAACATGAAATATTTTATTTCATGTTGACCTATTTGCAAACCCCATCTTGAAATTTGATTTTTTTACTGAGACTGGAAGATATAGGATGGATGGAGGAGGTGAGAGTGAAAGGGGGAGGGGGAGTGGTTTCTACAGACACGCCCATAGCAGCATGTGCATAGCAACACAGCCTGTGACCTCACTGAGTCAGTACTACTTGTGACTACACTCAAAAATGGAATAAGACCCTACATGTTCGAACCAGTCTGAGCCCAAACATGAAACTGAAAATGAGGAAAATGGCAGAGTTATGTTTGTGATTTATGCGTGCAAAAAAGCTTTCCTAAAAAAATGCAATGGTATTGTAGAGTTTTATGTGTTTTTTGTGGTTTTCTGCACTCTGAGTGAAGCGATGGCATTTTTAGACTGCCTAATGATCACTTTGTAAACTGAAGATGATGGCCATAGTGTGATAAACATGTCACATTATTCGACTTTCTGCAGATATATAGCCAACCTTTGCAGGTGAAATGTTGCAGTTTGGCATAGAAATAGATGATATATGCAGCAAAGACTGGGTTGTGGCTGTGGCAGCCTCCGCAAGCAAGCCCAGATAGCCCCCTCCTCTCCCCTGTCACTTCCACCACCTCTGGCTGAATCCCAAACTGTTCTCAGCCTGGCTGAGACCTACAATCGCTCCAGCATGTCCTGGGTCTGCTTCGAGGTGTCCACCAAAATAGATTGCAGGAATGATAATATTAAAGTTGAGGGAAGCAATGCCTCCGTTAGCTTCTACAGACAATATATTTTCCAAAAAGTAGCAAATTTCACTGGATACATTGCAGGCGGCAGATCCAGGTTTTTAATTTTCTTGAGGTTCGCTTTTGGGCTCCGCATTTTCCAAATATCCAGATTTGAATGCATAGCGCACACACGCAGATTTAATGCATGTGCCAAAGGCCGTCCACACCAAGAACAATAACTATAAAGATAGCAATGGCAGCATCCACACTGATGAATGATATCGCTGCGTTGGTTTTGCACATCCTGTTCGCACCTCCCACAATCTCGGTTAACAAAACACTTATTCCAAGGGAGAGACTGTGCCGTCAGTCGGCCAGTGGCGCGGCTGTTAGGTGGCTTTTGCCCACATTGCCCTGTGGCTAGTCTGTAACTGTCTGAGTGACACAGTGATGTGTTGAACGTCTCGAAGTGTCATTTCGGATGGATTTTGATTGGCTGTCAGGATTTCTATAATTCATCAAATCGCTCTGGAACTAATCCAAATCATATCATCCTCCACTATCGTTGTTGTAATGGTGTGGACTCTGCCATCCACTTCAGTTACAACGATTTTTAAAACTATATATTTATAGTTATCTTTATAGTTATATGGTTGATGGTTCTTGATGGTTCTTGGTGTGGACAGCCCTTTGTAGGAACATTGTCGCTACAAAGAAATGTATATGAAATATATATAAGAAATCCATTTGTTCTGCTGCTATATATCACCTGACAGAATGGGGAAAAGTCTCTTCCATCAGGAGATGAAAGCCACAGTGGTGATCCAGCTGGCCTGTCTGCTGGTGATAATGAGAGTGGCTTGCTACCTCGACCTCTTCCCACTACAAAACAATTCTCATTCTGACCACAAACTGAAATCTTGCATTTTACAGGCACAAAAGAAAAAAGAAGGCTGCTTTGACTCCAATAAATTTTGGATCTTGTTTGTGTGAGGTGTGACTAAAGTATACGTGCAAAATCTTATCTTTCACATTTCTTCACATTAGTTTTCATAATGCATTGCTTCCTTGTGCATCATCACCACCCTTTCAAGGATTTAATAGTTACAATATCGTCTAGACTTCATAGACAAATTTTGCATACACAGGTTTCTGTCTTACACTGTGCATGGAAATAGTACTTTCATACTTCACTGAGGTGAGATAAGATTGTAAGGCTGCCCTTGAACTAAAGCCTGATCATTTCTGCAAAGCACAAATGCAAAATGTTAACGTTTCTGTTGAACTCTTTTATTAGTTAACTCTAGCCTCCTTCCTCGCAAGTGAAATATCTCATTTAGAATCAAGATATTAAGGTGCTTGTGGAAATTGGCAATTTATCTGTAATAGGAATGAAACACTGAATCCAACTTCCACTTTTGGTGGTCAGGGTCAATTGTGTGGCTAGCAGTTTGACAACACTTGCAGATGCTGAGACCCAACGGGAGATGAACTGCATGCTGAAGCCTGCTCGCTAGCACATTGGGATGGTGATTGAAAGGCCCAGCAGGCAGCGAATTTTTCTCCACACCTGCGAATGTGTGCAACATATTGTATATGGCCTACTGAGTTCTGAAGAGCTAATGGCCTCACAGTTGACTTCACACTGAACATTGAAACACAAAAGAAACTAATTGCTCTTTTTGTTCTCTTTTTCTTTTTTTTCTTTTTTTACATGGATCAGTATGTTGCAGAATGAGCAGAAAGGCAGGAAAATGGATGGTATACAGACTTTCCTCCTGGCAGCTAAATTACAATGTTGCTCCCTGTAGGTAGCATTTTCCCTTCCTATGATGTCAGCTGTCAAATCACAGTGGCTTGTGGCTTTGTGGTTTTCACAAGGCAACATGGGTATTGCTCTATTGTGCGAATTGGCACATTTGTAGGATTTTACAAATATATATGACAGATAAAAAAACAATGAATGAATTTGTGCATGCATTGTCTAAATGTCTAATGGTGGAATTTCATTAGATTAGCTTCTCCTGTGGCAGTGTATCTTGATGTGTCTTGCCATGGCGTGAATGTACATTGTTAATGACTGGATGTTACCGTCCAGACTCCAGAGAAATCCAGGAACGTAATGCAGCACATCAGTAATGAGTTCCCAAATATGGCTTTGTGAGCCAGTGTGATTTTAAAAAGGCCAGTTCTTTCATTGGCGATGAAGAGAGTAATGGGACGAATGCTCTGAGTCCTGTTGTGGATTTAGTTTATTTTTTTGAATGGGAAATAAAATATGATACATGTGTATTTTCATCTCCACAGGTCTTGACAACATCCAGAGGATCGCTGGCCAGGGCCGGTACGAGCTGAGGATTGACATGAAGGATGGGCAGGAGTCTGTGTACGCCAACTATGATAGATTCTCTGTAGGAGATGCCAGAAACCTTTACAAACTCAGGATAGGAGAGTACAATGGAACCGCTGGTATGTGAATAATAGAGTTAATACGCTGAATTGTGTGTGCAAACTGAAAGCTTTTGGTATTTTATGTCAAAATCCATGGCTCCATGTCTCCCCCCCACATTCAAGTGAAAGTGCCTGCCTATTTCTTTTCTGCCATCTGCCATTTTTTCTCCCACTCCTCTCCCCCTCCATCTTTTCCTCTCCCTGATGTCTAAAATCTGTCTCAGCACTCCTCCACATTTCCACTCTTGTCCATTCTCTCTCTCTCTCTCTCTCTCTCTCTCTCACAAAGTCTGTCAACATGACCATATGCCAGGATTACCTGTCATCCCCTCATGTTTATAATTATAATTCTGTCTGACTAAATAGATTCAGAGGGCCCACTTTTCTTCCCTTCTGCCTCGACGTTGATGTCCCCCTCATCATGCCATCGTTCCCTGCAGCCATAAGAAAAAACCCACCCCCCCTCTTTTTTTCCAAAACCAGGTGACTCCCTGAGCTACCACCAGGGGCGACCCTTCTCCACCAAAGACAGAGACAACGACATTGCTGTGACTAACTGTGCCTTGTCATACAAGGGAGCCTGGTGGTACAAGAACTGCCATCGGGCCAACCTCAACGGCAAATACGGCGAGTCCAGACACAGTCAGGTCAGTCACCACAAGTCTGCAGAAACTATTCAAGGGCTCCTTATTGTAAAGCTAATGAACAAGAGATATGGCAGTTTGAGGAAGAAATGTCTGTGAATTTGTTGACCTGATTTCTAGATGGAGCTCTGAACAGGTACAGGGGCAATGAGGAGGTCAAAGTGGGCGTCAGCAGGGGCCACGCCTGGTAAAAACCTGTGCTTTGAATTTGGTTGCAGAACTTTTTGTATGTGTCAGAGGGTCAGGCTAATTCCTTCATTTATCTTAAAGGCTTTACAATTAGCACTGTTGCTTCTGTGTAGTGAAAGAAAAGAAATTGAAGTAAAGGGGGAAGGAGGTCAAAAGTCAAAGATTGTTAAAGGGTTTGCTGAATAAGGAGAGAATATAAGGAGGAAACAGATAAATAGTTGCTATACTATTGGAAATTCTAGGAAATGATGTGATGTAGGAGAGCAACACCTAAATTTAGCCAACTAAGCAAATTATATCAAAAGCTTAATTCCAAAATCCAAAGAAGGACAGGAGGTCTAACAAAATGTAATCATCTGAGGAATGCTTGCTGACTCTAGGGTCTTGATGAGCTAAACAATAGAAAAGATAACAATAGGACAGAGGAGGATTGTGTGACTGTGGGAATGAGAGTAATTACAGGTCGACCCGAAGAGGAAGCAGTGATGAAGAGTGATTCAATCAAGAAGGACTGAGGACATGGAAGGAAGGAGGCTGAGGAGTGGACCTCAACCCCCCTGCATCCTGACAACCGCACAATATGCAAGAGAGCGTATAAATGTTAGAGCAGGGCGACAGAAAGGCAGAGAGAGGAAGGCAGGCCATGTTGCTGTACTGGTTGTGCACTCTCTCTCCCTCCTTGAGGTTGGACTAGTAACCAGTTCATGTTCTGCTGCTTAATAAAAGGAGAACGGTGACTCCGGATGGCAAAGAATGATTCCTGGCTTAATTCTAAGAGCGATAGAACACGCAGGAGAAGGAGCATGCGCTTAATTGAAGGCCATGCCTTCACTTCAGTTTTTTGCTCCAAAATTTTCTCCAACAGTAGCCATCCATGTTTGATTGATTTAGGAAAAGATGCCACAGCAGCAGAAGAAGCAGCTCTTAGATTCTCTGTGAAATGCTGTGTTTTATTGACCTTGTCAGCATTCTACACTACATGCCATAAAAGTTTAAAATCAAAGATTAATAATGATGTTTTGTGGTTACGTTAAAATATTCTCCTCAGAAAAGGTGCCACTGTTTGTCTTCAGAGGAGTTATTACTCCAAAAGGCTCCTGATTCCAATTAACTGTTAAACAGTTGACAGCCAATTCTGCAGATGGTCCAGTTTCATGGGGACTCTGCCTCTGTGACAGTTCGACTGTTTAAATTTAGATATTACAATTTTCCGAGACTAAATCAGAATTCCTCTTCATTCTTTTGCACTGGGACAAACTCTGAAAAGTCTCAGTGAGGAGTAAATGATAACATATCCGCTTTTCTCATTTGGGTAAACAGATACAAACTGAGTGCGGTTAAAGGTTACAATTTTTTTAGCTAATCAGTTGTAGAACAGATTATACCAACCTTCTGTAGACATCCATCTTAATACTTGCTGTGCTGATTGGCCTCATGGAGGAGCTGTAATGAAAAGATGTTCAGTGACCACAAATCGCCACAGCAGCTGTGAAACTTAAATGAAACTTATATCTTATATTATTTCATGGGTCATTTTACTGACACAGAACCAATGTTGTGCCTGTTCCTGGGCGTCATTTTGGATGGGTCCGTGCATTACGACCAAAACATGAATATGTTTGGAGCCAAAGACGTTGCTTTCTAGTTGGAACCAGAAGATAGCAGGTTGTTTGAGCGAACCCTGATGTCAGTGGTGTGTTATGCATGTGACAATTTTATAAAGCAGTACAGAGACCTAAATTACGCAGCAAAATTATCCTCATATTTTGCTCAACAGTGGCAGCAGCAACAATACCTGAAGAGGCTCAGCAGACTGAACTGTGGCCCCTTTTAGCTGTAAATATTAAGAATGATTTGCACCCGCTATCTGTGTCCTCACAGCATCTGATTCTGTTAATTTCATGGCGGGACAAATACTCCCATCAAGGATAGAAGTTTAGAGCTATTAGAGAGCTATTTAGAGCTAGTCCAGGGTTCGATCTCTAATCCAAAAGAGCCATTGTTTGGTAAATCAAAAAGTTATATTTCTATTGTTAATATACGCCCGGGAAAACACCTGACATTAATGATAATAATATTAAACTTAATTTGTATTGCACCTTTCAAAATATGATCACAAGATGTTCACAGTAGCAGAATAAATCAGACATGGAAAATATAGAATTACAATAGGTGGCATCAGGCTGCCCACGATGCCTCTCAACAATTACAGCTGCAATGATGAGATAAAAGTATGGCCAGTGACACAGATAATGAAAATTAAACTAGCAGATACTTAATATTTCACTGCAGCATTTTTTTTGGCAAACATTACTTATCTTTGAAAATTGGAGGCATTTTACCCTGACATAGATTTGCATAAATATGGGCTCATTTTCTTCTTAATATCTTTAAATGCGGGCAAAGTGCACTATCTTCCTGCTCATGTGCAATGTCAAACCATGCCCCCTGTTGATGACATTTGGGGGAACCATTTGTTACAAAGAACACGGTTCGGAGTATCTTAAACCCAACTGGTCGCTCCCAAACCACTCCCAACGAGATCAATCAGTAGTCTGTCTTATTTTCCTCTTTTTCTTGTAAAAGGCTAAAAGATCCACTCACAGATTTTCAGGAACATCTAGAAAGATGGTGTGCTGAAAATAATGTTTTATGTCATGAATGTTTTATGTCATGAGTTCATGTTTGTATCCTTTCATTTCGAAAAGATCAGCAACATATTATTTGTCAAGAGGTGTCCAAACTTTTGCATAAAATGATCTATTGAGGGAAAAGGTTGCAGTTCATCCACAATATCAAACAAGCCCACACACATAGGGAACAAAAGCAGCCTGCACCGCCTCCTCACATCGGTTGGGTTTTGTGTTCAGTGTGTGTGGAGGCGGTGGGAGTTCAGAGCTTGTCTGGTCCTTTTGACAAGTTAGTGATGTAGCTATGCTCAGCTTGACACCCAAACCAGCATTGTGATTAGGCTGAGCTACAAAGGCTGTGGCACGTCCTCACCTCCCTCGCTGTGCCCTGTACCCTTTCTCCTCTGTCTTTTGTATTAAGCAGGACTGTTGCTGCTGCTGGAAGCTGAAAACACTAAACTGTTTCCATCTGTAGCTGCTTGTGATGTACAATATATTTTTCAGTTTCTCATAGTCCCTTGTTGCCTCTTTGATTCTTTCAGGGCATTAACTGGTACCACTGGAAAGGACATGAGTTTTCCATCCCCTTTGTGGAAATGAAGATGAGGCCATTCAACTTCCGCAGCATCAGCAGCAAGCGGAGGCGGTCTGTGCCTGTATAAACTCACCACCTCTGTGCGGCTCAGAGTCATAGATAACTGGAGTTGAGACAATGATGATGCCTTGTTGTTATGGCTGCATCTGTGAGGTTGCAGGAGAAGGCGCTGGTTATGACCGAAAACGTATAATACTTTATTCCTATTAATTTGTATATAATAATAATAATAATAATAATAATAATAATAATAATAATAATGACTCAACATGTTATTAGGATTCTACCAAGATTTAGAGCTTTTGCAGCCTTCAACAGGAGCAAGGGAGAAACAGTGTCTAAACTCTGATTGTCTGTGCTTCGGTCAGGTTTTAGCTGTCTTTTTCCCTGCTGTACTTCAACCCTAAAGATAGAAGACACTATGTAATTTATTGAATTCTTTGAATGACAATGGTTCTATTTGCTGAATTGAAAAAAAAAGGAAAGGCAAATGGGAAGCTTTTTCCCGCTATTTGAAGTCTGTGATTTGGATTTCTCTGGGATGTGAGGAAATGTGCCCTCAAGAGCTTGCGCTATTTTAACCGCTCCAAAAAACAAAACAAAAACTGTATATGCCCATAAAACCCTTAACTGTAAGATATATATTTTTATAACAGATATTGTGACAAAGGTCCATCTATTTAGTATGATTTGATGCCCTTTTTTTTAGCCTATATAACACAGGGACACATCCGCGATTCCTACAAAAGGAGATTAAATTTGGAATTCCGCACAGTGCACCAGCGTTAAAAAATAATGTATGTCTGTTACCCTTTAGTTACAGAATATCTGTCATTTATTAAAGCAAAATGGAAGTAATCACCAGTGAGGCGAGCATCTGCACTGAGCGGGAACACAGCAAAGCTATTGTTGTTTATTTAATGCACTTCCTCAGTTGTTTGTGAGCATCTTTGGTTTCTTTTTTCCCCTAGACTTCAAGCTCATAACTGTTCTAGCTTCTTTTTTTCTAAAAGATGCTGTATTTGCTTGCAGAGGTGGCATAGATAGACGCTGAACCAAAGACCTGCATAATAAGGCTCGGCCCGCACTTTGGATAAATTCCAGTCAGCTCTGTCACCAAAGTCAGTGAGGCAGCTTCAACATCCCCCCCTTAATAGATTATCACTTTTCTTTTTTGGGGACTTTTATGCTAATCAGTCCCCAGGCATTATTTCATGCGCTGTGAACTCTAAATTCTATGCAAGAGAGAGAGCGAGTCAGGGTGGGCATGGTGGAGATTTCCCTCACCCCCCCACCTGAACAAGCTTAAATGAACTTAACAAAGACAGCGGAACAGCAAGTGGAA
>CAESWR010001009.1:16361-36361 GCA_903171835.1 Mullus surmuletus
TAGAATGGCAGCCGTTTATTATGGGCTGTGATGAGTGAGGTGAGATGCACACCACCAATTATACAAATAAAAATAGCATCATTGGTCTGTTGAAGACGCTGTTAAGTGACTCACACCGACACATGACAGTCGAACTGACGCAGGCAGCCTCCGAATATGGGACACTGAGGCGATGCTGGTGTGTTGGCATGAATACAGGGGCAGAGGTCACTGCCGAGAGGTCAGTGAGAGTGGATTTGTGTGGCGGGAGAATGGAAATGGAGAAAGGAAAACGTGATCTGCATCACTCTGGAGGCAGCTGAAAAAATGTAGGTCAGTGGTTGTCAGGTTGACATTCAAGACAGCCATGTTTGATTGACTTTTACTTGGGGGTTTACTTTTATTTGCTATTGAACACAATTCTGACCCCCTGAACATACTTGAAAAGGGACAGTTTTTTCCCAGAATGTCAGAGTCACTGGAAAATTCAATATTTCAAAGTGTCGAAAAAGTATTTTGCTACATCGAAGGCTCAGCCATTGCTTCACTTTAAGTTTTGTGCATTGTAAATTAAGGGATGGGATTTATGATCAAAACTTCCCCTGAAAAACGTCCCATTCATACACACATGCCGTTGTGGCCTCTATCAGGGTCAGCAAATTCAGACCATTTCTCTTTCATCATGTGCTTTTTCTTTTTTTCTTTGTGTTTTGGCTCAGGCTGTCGTCCAGCTGCTGTTGTGCCCCATTTGTTCTCATTTACTGCACATGATCGAGTCAGTGTTTATTTAAAAGGCATTAGTCTAAAAACCTCCCGCCATCAATAAGTGGTGACGGGACAGCCAAATTGCATTAGAGTGCTGGAATCAATAATCTCTGGAAAATAACAAAAAAGAAAAGGCCAAGCAGCTCTCACGCTGCAAAAACAAATCCCTAAAAAAAAAAAAAAAAAGTGAGATTGTTTTTTTATGAGATTTTATAATTTTCTTTATGAGTTCAGGGTAACCTCGTCCAGGGTAACACTGACTTCAACTGTGTGATGTGGCCCCATACCTGAGAACCAGACGACAGTAGAATGAAACCACACACACACACACACACATACACACACTCATCCTTGTTATTTCAGGCTGCTGCGTTCCGAACCAGATGCTCTGAAGCTAGTTGACCCTATTTGCCGCGTTGCATGATCGCGTCACATGAAGCCCCTGCAGTCCAAAACGACAAAGAAACAAACATGTGGACTGATGTTGGCCGGAGGTGTCGGGCCCAGAACAGAGGCAGTTAGTCTGAACATTACATAAGCCGACTCGATTAAGTTGGTTAAGTTCGTGCAAACACATTATTCATGCTCTACATAGCCTCAAATGCAGCCTCATTACGGGGGGGCCGGCCTTGTGTAATACACACTAATTCATCCATCCAAAACCTGTAACAGAGTTCTTTATACGTGCGTGTCCCTTTTTTTTTCCCGCTGCTTCTCTGCACACACACAAATACTTGTTGGAAATCAAAGATTTGATTTCTCCGATAAGGGACTTTTGGCCCGTGAGCGGAGCCTCAGGTGTACCGGCTCGGCGACTTCCAAAAGCGGCTTGCCGAGGAGGAAATTTGTGCGTAAAGTTACATGATTTTATCAACAGAAGTTCCCACCGATTGGTATCTCATTTCCGACGAAGGGCCGGCTGTTAAGGCTCAGCGAAAAAGCACAGGGAGTCGGACGTGAACGCGGACTGTCAAGCTAGTTTTGAATATTTCAAACGTGTCATGTCATTGAAATTTGCCCTGCAGGTGATTTGAGGCCCTCTGACCCTGAGTAAAATCACGAGGGTGGGAGACTCACGTGGACTTCCAGCAAGAGACCTTGCATTGCGTCGTACATAACAACATAACAACAATTTGGAGCCACCAGGCAATAAAATCTCACTTTTGATCGGTCGTCCCACAGGTTTTGTGTGTGACCTTGCGATTGGAACGTGCAACCGAGCTGGTCACAACAAATGGGTTTATTAAAAAAGTATGATGGCCAAGGGCTGAAAACACGCTGCAAACACAGAAAATATGTAAAAGAGAAATAATTAATTAATTAATTAATAATAAAAATGTATATTCTTATTCCACTTCTTCCAAGTCTTAGTTAGTATAGAGAAAATACATCCTGCTCGTGTGTTTAAAGAGGGGCCGATCCCACAGGATTGGTCCATCTCTCAGTTTGGCGCACATCCATTTTGTTTTGTGAATTTGCAGCGTTTCTTTCTTGCACCGTTTCAGTGTTTGCAGCGCGTTTGCAGCCCTCAGCCGCTGTAAAAAAGAGAAGTTTTGTTTTTCCCCAATGCAAAAACCTGAGGGGGAAGGTCACCGAGAAGCTAGCCAGCTGCGAGTGTGACGACAAGTATCAGGTCCGTGACGAAACGGGGGTGTGTGTGTGTGTGTGTGGGGGGGTTACTGTGTGTGTGTGCATGTGTGTGTGTAATTGCATCTCACGCGCTCCTCCATCCGTCCATCAGACAAGAAGCAGCCGGGCCCGGCGCTGTCCGGCCTCCTAAATGCGAGCATTGTACCCCGTCCATCGGTGGCGTCTCACAACGTCTTCATGTTACACGGCCGTATCATGAACTTTGATCTGGGAAATCATCATCATCTACAACCCTGCCAGGACCCGGCTCACCCTCCCACACAGCCGGCTTTGTGCTCGTGTTACTCAAGACTCCGTCTCCGTAACAGCTCGGAGACACAGTCTTGGGGATTATAGCCAACTAATGGCTGTGTGTGTGTGTGTGTGTGAAAGAGCGTGTGTGTCCTGCAATACGATTTGGTTTACAGTGTTTTTACGGAGTACGACCCCTGTGCAGCCTTTCGTAGTTGTTGTTGTGTTCCTCAACATGTCCCGTACATTGGTGGTGTTTGTTTTTACACGACAGTCTTTATTTGGCAGAAACATCGATGTTGTCGGCATATTTTCAACACGACACGGGTATTTCCAGAGCAGCTGCCGACCGCACGTGCCGCAAAGTTCCGGCGCCGGAGTGGACAGCAGGGTGTTGCCGTGATTAAGCGGAATCCAATAATCAGAAGGCCCCGTTTCAGGGCCTTAAAGCCGGAGTTTCAAACGACTTCGAACAAGTGAACCTCGGTAAATCCTCTCAGTGCGCGTTGTTGCAGCTAATGAGAAAGCACGGCCTCATGCGTGCTCACACTCAAAACAAACGTGAGGATTATGTTGTTGTGTGAACACACTGCTGGACGAGGGGGAACAAAAAAAATAAAAATCAAAACACTATTGATGACCTCGGAGGGCTGCAACTGCACGGAGCAACCAAACAGGCGGAGAGGATCGAAAGCGTTCTGAGCGATCACAAGCAATACGAAGCATTACCGACGGCATAATGCATCACTTAGCAACAATCATTCGTCTTCACGTTTCACCTCTTGTTTAAAATTCTCCTTCTTTTGTCAGGAGCAATGTAGACCAGCAAAGAGATGCCAAGACCTTGATGGCTGACAAGCTCCATAACAACATAATGCCTCGCTAACAACGGCCCATCATGAAGAATACACAACACCTATTGAAAGTGTTGCAATAGATACATGCACATGTCATATGGGCATTTAATAACTGAGATTTTTCTTTCTCTCTCCATAGAATCCATTCAGATATGTGAAAACCAGCCTGAACTCGCCACTGTGCTCTTCTTAAAAAACTGTATAATCTCTGTATTGTATTTATTTTACGGCTCATACACGGCTCATGTATGTGTTTGATGAGGTTACCTAACGTAGATGTACACAAGAGCTCAGCCAGGTGGATTAGAAGGTCCAAGTTTAGATCTTGGAGTTAAGCTTTGCACAAACACGTCGTTTTTAACAGGCGATACTCCGACACAGTGATACGGCCAGAGGAGGATTAAGGTGGTCTCGACTATTTCTTATGTGCCCCCGCCCCCCCCCGGTCGCGGTCAACTTCCCCCACCTTTCCATTGCCTTGACCACAACACAGCCTTTAAATATCCAGTTACTTTGGGAATCTTTGTTTATACTTCTCTTTCCCTTCTATCTTCCTCCCGCTGCACTTCTCGCTTTGTTTTCTGCTGCAAAATTTTGGCTGACAGGTAACGGCTGATGACGCAGGTTGGTCAAATCGAATCGGTGAGCTTGATTGGATGAGGTGACCCATGTCTGCCCAATCAGTGCTGTTTTGTTTGTTTTGTTTACCGCACAGACCAACAGCGGTCAGGGAATTTTTCAATTAAAGTGTATTTAAATTTCCCCAAAATAATCTGACCAATGCAAGGGCCCCTCCACACATGGCGCCTAGGCTGCAGCCTAGGGAAGCCTGTGGATGCAACGTCCTCACACTGACGCACGCGCTCCACTCCTGAGCCCAGACGGCCCAGTCCGAGATAAGTGATATCGGCTTACGCATCGGGTTACGCATGAGCAGTCGTCATGTGATCAGACATCATCGTCCCGGCTCATTTGTAGGGCGCGATAACCGCTTCTCAACGTCCAGAGTGACACCAGCCAGCAGCGCACGCAACAACAACAACAACAAAGGAGTCAAGCATCTCCTCTGAGAGTCACATTGTGAAAGTGCACGCTGCACGCAGCAGACAGAGGACAGTACGTATCATCCCAGAGTGGGGGGGAATAAAAAAAAACACCATCTGAAAACAAGGCAACAGCAAACACGACTTTCCCATGAATTATGCAGGAGACCCTCGGGACCGGCTGTGTCGGGCCGCATCATCCTGCCTGCAAGGTTATGGCCATTCTATTACTAAGCAGAGCACTGTACATTTTAGTCTTTTTAATGGGATACTCCACCCAAATATGAAGATTCCCTCATCCGCTCACGCCCCTCTGTCAGGTAAAAAGCATCGGGGTTGCCAGGCGCGGTCACCAATAGATTCCCCTTACTTTTCGCCGTGACCCGCCACACTTTCAAGATCCATACAACCGAGCCAGTGTAACACAAACACAAGCAGGATGTATTTTTAACGCCGCCCTACCGCCGAGGAGTCAGTGGAGGGAGATGTGTGTAAGCCACGGTCCTTCTGCCCCGCCGCCTGCTTTAGTGAAATTAGATTAGGAGGGCTGGCCGGCTAAATTTATCCCCTCCGACACTTAAAAATAAACCAGCACACGCAAAAGCACAGAAGACAAACAAGCTGCGTGAGAGGGGCAGGAAGGGCAGCGCGAGGACGACCGAACAAAAGCCCGTCTGCCTCCTTGCTTTGCCGAACATAAGAATGACCAGCGCTCATTTCCTGAAGTGCTATTACAACCCGGTGAACTAATGCGCCACCTTGCCGCTTCTCAAGGCCTGGAGTGTCGCCAAGGTGGGATAAAAGGGAGATAAAGGGGGAGGATGTATCTTGTGATTGACGTTTCAGATAGACCCGCCGTACTGTATTATTGCTTTCAGGGCGAAGCGGGGGAATGTTTACAGCGCTTGTGTGGGAGGGGATGAGCAGAATCTCATATTTTCTGTTTGCCGCTGCGGCCTGGCATCCTTAGCGAGGCCTGCATGCAACATTTCAGTTTCTTCAAACAAAACAACTATTAAAAACGATTCACATAGAATCTTGTAAAAGGGACATCAAATGTAAGAAAATAACACTAAATGTACCAGAATCCCCATACGTACTGCTCCTTTCTCAGTTAAACCACATTAGAACTGCTTACTGCTGCTTTACTTGCATGCTAATTAACTGCGACCCCACCCACTCATGACTGCGGGTCTAAATATTCTCCACAACGCCCCAAACCTCACCCAACCTGGGTGTCACGGAGCACAAAATCACACCCCTGCAGCAAGGCGAAGTGTTTAATTTTTTCAAATTCAAAGCACAGAGCGCAACATGGTTGTAATACCTTTTAAAACAAACAAATCAATGACCCATCCTGCATGGTGACATGAGACATGGAGGAATCTCTCATCAATACATGACGTCTTTATGATGTATTTCTACTTGAGTCTTTGTAAACAAAAGAGGTGCTTTACACACAATAAGGTCATCACCTACAATACCAGAGCTGGGCAATTATGTTGACTGAAGGGTCACATTGGGTTTTAGATATTGATCGACGGGCCGGCCAGGTGGTGCGCGAAACTAACCCCCAAATGGGGATTGGGGGTTTGATGAACAATCGGGCTTGATGGTGTATTGTAAGGGAAGATCATTTGAAGAGCCTGTAAATCGGCCCCACCAGAGCTGGTTGATAAAGCTCTAAAGGATCTTTGGCACCACTTTCTTCAGAGAACATGTTAGCATGAAGGGTTGGGGGGGAAGGCTGGCACTTCTTCTAACAAATCAAGCTTACAACCTTTCTTACTTTGGCTTATGGAGAAAATTTACTTTTTTTGTGAAGGCTTCATGGGCCGGATTGAATAGTCCATCGCGCCGCATGTGGCTTCCGGGCCTTTGTCTGCCCACCTCTGTTTTATATTCATTTTATGCTCCTTTTATATTAATTCCTCCGGGAAAAACACACCATGCTTATGCTGCCCTGCTGCCATTGTGGCTCCAATCCAACTTCTTGGTGACTTCAGAGCCTGAAGTGCAATTTGTATCTGCTTTGATAAGACCTCCAGAAAACAAGGGCTCTGAAACCGCTCTGGCCAAGATTCAATAAATCGCAGCAGGTTTGCAATAGATGTGGCCTTCATGCAGCCTAAGCAGGTCGGAATTAGCTATTTTTCAAAGGCCGGGAAGTCACCGCATGAAGTGGCGATTGATGCAAATGGTTGTGGAGGGGTTGGCACCTTTCTCTGACGGGGTCACCCACCCTGCTACTTGCTGGTGGAAGAAAACTTGGCATCAACGGCCAGACTCACAGCAGGGTGAGATCCTGATAACCAGTAGCGAGCTGCCTGTGGAGCGGCTGAGCTCTTCCCCGAAATGCGACAATAAAGTACTTTGGGAGGACCAAAGGGGCAGAGGCTGCATTAAGAGATCATTTTAAACCGCCATCACCACATGTTCTTAGTCTATGTAATTCACAGTTTTCAAATCCCGTACGATGGCGATTATTGGGAGAAAGCAACATCGCCACTAATGGCAAGTTAGAAATATTCGAGAAGATATCGATAGCGTTCGGTGATATCGTGAAGACATCCTTTACGCAACCGGCGTCCAATCGGCACCTCGGCTCAGTGGTTGATCCTCAGTCAATAGGTCGGGTCGGGTTGGGGATTCAAAGGTCAAGTGCGGAACAGAAGGTCACCTGTTGCTGTGACACAGTGCAGAAACGGAAGTGCTGAGGGATGGACCAATCCTGTGGGATCAGCCCCTCTTTAAACATGAGTGGGATGTATTTTCTCTATATTAATCAGGATTTAGATCTGAAATGTTTCTAATCCCCTGGAATTTGATATTTAAATGTTTTGTATCGCTTAATAAAGTTTGAGTAAAAAAATACACTAAACCTAATGATTACAGATCGTGCAAGAGTAACTTGTTTTCCCATAATTCTGTTAAAAATTACGGCCAAGTGTTTTAAAACGACCTAAGGGAAACATTTTTATCCCACTTCTTCCAAGTCTTAATTATAAAACAAAGACATAATGTGTTTAAAGAGGGACCGATACCACAGGATTGGTCCATCCCTCAGTTTGGTGCCCCTAGTGGCCTGGTGCACTTCCTTTTTGTTGCGTGAACTTGCAGCGTTTCTCTTTTGGAGCGTCTCCGTGTTTGCAGTTTTTCTGTTTGCAGAGTTTCTGTGTTTGCAGCCCTCGGCCACTGTACTATATTAAACTAGAAGACAAGGCCAAAGTAAAAGTGTAAAAACAAAGGTAGTGGGCAACAGCACTCACCAAAGACCAAAAAGGTCCAAAAATAATTTAATAGGACAACACTCAGACAGACAGACTTCTTCAGTGTATCAAAAAGTAAAAGTGGCACTCTTCAAGGGTCTGAACCTCCAATGTCCAGCCAACAGCAGAGCAAGAAGCGTTCCTAATAGGCTCACTCGGAATGAAAGGGGCATTAGAAGAGCAGGCTTTTTACCCAGCAGATTAAACGGTCATTTATCGGCAATGGACGGCAAAATTCAATTTGTGTTACGTAACTCCCAAAAACAAGGGTAACACCCCCGAGACGTGTTGTTGTTTATATGTTTCTGCCTGTGATGTAACAAATGAGTGGCTGCCAACCCTCACACTTTCTTCTCCGGTGAACTGAGAGCGAGAGTTCCACGAGGGCCAGCTGCTCTCGAGTTCAGTAACTCGATCAGAGTTAATGCGCGGCGGCGGTGGGGGCGGCCTGATCTCCGAAGGCCTCGGACTCCCGAGCGGCCGTAATCCTCGGACGGCTCATATCGCGCGGGAGCAGACGCCGCAGGGTCCGGGGTCGGCGCTCTGGCCCCTGGCACGTCGCCTCATTCATCCTCCCTGTCAGCTCGGCACCGCCAAAAATATAAGGTGTCTCCTCGGTCCGGGGGAAAAGCAAGCCTTTTTTCCCCAGAGCTTTCCTTAAATCAGTCTCAGAGCCGAGGTTTGTGTGTGCTCGACATACATTGTGGTGTGTGCAGGGTTCGCTCGGCAGAGAAGACGCACAAAATTAAAAGTTTCAGTAATTGGAAAAATGTTGGCGGACCAAGAATTGGAAGGTGGATTAAAGAGATGGCATCAAACATGACGATGGAGAAAATAACATGCATTATTAGACGAAAACAATATGTTTTTGATGACATCGGAAGGCCTTTTATAAGTTAAAGACACAATGCTAATGTTGGTAACTTGAAACGCCCTTGAAATTCATCAGTGTTTCCAGTATTTGTCTATATAATTAAAATGTTGAAATGTACATACTGTATACCACACCCAGGGTCTTATTGCTATCAGCATTATTTTATCAATTTATTTATTTGTTTATGTATTTATTAATTCAAAAAATTGCTTTATTTTCATCTTGTTTTATTGTTTTAACATGTTTTTCTGATACTGATTTGGCGAGGGGTAGAATGTGGAAAGGTTCGCTTGGTTGCATGCAATAGTACCTTACTGTTTGATTTGCCGTAACTAACTAAATTAGCTGTAATAAAAAAAGTTTCTATCACTGCTACGCGATGAATCGAAACAAATCAGAGCCTTCACTTACTTTGAATTATGCTCATATGAGGACGGTGTGCGAATACTTAAAGATAACTGGGATAAGCTCCTTTTTTCCCCCTGTAAAGAGTCATATGAAGAGATGGTGTACACTTATGATCAGTAATAAATGCAAGAAAATGCAGGATTTTGCTAAAAACGTTCACAATGTCTCGACGACAGATCACAAAGTGTCGCATATGACGGCTGCTCGTCTCTCGCCTTCCTTTGTCTTTGATAATTACAGAGCGCCACGTCGAATTACAAACCCAGACGGAATAATACACTCTTTGTTGCGCTGGCTGCAGTTTGTGGCATTTATTGCCAAGGTGATGGAGGTGGAGGAGCTGGCACCTCTTCCTCTCTCCGCCCCGCCCCTCGTCCCACAATAACGCCGGCCCACGTGTGGCGCTGCGTGCGGGGAAAGCTCGCAAACGTGTGTGTGTGTGAGACGAGACGATAATGCGAGAATATTGCGGCCCGGAGACGATAAACCAAATTGAAATCCACCTGCGAGTGTCTCGGCGTGTGCGTGCGCAGACACCGAGCAGTTATTGCCACCTTTCAAATATTTATGAGAGGTTGTTCTCTTGTATTTATAGTCCGGAGGCTGCGAGAGCCGCAGCCATTTCTCTTCAGCCCGGTCGAGGCTGCCAAGGTGAGAGCGGGAGGACAGAAATGGCACAGAGACAGACTGGAAAGATGCACCTGACATTTCTGAAATCCCCCCCCCCCCCCAAAAAAAGGCTAAATATTCAGAACTAAATATTTAAAACACAAGGACTGTTATGGGGACGTGGGATGTCCAAGGAGAATTCATGAAAACACTCCCTTTGTGATACATTTGGCGTGTTTCCGTGTAAATCTCTCATCACTTTGCGGTTCTGCTCCAGCGCCAAGGCTGCTCAATAAGAAATCTGTCAGCGTGAAAAGTGGCCTTGAGCAACCTGACATTCCCCTCTGTCTTTTTTTTTCACTTTCTCGAAGGGTAGGCGGCGGCAACAGTGTGTCCCGAACCGCCGAGGTTCCCCTAGATTTGAAAAAAACCTCACGTCAGCCTTTGTTCCCGGGATTTAATGCGATTTTAATGTAGTGAGGTGAAAGATGCGGATGTAGCTCGGAGTCCTGTTGTACTTCATAGTAGTGGGGGGCTCATTGCTCCGTCTTAGATCTCACCAGTGTGTAAATCTGCGTGTCTGGCAACTTTAAATCACATTTGGAAATTCAGACACACACACAAAAAAAGAGCAGCATTGTGCCCTGGACCCGGGGCCGAGTTTGGCACTCTGCAGTGTGATTCTGAGGAATGCTTGGCTGTGGTGTGAGTTACATCATGAAACAAGGAGCCCACTGTGAGGGGCTTAGCACTCCTCATGGCCCCCGTGCTCATCCCAAGGAATATGCTGCAAAAGGCACGGATGAATCAATCAACACAACATCTGCACGCTAATCCGAAAGACCCCGCCAACGCGCCGACACCTCCCACACCCAGAGCGGGAAAAGCCCCCATTAGCACACTTTCCCGATGGACACGGAGAGACGCGTGCAAACACTCTCTAATCCACACACACTGGCGGGGCCGCACTCATATGCACTTAAGTAATTTGATTATTGGCGGCTTTTGGCAGGAGCACGCATCGTCGGAATGGTGGCTAAATGAGAGCTCTGTGCACGGCAGGAAAATCCTGGAGCACCGGCAGCTTTCTGCTGGTGAAACCCGACTTTTCAGAGCTGTGACGGCCTTCTCAAAGTGCTCGGGTGCCTTAGAATGCAGCTGAATGTCTGATGGAAAGTGAAGTATGTGGCGTTAAGTCTTAAAGGGATATTTCGGATTTTTTGACATCAAGCGTTTTGTTCCAAAAAACAACATGCGTTCAAAAGAGTAATCCATTTGTATCAAAAATTCTTGATCGCAAAAAAAGTCCGTCCTTGCAATCACCCAGCACTATTTTCCCGCCCTTGGTATCCCTGCGCACACCTTTCCATCAGCTGAAGGTGGAAGGAGGTGGAAGGCGCTGCGGCGCACTTTGCTTTTTTGGAGCAAAACGCTATGTGACCCCAGCAACCAGACAGAACTGCTTTCTGCAACACCGAAACCGGGGTGGAACTCTGCTCAAGGGACGCAGTGGGGGAAAAGTCACTGCTGATTAACAACACCGATGGTGATGATCTCATACAACTTCATGGGATGGGAATAATGTCAACATTCTTAATTATGCAGTCACGAAAACTTTTTTGACATCATGAAGCAAAAGTCAGGGATGCACAACTTTATTTACGTGAGCGCTGCGTCCTGTCTGTAATTTTTCTAAGTAGTCATTTCAGTGCCAACCGGAAGACTGAACACTGCCAACATTTCTCCACTCACTTATATAATTTTTTTTTTTATCATCCCGCCAATAAACAAAGTACATTACATTATGTAGATCCTTGTCTTACTTAAATTAAATGCATCTTGTCTCATTAAACCAGAGATATTCATCTAAAAAATGAACTACAAAGTCTCCTTGGAGGACCTTGGTGAAGCGTGTGGTTTGGTCTCTGCTTCCAGATTTCCAACATTCAAATACTAAAAACCTAGAAAAAAAAGTGACTAAATAAATAAAGAATATACAAATAAATAAAAATGAAAATAAAAAATATAAAAATAAATAAAAATATGAAAATATAAAAATAAATAAAATTGAAAATAAAAAATAAAAATACATTTTCCAACCTCTGTGCTTAAACCTCAGATACATCCAGGAAACAAAGCTGCTAGCGTCTGTCATCGCCAGCATCTTCACACGTCGGCCCCTCGATGCTTCTTCTTCACTGGTGGCACATCGGCTTGTCGCTGCTCCTGCCGCTGATGTGGGACACACGAGAACCGCTTGCTGTTGTCGATCGCCGTGTGTCTGGCTGCATATGTGAGCACGAACACAAGGCAGGACAGCATCCATCTTTGCCGAAGGGAGTCCGGGGCAAGTCAGGGGCTCACGGGGGCTCCCGACAAACTCCATTGGATGTTCTCCTAAATGGGTCAGGAATATTTTTGCACAGCCATGTGCCAGATTTAGCAGATTCCTCCCATTGTTTGCATCGGTGCAGAGGACATGAGGCTATTAAACAGCGAGGCCCTCTGTGCAGCAAAGTCCTTTCAAAGTCAGAGATGGAGCCCTCTGAAGAAGGAAATGATGCTGCAGAACTCTCCATTGTTCAAGGACACTGGGGGGTGGAGTGGCGGGGGGTGTTTAACACTCCTCAGTAATTGGTTGGACATATTTCTGTAAGCTTTCTGCAGGGACCGCATTAGCACAGGATGACTACCGTGTCTAATTATTCTCTCAGAAGCGCTTTGTTAGCGGCCTAATGAGTGCCTGAACACAAAGCTTAATTGCACAGTACACACAATAATAAATGCCTGGAAAAAGAGAGCAAAAAGTATGGGTTAGGGTAACAGTTGGCAAGGAGAGGCGACCTGCGACAAGCCGTAACGATAACATGTGAGCAAAGGTCAGGCTTGAAATCATTGAATAGACACTGTCTAATTGGAGTGGTCACATGACCATGATACAAGGAGAGAATATTGCTGGGAATCTTCGATGAAGCACAAAAGCACCTGTGCAAGCACCTCGCCTGCTGCTTTTGTCTCCAAGGTCGGCACTGATGAGCGACGTTACGTTATCACAGCCATTTCATATCTCAGTGAAAGCAAACAGCAAAGTGAATAATTGAATTCAGGAATCAGCGCCTCGTGGTGGCGCGCCCCTGCCAATTATGGCCAGAAAATGTGCTTTTTGTCAGCATGTCACGGGGGAGATGACCTTTGAGCTTTAGCTTCTTTTCAATCTTTTCAATGTACATGAAGTGCAGTCATAAAGCGATGCACAAGTGAATGATATATGCATGCGGAAATGAATGGACGGATGGGTATTCGGAGTGATAAATGACGCTTTCACACCGCTAGCTGTGGTCGACAACGGTGCGGAGACACAATGCTGGCGGCTCTGTTTCCCTTCACAGCCCAAGATGGATCTGGGCCAAGAAAATGACAACATTGTCAGAATCAGAATCAGAATCTGACAACTTGATTTATCCCCAAGGTGCAATTCAGTTTAGCACCAATAGTTAACCAGACCAAAATAAAGGGAAACGGACAAAATCAGAGTCCAAACCAAGACAGACAGTATAAGGCTCAGAATAGTGATGAACCAACCATAAGTATGTGAACAATAGATAGATGAATAATACACAATAATGGTATATCACAATTAACATCAGTCGTAGCAGCACAGTTTGACGTTAGCGGCCACTAACCGAAAAACTCCAAAGGTATGGAGTACAATTTTTATTTCTGAAATCGTCCCATGAAGGCTCAGAATGTTTTGGCAAAACCTTTCATAACAAACGTCTGAACTATTCACGGGTGTTTCTGGATAATAAAACCTGTTGCGTCACACCGATGAGCCCCTCCCCTATTGAACCGCCGTCTAAACTGACCTTCCACTTTATCTTTATCCTCACATGACAGCGCCTTTGCCACTCCCTTGTCTTTTAATAAAGAAAAAAAAGACCCTCTGGTGGAGACGTTTCAAGGATTTTTCCTCCCTTGGCAGGCGGTCCTCCATTGTCCACTAACTGCAAACATCTGGGTTATGAAAATACACTTTTGATTGTTTATTCTTGTTTGGGCCGAACAAGTAAATGAATAGTGTTTGTGTGTATAATATATATATATATTATTAAATGGAATATTTTGGGATGAATAGTGGATAGACTTTAACATCACAAACTTCCTCAACTTGTGGCCTGGCAGCTCAGTCACAGAGGCGCAACACATTTAGAATGATGGTGGGGGGCATCACAATCTATAATTACCAGGACCTGACCGTTTTTTTTTCTTTCTTCCAGCATCTTATGTTTATTTTTACAGACCTCTGCCAGGTAATGCCATTATCAAAACAATTTGTCCTCGCCGCTGTGACGGCTTTGAGGCGGCATCAAAGGGATGATCTGGTTTGTCTCCGGCCCCGCATCCTCACGCTCCCTCTTGCTTCCCCAGCGCTGGCAGACGAGCCAGTAAGACGAGCTTAGCATCCAACAGGAGGTGGAGGTGAGCTAACTATAACAACGAGTTGAGGGGCTAAATTTAAATGGACCGCAGGGGAGGCACTTCCTGGCTGCATCCTGCACGCAATGTCCCGGTGACTCAGATCCCATAATGTGGCAATGAAAGAAAACCCGTTAACTCCTCAATGCAGATGCACTTTCTGAAATAAGGCCATTAAAGCGGGTAGTCATGTGAAAGAGAATGTGATCCCTTGGTTACGCAGTCATTAGTTGGTTAATTTCTGCAGAAACCAAACAATGAGATCAGCCACACGGCAGAAGCTATCCAGCTGCCAATCATGTAGACCAGGGGTCACCAACAGGGAGACCCCAACAACCACATGAGGGGCCCGTGGACCTGTTCTAAAGTTTGATTTAATCTTTTTTTAATCACACTTGCATTTAAACATTTAAATTGGGTTTAAAATGACAATATTTTTTAAAAACAAACAAATAAAGACAAATAAAAACAAAAAACATTAAAATATGTTTAATATATTAAGTTTACAGTAGATACATTGCTAATTTAAAAAAAGAAAAGAAAAAAATTGAAAATTATATGATAAAAATCCTCTAAAATACTAAATTAATTATCAAAAATAATTAAAAAAAACATAATCATTAAAAAATACTTCGGAAAATTACAATTATTTAGAAAAGAGAAAAATATTAGAAATAATTTGCAAATGAGATGGAGATGTATGCAAGAATTATAACGAGTTTGAAAGTTATGAAAGTTGGAATAAGAAAAAAAGGAAACGCAAACCAGCCAATGGATCGATTTTAATTTAAAAAAAAACACAAATAAAGTTATCGGACAGAATTTACTCACCATCTGTTTTCTCTCCGCTCTCGGGGGGGTCAGTGATACTTAAAAATAACTTTATCAAGCCCTCGCTCAATCACTCTTTATCACGTTTCGGCCTGGAGATAGTTTTATCGGGGGCGTGACCCCAGAACAGACCCCATCGCACAGCTGAGAGGAAACAGACTCCTCACTTTTATATCATCGGTCTTGTATGGGGGGCGCACTGGCACCACAGTGTGGGGGGCGCACTGGCACCACATGGATACGACCACTCATAGATGAAATCCAATCCCAGATATTCGGAGGATTCGAGAAAAATCAGTGACACTAAAACAATCGTTACGACAGAAGAGGCCGGTTCGATGATAGGCTCTTCCTCCGATCCTTGTTTTTTATTCACAGCCCCTTTAACTCCACTCAGAAGGTGAAGGCAGTGGACAGACGAGCTGGATTGTATCACCGCCATGATTTATTGTTGCCCTCCTTTTTTGGAAACCTTACACCGAGTTCACCACTGACCTAAGGCCTCGGCCCGAGAGTCGAATTTGAGAGGTGTCATGTATCAGCTGTCCGTAACGACCGATATGGAGATTAAAGTTTCCGAGAAGCCGAAGCCTTAATGAATCCCACGTACGTGCCTGAGGCAGCAGGCGGGCTTCAGGTGTCGCTCAATTATCAAGCTGCATCGTTTAAAGCCTGCAAGGTTAGACGAATTGAATCAAATAAGCCGAGGAATGGTTTCCGTCATTGTTTTTCCAGATGTTCCAGGCGCACGGCTGCAGCCGCAGATGATATTCAGAGATTTCGGCTGCCAAAGCAACAGCCGATTTGCATCCCGAGACTTCCTAAAAGGGCAGAAATATGCAGAGGTTTGACAGACAAACTTTTGCTAAACTAGATTTTATTACTCCGTGAAATCCGGCCGCCGATGTGACAGCTCCGACGGAGGACGAACAGGCCGCGTTTTCCCCCTCGTCCGGCCTTCTTCACACGCACGTCCGCGCTCTCACTCGCCGTCTCCAAACAAAACACGGCGCTCGCGTCGTAAATCAGACGAGGTCTTTGCGCCGCGCACCGAGCTCGGCGGAATGTTTGGATACAAGCGGAGTTCAATCCATCATTAAAAAGCCACTCACGGTCAACAAAGGGCAAGGTGCGTTACGTAACGGCCCACGATTGTTATGTAATAACCCGATTTGTGATGATTGTAACATTTCCAGGGTTTGGATTAATTGCCGTCGGTGCGAGTGTAGCTTTGAAGATCTGCTTTTTTTTCTTCTTTTTTTTGTTGCAGGAAACAGGCAGGTGCTGCATGTTCTTGCTTTAGGGTTTCGTAACAGAGGTAGCAGCTTAGTGCCTGCTGTGAGGGAGTCTGGACAAATTGCTACTGTGGTTCCACAAGGATTAAGATGGGCTACACTTGTTCATGCCGGAATGCTCGTGGAGATAGAAATGAAAAAAAAGTGTTGCACAATCGGAACCGTGATGAGAACCATGCAGGTCTGCTGGCTCAGGATCCACAAATATTGTCAACGCCACTCACATCTCTCAATTCAAACCACAGAGGCACAATGAATTAGATCCTCATTTCCAAGATTGTCACTCGCATTAATTCAGCATGTGCTAAATCATAACTAAAATGTATGAAAGCGCCATGAATTGAATCAGTATTTTACTTGAAATAATTACTGCAAGTGAAAACATATGAATGTGGTTGTGGAGTAAAACTGTTTAATTCAATTGGATTGTATAGAGGCAACAAATACACAGTCATCTCTTGGCTCTTCAACAGAGAGCGGGTCGAGACCACGCCCTGTAACAACATATCCCCCAACAGCACAGGGGAAAACTCCCTTTAACGGAAGAAACACGTGGCACAACCACAGCTCATGATATCAGTGCATTTTTAATAATCTCTACAATCAATATAGCATCATATTGAGGTATTTTGATGGCAGATCTGGTTATCCTTCATTATGTTTATGTGTGTTTATATGTTTATATGTGTTTCACAATCCTTTTCTCAAAAAATAATAATTTCATAATTTCATAATTGTCAAAAATGTCAAACTCTTTGGAGCAATCCGCTCGGATGCTCCACCCTGTACACAGGAACAAGAAAACAATTAGAGAGATATTATAAAATGCTTTACTTGCCTTTAATGATCTAACCTTTAGATCAAACTAATTACCTTGAATAATTTGGTTGATGGTTTTTGATGACCAGCAGCAGAGGAATGGGGTGGAGCTGGCCATCTCCCAAACCAGCCGATCCCTCGGCCAGACCTGCCTTCCATTCAGGTGTCTCATCCTCAGTTCTTAAACGGTCTGAAACTATCTAAGTGATTGTGATGTAACAACTCATCTGCCGCGATTCAATTATGCAATGGAGTTTGCACACTTCCACCGATCAGCACAATTTTTCCCAGCAGGCGGCTCCTGATTGTAGATCGGTGTTTTGAGAAGCAGGGCTGAGGTCGATCACATAGCGTCTGCAGGCAAAGGCCACGCGAGGAACTCCATTTACCCTCCGTGAGAGGGAGGCTGCAGAGTTCATCATTATCTCTTTGACTGCTGCAGGAGCTTCCCTCAAACTATGTGTGTGTGTGTGTGTGTGGTGTTAGTACAACACTGAGTGGAGTCACACACACGCACACATACACTCAGTCACACTTTTAATTATGTGTTTTTCTGAACTGCTGTTGCACTCCGGTTGCATACAGATGTCGCCCAAAGCAAGAAGTGCCACTTTTACTTTTTTTTTTTTTTCGGAGCTGCTGTTGCACTCCCGTTGCACTCGATATTCTCCAGTGAGTTCTAAATATGAGGAAGGTGGGATGATTTATCGCACGTTTTGATTATATGGTGGATTCATCTCAAATAATATGTTTTCTCTGTCCACTTTTCCCGGCAAATAACAGTGGCGGTAGACTTTGTGTTCCCCAGAGTTCTTATTCCAATTGTTGCATCACCTCTGTTTACATGGAGCTCTTCTAATAAATGGAAGTCCGTTCCTGGAAATGGACAGCTGTGAAATTTTGAGCCGGCGTGCCATGCTGTGGTGGCATGTATGGTGACGGGCCAACGAATCGGCCCCAAGATGATGTCAGCCTTTCCTCTGAGGGAGCTTAATCAGTGAGGTCAGACCCAGAATATAGTAGTTTTCCATGGCAGCTGCTGTGTTCTCACAGAGACTTTGCAAACACTCCCCAGCCACCAACAACATCGCTGTGATAAGGAAGGAGTTCCACTGACCTAGATGGTTCTAAAGTGAAAAATCACATATCGGACCAGCAATGTTATGTAGATTAGTTATACTTAAAAAGGCTACTTCAATACTTTTAGGTGAAATAGAAAAGTCTTTGTGACACCTGGAGCGACACGCCTCCTGTAAAGGGTGGCGTAAACAAATAAAAATCTTATTTGCTTGAAAATGAGTCAAAATTGCTGGCAAAGCACCAAAATGCAATATGTTCAAGAAAATTATTGAAAGATACCTTGCTGAAAAGAAATGTTGCCGTTGCATTTATGCAGAAGCGAACTTGATTAAAAAAAAGATAGTGCTCATTTGTTCTGTTTTGTTGTGATTTTTCTTTGATATATGCAGTCTTGTCAGTCTGCAATCTTGCAGTCTGGTCTTGTCTTGATCTCGATACGAAAAAAAATCCTCCCTACGACTTTTTTTTCATGCTCTCACAGATACAAAAGTGGACCCGGGTCAGACAAATGATCTCCGTCTTGAAGTGCCTGAAAAGCTCTTGCCACTCATTTGAAACATCTTAAACGTTTATTTATCGTCCACTCAGCACTTTCAAAGGAGAGCGCTCTCATCATCGGCTCCACTTCACTCCACCATCTCATCTCCCACTTCGGAGCCGAATCTCCCCGCCTCATGGCAGGACGCCAAATGGTACTTTTATCACCCAGGAGCTGAATTTCCTCGCGGCCTGGGATGCACGAGAAACCACCCATGCGTGGAATCATCCTGCTTGCAAATGACCACTCTATTTTTTTTGGGGGGGGGTGAAACGGCTAAGATCTCCTGCATGAGGATCCTCTGGCAACCCGCTTGAGTTATTTCCTCATTAATCAGGTTCACGCTGCGGCTGCGGGTCTCCAGGGAGGGCGGACAGGTAGCCTGGCTCGGACTGATAGAACCTCTTAGCGCCCGCAGGGGCCCACTTCGCTTTCATGTTATCATCCGTCCGCGGTGGCCGGGAGATTTTCAAAGTCGCCAGGTGATGGGCGCTCGTCTTACGCTGATCAAACGCGCGTGTGCGTCTTGCGTCCTCTTCAAACGTTAAGAACTTTTAGAATGAGCAAGAACATTTGGGAAGGATTTACCCAAAATATGTCCTTTTATGGCCTCGGTGTGAAGTTCAATTGGTTCCTGTAACTGTGACTAAATGTTATTTTGAGATACTAAATAGCCGGACCACTTCTAACCATTAAGATATGCCAGCGTGGGCCAGTATAATTATCCCAGTGACTTTGCACCAGTATTATCCTGTTGGCGGGCAGAATAGCTCCACATCACCCCCCAAAAAAAGCATCTGCATTGTGATTCAGCTTCACTTGAAAGTATTGGGCGTGTTCAACAGTTGAAAGATACAAGAAGTTCAATTAAAAAATCAGACGCAACACTGATCAAGGCAGTCTCAGGAGAGCGGCTGGAATAATACATTTATTTTCTGTTGGTTGAGTCACTGATTAACTGACAGATTCATTGGTTTGGTAAAACAGGGTGAAAAAGTCATCACAAACAACAACTTTGAATTATGTTGTGCCTCTGAAAGGCAGCTAAAAGGGTGTTAACGTGACAGGTGAGCAAAATAGCTGAAGCATTTTAGATAAAGTAATGAGGAAATATTTCAACCTTGGAGCTGTGGAATTATTCATCATCCATGAACACTTTTTAAAAAATTGATCCGCCGTTATAGATCAGCGCGGGAAGCAGGGAAAGCATCTGCTGCAGATTATTTCTGACCCTAAGCCTCACAGACAACGGCCACGCTCTGTCTGATCTGCTTCC
>CAESWR010001009.1:64330-77211 GCA_903171835.1 Mullus surmuletus
AGGAAAAAAAAAAAATGAATATTTGAGGGAGCTGGGAAAACAAGATGACAGATGATGACAAAGGTGCCATTGGTGTCTGGTGTTGTCACCAAATTTATCACCGAATGATAAACATTCCAAACCAATAGGAGGCAGCATAGAAGCAGGAAAACCAGAAGGCAAATTTCTCATCCTCATCTACCCTCAGCAGGTGAATTTTAGATTCATAAACAGGGTAAGGAGCTGAAGCATATTGAAAGAACTCACTATCACCTCTTGGGATTTAAAAAAAACAGGTATTTTAAGACATTATGGAATGCAGCTAGTTTATTTTCAAAGTTACACATAGTAGCTTTAAGCAAGGAGGCATATCATTGTTGAGGCTGTGGATTGTGTCTGACACAAGGAATTAGTTTTATTAGTGAGGTACTTTTCTTGGTCTCAAATTTATGCAGGAAATGTGAAATATACCATTGATAAGGTTGACACTCGTGCCTAATTTGGTTCGCCACAACATTTTGGCAAAGCAATCTAATGAAAGTGCACTCAAACCAAACCATGTCCCTTTCCCCGTTTGACCATGGAGGTATGCACTCAAACACACATACACACACACACTCACAAAGTACAATCCCATTTAATCACATGAATCCTGACTGGGAGCATTCCTGTCGCTGAGAGTTAGTACGATTTGCTTATTAGAGCAAACAATGGTATCTGTCAATTTCATTTTCATAAGCTGAAAGATTACAGAGTGATGTGTTTATCCTTTGTATTCGGTCCAACGCGCAGCAATTCCTCTGCTTTCCCACGTCTGATAGGCACTGTGCCCTATGTGAGTTTGGCAACCCTTTTTGTCAGATGGATACACAGTGTGCTGATTTTTCCCATCAAGCCGAGTTGGACATGTTTTATTGATCCTCCACAAACTCTCTCCAGGCACATGTTCTGCAGACAGCTGTACACGGACCGAGAGAAGCCCCGCAGAACAGATCTCGGCCTTGTTCACAGATCATTTTCCCAGATGCTGATGGCGTCTCCCGGCCAACCAGCCAGCGTGTCACCATGGTGCCATTATCCACATTAAAGAACAACCTCTCAGCTATTAGCGCTACAGTATTACACAGGAGTCTCTGTTACGACTAGCATGCTTCCCATTTTAATAACCTGCTGCACCTGAAAGTCCACATTGGCGTGTCATTCACGACGATACGCTGATTCGGTGCCATGAACCCGGTGACTGCACTGTGAAACATGTGCACCAAGTATTATAGTGCAAGCAGTTGCATGTGCACTTCTTCAACTGTTAATAGTTATAGCTACGCTACAATAGTATCCACATACGGTGCGTAGTAGTATTATTGAATGCTTTGTGATCTGAGATCATGAATTGATGGTGTCTATTGGTCTAGGGAAATACTTTACTATAGAAATTTGAATCAAATATGCAATAATATTGTGCCTAAATATGCTCCCCTTACTCTCACAATGCAGTGGTGTGAGTAGGAGTATTTTATGAATGCAGTGAGCCCTGAGAGCATCATTTGATGGGGTAGTCTTGGTCTATTGAAGCAAGCTGCCATAGAAATCTGGATTAGACGTGCTATAATAATATTCATTGTGTGGCATGCAAATATTCTGTCCACACATCCAGTATGAATGAACATGACACCCTAAATAAACCACTTATGTGTACCTGCATTTAGAAATTCATGAATAACAACATCTATATTTATGAGCTTTTGTTTGTGAGAAAATCCTGCCTTGTATTTTCCTTTATGTGTCTACAAGTGTGCCTGTGACCCAAGGAGTTTTGAACTTGTTTGTGCAGCATGTCATGGTTGTGTGTGTGTGTGTGTTTGCGTGTGTATGTATGTGTGTGTGTTTCCAGGTGGAGGGAAGAGGAGGGCAGTTTGCAGCAGGGGACCGGAGAATGAAATGAAGGAAACGGGAAGGAAATGACGAAGGCTTGCTCTGAAACAGCAGAACTGCCACTCTCCCTTTGTCGTCCTCTATGGAAACATACACACTCTCACACACACACAGAGACACACTTGAACACACACACAGATGCATGGCCTGTTGTTGTGAGCCTGATGAAAACTTTGGTACACAGGATCTGAGGCACTGGACAAACAGTGCACTTGAAGAGAAGAGAGACAAAGGGGAGCGACATACAAAACGGAAGACGAAGAAAGTCTGTTTAAATGGTTAGATGGATAGAGTGTGTGTGTGTGGGGGGGCTGATTAATGATTAATTGTCGCTATTTAATATTTCTGCATTCATAACAGATGCTAATTCCTTCCCTTTCATTTTCTGCCAGCAATCATTTTGTTAAGTGTCCCATTTTTCAGACAGCTGTCGTTGCTCTTTGGCATCAGGCTCGTGATTGAGACGTTAGTAAGTGGGAGTCGGTAAATCATCAACAAACAAAATGATCATTGTACATCGGACAGCTAAGCGGTGGCCAAAAAAAGCATTTATGCACGGTGACTCGGTTGAAGGGCAGTAAAGGAAGCCAGTTCTTCCAGACCGATAACCCACGGGGCAGCTGCATCGGCGACACAAACAATCGCTGCTGCAGTGAGATCACGATCACCTCGAACCAGACTGCAAAATATTTCCCATTGTTAGTTTCAACCTACCAGGAGGGACGGAACGGTGGTTTCATATTTGCATCTCAAAAAAAAAAAACAACAAAGGGAAAGAAATATTCCCCGTCAGCCTCAACCTTCAGGTGTATCGGGCAAACATGATGATTCATCGCTAAAGACCGACACAAAAACAAGACAGGAATGCAGAAGGAAGGTCAAGAGTCACAGTTGGAATGTCAATGGAATGTTTGTTATCACATATTTGCACGAAAATGCGCATAACTCCTTGTATGTGCACACACAAACACACACTTCTGAGATTTTTTATTATTAAATTTTTTTGTACAATCCCTTTTTAAACCCAATCTGGTTTTGATTTGGTATAATCTTTTCTGGTAACAGAGAGAGTAAAACAATATCAACAGCTGGGCTTGAAAGCATTGTATATTCATTCTGATACCAATTTCTTTCCAAGTGACATCTTGTTTTAGTTTGATAGCGTTTGTGTTTTGACAGGACTGCACATGTGATTCAAGTTTTTTTCTGCTCTGCCTTCACGGTGACATCACGTGCTTGGCAGGGTGTGTTGACTTTCATGTTTGCTTTAGTCATCTTAGGACACTATTATGTTGTAAACACGTGGGAGTGGCAATGCTGGTTACGTGCAGAACACCTTATTCTGTGGTGTCATCAAAGCGGTACAATGTGTGCCAATAGCAGATGATGAAACGAAAGCAAACAAAGGAATCTTAATAGATCCAAGGACAAAAAAAGAGAGTGTGATTTCGAAGATTGAGGACAACTTCGATACGACATAATGTTGATTTGAGAAGGAAGTCCATGCTGTAAAACTTTACAGGCGCTATATTTGTCAATCCATATTTGACTGCTGTTTGCATGTAGGGTTTTATTAATCTCCCAGTGACATTGAAAGGTGCAATTTTGGCTCACTTCCTCCTCTCAAGCAAACTAAATGACCTGGACTTTTATGGCCTCTGACTAGGGAGGGTTGCCAAAAAACACTTTGCTATCACACTCACTTAACCCAAAACCTACAACAACACACACAAAGTGAAGGGTGGTTTTGTTTGACAACCAAATCAAACTTGGGGGGGAGGTCCTCATGTACTGCCACTTTAAGGTCCGCCTTCAGGTAAGCCAAGCGGCAAAGTGGCCATAGCAACGGCGAAGGGCACTGAGCGCTTCCTAGATGGCGTTTGGCTCCCGAGACCCGATAACATGTTAATTCCATGGAGACAAGCAACGTAAGGAGGGGCCAGATTAGTTGGGCAGTAGCAGTCCCGCAAGGTTGCTCTGTTGTCTCTTGGAGCTCATGGCCTGTGTCTTAAGAGGCTTTAAGAGGCTTGCAGGAGATGAGCCACCATCTGGCTAAATCCTGAGGAGACGGTCACACATGCCGTTGAGAATGTTGACTCCGATGATGCAGTTTGGCGCGACATGTCGTAGGGATTCAAAACATCGCTAACCCGCAGCAGGTTTGGATGGTTTTTAGATGCGAATGTGACTGATATCTTTGTTTGCATTTGCGAGCAGAAACAAAGTAAGAAATGAGGGATTTTCTGCTTTTGGACGCTTGTTAATGCATCACATTTCATAAACCCGATTTCTTACACAATCATCCACTCCGTGTGCCGTTGCAGCGATCTGGTCTGCAGCTTTACACGCCTCATCTGTGTTAGTTAGTACAATGCCATGTCTGCAGGGGGGTAGAATGCTGGCATCAAACCGTCACCCAACCAGTTTGCTCAGGTTTATCACAGGTCGCCGCTGCTCAAACTGCTTACTTAATCCGTCGGTGTTCTAACTCTTTAATCAGCCTTTTTGCTGCAAAAATTACTACCCCACTCTGTTTCAAATATTCACTTAAGGCGGCAACTGCAGCCTGACAGTCTGTCACGCAGACTGTGGAGCATTTAAGTACGAAGCAGAGAACTTTCAGGCAACAAAACAGCCTTGAAGAGCGTTGAAGAGCGTGATTTTACAAAGTGGATCTGATTCAGAGTGACAACAGATGAACATTGTGAGACTTTATGAGAACAAAAGATACTGTTTTGTTTACATTCATCTTGCAGGAAGACCAATGGTTTTGGCCTGTTTGCCAAAAGAGAGGAACACAATACAGACAGATGCCTCTGTATTCATGTGGTTACCTCTGATGTTTGCATTAAACTAATGTGAGGAAAACAGCATAGAGAGGAGGTCAGTCATCTGTATCAGTACCTTTAATATCGTGCAACAGTGATGTTAAAAAATGTGAAGGTGCCCGCGGTTAAGCTTAATTGTTGTGAAATTCATCTAAAAAAGCAGAAAAAATCCCACGAAATTCTGCATGATACATGACAAACAAAGCACAGCAGGATGTTTTACACTCAACAACCCTTTTTGTATCCCATACACGGGGTGGGGGGGGGTCACATGTGATATATGAGGAGGACAACTATCATGAATATTTAAAGAAACAGTTACATGGCAGCCACATACTTCAATAACATCCAAAATTGTGTTTGACACGACACCTGTAAAGCAAACTATCACACCCAATATTTATAATTGATCAGTGTGATCAACAATTGACTTCCACTGTTTTATGCATTGAAAGTTTTATTCACAATGACGTTTAGCTGCGATAAGGAATCAGCTTTGCTTATATGATCTCATTATCTAGGGATGCTGTGTAAATGGGTGGAAAACCTGCAGGTTCCTCATGTTCAGAGGTGACTGCACCCAGAAGGGCCGACTGTGCATTCAGTAGCCTTGAGCTGGCCTATCAATGGGACACTTATGCATGCATGACGACTGATGACACGCTGGCAAAACACTGCTAATCGAAAAACCGCTCAACAAAAGCACAGCGCCTCGATCCGTTGTCCGAACAACAGCTTGTCGATACCAGGCGGCAGCATGCCTGTACACAATGCCCTGGAAAGAAGTGATCCAAACACAGTGGTCGGGACGTGTCTATCAGTGGCAAGGTCTGTCTGGTGCAGGTCATGCGGCCAATGGAAAATTCTGCATTGATTGTCTGATCAATGTGGCTGGGATAGAAGTCTCCCTGTAAATAGTTGTATATGTTGCTTTGTTCAACTGCAGAGGACACGGAGTGATATGTACTACTATGACGTTAAAGAATAACACGCAGTTCAAAACACAAAGACGCAGCCCCGAGAGCAGCCTTTGGACTGATGATAATAAACTTTCAAACTGAGATAAGAGCCACTGGTAAACCATTTATATAGATAAAATAGATAAAGTTTATGTTGCACAAACCTTTACACCGTTGCGCTAAACTTTTCTGACCGGGGAAAATATTTATTTTCAGAGAGCAGCGGTGCCCCGAGTCTTGCTGTCAACAGATAAAGCACCTCACAGGTACACACACACACAAACACCTGCACTCTCAGACCCGTGCATCCTGTGGGAACCAAAATGTCGGACATTGCATCTGTTTCCTGTTCGCTTTTGAGAGAAGAAAACCGCCACATGGATTTCAGTTTCCTCATGTCTGAAAACCCCTATTTTCCGAATAAAGTCGCCCAAAACCCACTATCACTTCACTCCCACAGCTGGACCAAAAAAAAGCATTATGAGGGCATGAATGTGCCTCAAGTCTCCCCCTGCTAAAACATGCTGATGGATATCTCATCAAAAACATAAAAAAGCCTCATGAAGGGATCCCATTTTGGGTTCCGCGCTCCGCTCAGACAGGCTGTCTGTCCAAGGGTCACCCCGTGATTTTCTCTCTCTGCCCTGTTATTATTCCATTTCCTCCCCGTGAACGGAAAGACCGAAATAACCCTGCTGAAATCTATGGCTCTCCAGGGGCAAAGCTTTTGTGTCGGAGCAAGTGGAAAACAAGAGCGACAGTGGCTGAATGGGACACTGCGAGATCTAGAGTTTCGCGGCCTCATGGGGCTCGGCCCACAGACACAGACACGGCTCATTACATGAGCAGACTGTATGGAGACCAACCGAGAAGTGTCGTGTGAGACGCTCAGCATGTATGATTCAGGGGGGAAATTGTAGGCCAGACTCTTGTCTGAAGGCACAATGATGGCTGAGTGCACAGTGATGAAATATTCTGTAACTACCTGCTGTTGTGTATTTGGTGAACCAAGGATAGAGATGTTACAGTCCAAGCAGGGAAACTCAGGCTAAACGCCACCGAAGCGTCTTTCATTTATCTCTTTGCATGGTTATTTCCTCCTTGGTTTTTTTTTAGCACCGACAGTAGCAAGATGAAGTCACGCCACCAGACCTTATCTTTGCTAAAGTACAGGAAACAGTAGTGGAAAGTGTTATTCCCCACGACACCCTTGTGGCTTATATTAACATTACGATGATGTTCTCTGTCCCATTTGTTTGTCTCCCAGAACAACCTAAAACATTTTACTTAAAGAAGTTTGCAGTGTAATATTCGGCGCAGAAGAGCCTTAATTTTGGAGCACATCTCTTCAAAACAGGAAGTGGAACTGGTTCTCTGTGTGCTTCTCTTTTACTCATATGAAGATATTCTTCCTGACTTGCAAGTACTTCCAATTTTGGATTACTTAATCCAACTTTCCAGCCGCTGTCACTGACATAATGTCAGTGTGTCATATTGACTCATTCATTTGAGAAATCCTATATTTTTACTTTTCTCAACTTCAGACAGAATTCCTTATTGGAACCAACATGTTTTTTTATTAACACAGGTGACCATGAAAGTGTATATGCATAAAGAGGGTCTTAATAAATCTGCCGGCAGTTGTCAAATTCAGACTGACAAGAGCCGAAGGTGGCCGGATGATAGTTTTCTTTCTGCCGTCTTGCTGACTCACGGCGTCCCGGTGGTGCCGTAGGTGTCTGCCTGTGAAGTGCAGGGCTTAAGCATGAAATTCACCACCGCCTTGCCTGCCCCACCTCTAATTCCATGCTACATGTCAAATGACCCTCAATGGTGGTTTGGGTAATTGAAGACTGGGTTAATGACACACCTTTGCATCACAAATAGTAACATCACATCCCGCACCTGCTGTTTGGAGAATCCCAAAAGGTGTCATTTGGGTCGGAGGGGGGCATGCTGGGACATGTTGCCCACTACTACTGTTGCAACGGATTCGTTTATTTTCTTCCACAGCGAGGAGAAGGTCAGTATCGGCGTGTTCTGTGTTCTGACCTCCCCCCCCCCCACCCCCACCCCCACCCCCCTGGAGTTCTGGAGCTGCTGTTGTAATCAGATCCAGACACATTAACGGCTGTGGTGTTTTTCCGGCTCTCCTCGTGAATTATAGAGGAACAGATTTTGTAGCAGGGTTTAAAATGTGGCACTAGCAAAGATCTGGAATAGCAGGCTTTTGGAGATAATTAGGGAATCCTGTGTCGACATCTGTGCCAAGCCATACACTGGGTTCATTTTTTCCGACATGATATTAATGGAAATAGCATGTCGGATTGCATCAAAGCCAGCTACTGTGGAGGTTTACTATGTTTTGTGTTGATAAGGATTCCCTCTAAAGAACAAGTGGCCAGAGACAAAGAATACAGTGAAATAAAATATTGCTACACTCACACACGTGCTCATGTTGTCACCATGCAAATTGAGATTAGGGAATACATTTCTTTCTAATTAATTCATATTAAAGCAATACAATCATAATAGTCAACTGATAATGTTCAACTGATTTTTATTATCAAACTTCAAGATAAGTTTTTGTACAGTTTTATGTTTTTATTGGGGCCAAGGTGCAGCATTACTGCCTCCCAAAAGGGTTTTTCTCTCAGCACTACTAGCACCCCCACGCCAACTTTTGTTGAATTATAATGACGCAAGTGGAAACTAAAACCCGCGTGGCGGAGGTAATGATCACGGATCATAAAAAAATCATCATTAATTGCAGCTTTAGTTGATTCCTAGGGTAACTCTGAGGCACTAATCAAGAGCAGTAACATCCTCCCTCTGAGTGCTAATGGAAACCTTTGTCACACAGAACTTGATCTTTCTCACCTCAAATCTCTGCTCTTTTACTAACGCACATAAAAATGCCCCCTTTGTTGACCTCACGCTTTTAAATTATGTTTCGATCCCTTTAAACACTATTGACTTTTACTGCATCTATCTGCCAAACAACGTCCCGGCTGAATGCGGTGTCTTTCGATGTGGCTCATGAGCGCCCGACAGTAGGTCAAGCAAACACCTCGGTATTTGTTCAAGTGAAATGGAACGTGACGTGTGAATATCATAAAAAACCCTCTTCTTTATTCTCTCTTATCATTCAGGAACTCCGCACTATGCCTTGGCAGCACGGAGCCTGCTCTGCAAACACCCTCAGATCGTTAATTGTGCGAGCAGGTTAACCCAACACATGGCTCATATCCAGGAACCCCCCCCCCTCACCACCACCACCACCACCACCCCTGGCGATTGTGCGAGTGCGACTGCCTTCGCAGAGGTGGGAGACGGAAGAGGATGCTTGCGAATGTAGGTCAGTGCGAAATGTTTAACAAGAAACGTGGCGAGCGGCTGGAAAACACAGTCCGGCCGGCGAGCTGTGTGTGTTTGTGTGTCAGGAGCGCTCGCTGGCCACTAATTATGTTAAGCTGGGCACATGCTGATGATGTCACAGTCTTGGCGGTGGGTTCGCTTTGCCTCCGTGGGGCTGCAGCTGGTGTGGGCAAAGCGTCACACTTCACACAAACTCAAAAATAAATCCTTTTCATGCAACCTAGTCCAAGTCGGTTGCATGTCTGAAAGCCCATATCTCTGTTTTTACCGGCCTCCGTGTGTGTGGATGCTTCCCTAAATCCGTGGTGGGAGTGTTTTTGTTTGCTGTGAATACCTCTGCATGCCCATTGGGATTTTGTCAGCTGGTGAACACACTGTCTGCGCAGATAACAATCCCCATATCCACTGCCTCTGGGCGGTGTTTTCTCTCACCTCATGTCTTATTCAGCCCTGGTGGTGTGCAGCCTCCGAGCCGGTGGTGTTAGCGAGAAGATGGTCGAGCCTCTTTTGTATGCAAACAGGGCTCTGGGGCTGCCAGACGTATATCAATATATCAATATCCACACATTGGATTCGCGACAACTATATCAGTCTGAGCAGAACGACCGGGAACAGGAACCTTTTTTTTTTTTTTGAAGGGTGCACACCGCAACAGAAGCGTTGCCACTGCTGCTGAGGAGAAGTCACACTGGTTTCTGACCACAGGTGTCACGCACTGGCACGGGAAGCCCACTCTGCTCTTTTCCACTCCACCGGATAACGAATATTAAGACGGATGTGCTGACATTCAAAAGAGGGAACAGTTTAATATTTCATCTGCGTCGCTTCCTTTTCTGAGATGGGTTGAAGTGTAATGAAGGCATATCCGATTCATCTTGTCAAACTTCCTCACACATCGCTCCTGCTGCAGCACTTCTGGTTTTTTGAGTTAGGCGTTATACTGCAGTATGTGATGCTTGATTTTGAGCAGGTCATACAATAGAAACACCATCAGTATCTTATTAGAGGACCTCTGGTGCTCCTGCTGCCTTGTCATTAAGAGCCATGTGATGTTCAAATTGTGTGTGACGTCGTCCGTGTGGCCTGGTTGCCCCGAGGCTGGTGGGAATGAATGAGCCTTCAGTACCTTAACTAAATAACTTCTACAGCCTGTTCCCTGAAAGCAATTTGATGAGAAGACAAGGAACCATCCAAGACAATCCAATTAAATGCTGATTTGAAACAACAGAGATGTTCTGCATGGTGATAAAGCTGATATCACTTTCTATATTTGTACATTTCTGTGTGCGTCCAGCCCTTGTGTGACTTTAATTAGTGTAAATGACTCAAGGTAAGAGCACCGAAGTGAACTTTTATCCAACAATAATCTACATGACACACAAATTACTTCCTTTTTTTATTATTGGTAATGAGGTTCTTGTGAGGTTCACAAAACAAACCACATTTTTTTCGTTCTTTAAAAAATAACATATTTATACTTAAAACATCTTACTTTACATCTTAATACATAAAGGTGTGTTTTCTTTTGCACAGCAAAGATATGACACTTATGTTTCAGACAACATACCGACAGACATTATGTACACGGTGGTCAACATAATACTTGAATCAAACTCCACAACAGTGCAAAAACAGTTGAACAGGTGCCGTCACAAAGGCGCCCTGACAGCAACGTGAAGTCTGTTTCCACTGAACCACTTAAGAAAGATAACATGCCTTTTCTTTTTTTTAAAAGAAACAAAAACAGAATGTTTCGCGGGTCATGTTGGATATTTTTTTGAAAGAAAAGTGAGTGATGGGAGAGAGGGAGACGAGAAAATAAACAGTGGGTAAACAAGCTCGGAGCGACAACAAATCCTCTTAAATAAGAGAGATGGAATTAGTGCGGTGGTCGTAAGGCGCACTAGGATTGTGTTGGTTGAACCAGTCGTCTCCAAAGTGGGCATGCACTTGTTCTCCTCTTCTTCTTCTTTTTGGTCAGTTCCCACAATCTGTAAAATATCATTCTGTTGTCTATTTGAGTGTCCTTGTGTTTCTGTCCCAGAAACTTTTTGTTTTTCAACCTTGTTTTTTAAAAAAATGAGTAGTGGAGGCACAAAGTGCAGCACAAGGTTGACGACAGAGGAAATGTTTCTTGTGGAGACATGTTGGCTCGAAAGGGAACAGAAATACAAAAACAAAAAGCCCAAATCACTCAGGCTATTTCCTGCTGCACCTTCACCTCCTCGAACCCGTTGCTGAGAGGAGGAGGCTCCTGGTTGCTCTCGATGGAGGACTCGCTGCCGGTGCTCTCCCCGGACAGCAGCCTGGTGACCCTGAGGTCAGCCTTCAGAGTCTGCACGTCGTTCCCTATGCTCATCTCCCCCAAGTCGTTGATGATCTGCGTCAACTCCCGCTTGCCGCTGACCACGCAGCCCTCGTCCGTGTCCAGAATGTCCTCGCACTCAAAGTGCATCGCCTTCTCCTCCTCCTCCTCGCCGAGCAGGTCCTCGGTGATGGAGCCCAGCTTGGGCGCGCTCCGGCTGCGCTCCACGGGGGGCTTGTAGTAGCACTGTCCGTTCAGGAGCTTCCGGAGCGGCACCAGCGGGATGGTCTGCTCGCCGATCAGCTGCTGCTGCTGGTGCCGCGCGTCGTCCCTGCGCTTGAGCCTCTTGAACTCGGCCAGCGCCGTGGCGGAGGTCTGGTACAGCAGCAGCGCCATGGCCTTCGCCTTCTCCGGCTTGGACACCAGCACCGCGTGGCAGCGCAGCATCACCGCCTTGTGCTTCATCTCGTGGCGGTAAATCCACGCGAAGACCTTGGGGAGCCGCGGGTCCGCCACGCAGTAGGTTATCCGGTGCAGCAGGTACAGGTGTCCGGGCCTCCGGGCCTTGTCGTCCACATGCACCATGCGGATCCCCTGCGAGCTGACGGTCAGGCGCATCTTGGTGCCGTTCTTGCCCATCTCGCTCTTGCCCCAGATCTTGCTGACGGCCACGTCGGTGCAGCCGTCGCCCTTGGACTGGATGGTGGTGGCGTTGCCCAGGTAGAGCACCGTGTAGGTGGGGTCCTCGCTGGTGATCTTGACCTTTTTCCTCTTGGACTTGAACATGCTGCCCACCCGGTTGAGGGCGCTCTCCGGGCACGACTTGGCGAAGGACGTGAGCGCGGAGTAGTTGAGGCTCACCGCATAGCCCTTCTGCTTGGACTGCTTGTCTTCCTCGATCAGGTCGAACTTATTCTTCTTCCAGGGCAGCATTTTATCGGCCGGGTCTGCCGAGGGAGAAAGAAGAACTTTGTATTAGTCTAGCGCTACTTGCTTGGATCTGAGAGTTTCTCCAGGTCATTTGTGAGCTACTCTACGAGGCGCGGAGACGAGCGTACTTCATGAGTCCATCCTCTAAAGCTCTGCTGGCCATTGTGCAGACTCCCCTCTCTCTCTCTCTCTCTCTCTCTGTGTCTCTCTGTGTCTCTCTCTCTCTCATCAGCGTGGCTTCGCTGCACGGTCTCCTCCGCCGAGCGCCGCCTCGCGCTTTATATACCGGGACAAACCACTTGTGCGAGTGTAGGGGCGGGCTGAACCAAATCACAGGACGCACCCCCCCAAGTTTTAATCGATTTTGTTCATTGTAACGACTCACGACTTTGCTTCTGGCGGCAAACGACGGCTGGTGGATATTAGAAGCATTTAATATGATTCATAAATAGGATTAATCGCATTTTTTTCATGTCCAAGTGCACTGTATAATGTAATAACATTGTACTGAAGCAAACCTTTTCTCGCAAACCTTTGAGACACTTTAGGCTATATTAAACAAGCAATATA
>CAESWR010001009.1:92901-108014 GCA_903171835.1 Mullus surmuletus
CCCCCCCCCCCCCCCCGGGGGTCTCACCGATGATTCAGGTGTCAGTAGGCATTTGTCAGCGGCGTTGATCGCTTCCCAGAGCGGCCAGGGGGATGCGAAGCTAACGTCTGTAAACCGATTAAAGCCCAATGTGGTGCTATTATGTGCAGCTTTCACCTCACACTTGCATGTGGCTCAGGTAACATAGTGTCTTTGGTCATTGCTTTGTTTTTGTCTTTCTCATGATGATTTTAACAGAACCGCACAACTTATCTTTAGCTTTACTACCTCTATTGATTTCTGATGCAGTGTTTTGATTTGAATAGAATTTGGTAACATCCTAATCGCCTCACAGAATGTCATGTTTACCTTCCAGCATTTTTAAGAACTGACATAACAATCGGTAGGTGTCTTATCAAATGTTTTAATATAATAGTTTGTGGCACTTATTCCAACCAGTAAATGAGATTAGCAGGACAACATATGAAATATTGATTAAGTGGAACCAACACAATCTATAGAGTAAATGTATCCTATAGCTACACTGGAGATGGAGGGTCAAGTTTTTGTTGTTGTTTTTTTCTGATATGACATGTAAATCTTATTTACAGCTGCTGTCAGTTAATAATGTTGGACCAAAACATTTCTTGTGGCTACATGCTAATAGTGTGGATGTCATTAATTGAGACGGACTATTTATTCATTAGTGCCGCTGCATGGCTGGTATGCCCACACCACAAAAGGCTGCACTAAACAAAAGGATCAGACTGGGCTTTTTATAGCCAACGCTAATCAATTTAGAAATGCCTCAGCTGAGATCACTATTATTTTGGTGTTATAGAATCAGACGCAGATGAAGTCAGAATCAAAGTATTACCCATCTGTTCAGCTTTCGGACAGTAAGCATGCACATACATACAGTTTGTTATAAAAGTGTGCTGCCACAGTGAGACTGGAGGAAATCCTATGTTTGTATGGCTTCGATGAGGATGCAACCTTTTGACTTGAGAGGAACCACAACCACCCACTCAGTAACACATTTTTGATATAGTTTGAACCTCTTGTAACAAACCGCTGGGATGTGTTGGAGCCGCTGCTTTGTCGAAGTGTCTCTGAATTCTGGATTTCTAAAATCTGACAAGTTGCATTCACTGTCTTTTTAGATAAAGTAGGAGTCCTTTTTTGCAAGTTTTAACAACATTTTTAATACCATCAACTCAAGCTGTGCATGCACAGCAGTTAGAGAAATGTCCAACTGGTGAAATAACAGGACCTCATGTTTCACAATTTATACCAGAGTTTCAGTTTTCAGTAACTGGTCTTGAAAAGCTTCTCAGCAAAAGCAATAGCTGGAAATGTGCATTTAACTTACTTATCTATGGCAAGAAAATTCTTGTAGATTTGTTACCTTTTTATGCTTTTTTTTTAAAATAACACCATCCGTTGTTTTACCTGCATTTCTTAGATCGTCGAGGATCTAATGAGGAAAAGATGCCTATTTTGCTCATGTTCAGTCACTAAATATTACTATTTTTAGCATGATTTTTAGCATGATGTATCGCTGGATTTCTCTGATTGTCACCTGACTATCATATATTTGGACAAATACTCATACTGTCACACAAGCTGGTTTTAATGTAGAGATTATGCAGTATTGGAGATAAAAAGATAGTATCTTTGTTCCGCTCTGCTTGTTTACTCAAGGGAAAATGTCTGGTATGTGATTTATTTAGATAACAATCCAACCTTGTTCAATGACGCAAGTGACATCGATTCAGATCTGTGACTACCTCCACTGTTGGCCTAACAGTGTTAACATGGACACCCCCATTCCATGTGCAGGTGTTTTATCCAGCCTAGCGAGGCGTAATACTACAATATTCCGGTCTTGAACAGACTGTGTAAAAGGTGCTTTAGTTTAAGTGGTTCATTCCTCTTGTGGAATTAAGTCTCCTAATTAGAGATTAGCTCGAGTGTTTTAAGATTTGTGTCCATGTGCTTTATAGCTTGGTTACAGCGACTTACAGTCTGTATTCATGAAATGTGAATAGATGAGGTCTGACCTTTTGACATAGTTTGGGGATGAGGTCTGATTAAAAAAGTGTTTTTGTGTTGTGTGAGATCACTCTTTTAGGGCAAATTGAACTTTCTGAGTATGTTACACACGAGTGATCAGTTGGATTCCTGGAACTGAATCAGCCCCTTTGACCATTGAAATTGCAACTTCTCTGTGAGAGGTTTAGAGGTTCTGTCCAAACTGAAGATTTGGAAGCAGTTTTGTCTCAGTGTAAAAGATGAAGCAGTGATATTCCATGGGCCTTTGAGCTGGTGCCTCAGAACTTTTCACATGTGAGATGAAGGACCGCAGCTTGTGATGGAAGGCTTGCCAATGTTGATTTGGAGTTGAGATGAGAAATATACTGACATGATAAAACTGCTCCCGACAGCCCGGCACCATTTGATGTGGGAGCACCACAGAAGGGCGATAGAAAAAAATCTCACTTCTGTTGAAAGGAGTGTAATGTAAACCAAGTACTAGGTCTTGTAGAGGGTGTTTCCTGAAAACTGAACAAGGCACGTCATGCAGTCTCAGGTCTTCAGGCAAGGCATGTCCAGACTTGCTCTTTTGCCTATTATAGAGTAGAGACCAACTGACCACTGGGTCATGTATGACTCGATTTTTTGGCGTTTACTCTTAATTTTTGATGTAGCCAGTGCTCATAAATGCTGGCTGTTTGCAGCAGGTGTTTGCAGCAGGCTCTGACAAAGCTCGAGAAAGGTCCACTCGCAGATCTGATTACATTAAAGTGGTTGTTTCTTACATCCCTTTCACACACCTGGTAAAAATGCCTAAGTGATGATTATGGTGCAGTTGCTTCTAATGATCCATCTGGCGTTGTCACACACGGTGAACGCTGAGTCACACGGCTTCGATGCAAAAATGGATGAGGTTTTGTGTCGTCAAGAGCAGCTGCTGAGAATGAAGCGGATAAAAGCCTCAAAAGATCACTTTACTTTGAACATCTGGAAGACTTCCATGTCCCCCATTAACTTGTCGCAGGAGATACCCATGTCTGGCAAGGCAGGAGCATCGCTGGCATTGTCAAATAATATCTCCAGTTTTGATGTGGGGGTAAGGAAGGGAACACAAACTCTTCAGGAAGCCGATTTGATGGATGTTATTCCTGATATATTTGCATAACGAGGCATTAAGCGGCTCTATGAGGTAAAAACGTGTTTTAATCTCTCAAACAGAGGTATCAGCATTTCTTTTTCTCGAGACTGTCAAGCAATTCCTCTGTTAATCCAAAAGCATGTGGTCTGACTTAAAACTTTTGATCTGTAGGATTATTGTGTTTCTTTTCCCAGCCATTTCCCTCAATTTTTTCCTAATAGCTTTTTCTCAGTCTGCAGCCCACATACCGAGTCCTTGTTGATTTTTGTCTCCCCACTCTCGCTACATGAATCATCGTAGTCGAAAAAGTCAACAGCTCTCAATTGATGGGGATAGTTGGTGTGCTTGTGCCACCTGAGAACACACATACGCACTTCCTGTGATATATTGGAGGCCCATGTTCTGGATTATCTGTACAAATTGTGGATGTTTGCTACATTGATAGGTGAGTCTGCACCTGCTCAATTCATTTATGTCTGTCTGACCCTTTTGCTTGTTGTTTTGGAATTTTCTCAGTACTTTTTGAGACAGTGATAGTAGGCTTGTAACCTGGGTGACTGAGGAAAAGGCTTCAGAAGGGCTTCAGGAAGGTGGTCACTGATTTTTTTGGTGAAGCTGGTGGTCGCGGTGATAAACAGCTTGATTGGCTCATGATGGGGAACAAAGCTTGGCTATTATACCCCGTGAGTAGGAGGGGAAGTGATAAAGAAAGCACATTGAGTGCAGAGCATGATGGTAACAAAACACGCTTTCCTCCAAATGCTTCCATGAATTATAGACTTCTGTCATTAGGTCATGGCTCATTGTTCACTCTTTCCTTTTTGTCTCTGCGTCGAAGAATATGACAGAAAGGGAAAGGACAATATGTCTAGTCTAAGCAATCGTGGCATTATTATACATATTAGTATACATAGACGTTCGCATTTTGGCTTTCCTCATGTCCAGGTTCTCATAAACATGTGTACGCTTGCAAAGCAGTGACAACAGTTCTCTGACTCACTCACAAGTAGAATCCCTAACCGTACGAAACATATTTCGCACTCTGATTAGCAAGCATCAGTGTTTAATCTTGTTATTTAAAAAAAATCTCCTGTCTCATCATTCTCCCTTCCCAAACAACTGCGAGTATCAGGGATTGCTTATAATACAATAGCAGACTAATCAAATGAGAGACAACAATTTGACTTTAGGCTGGGCTAGAGGAATCTATAAATATCTCTGAAGTCATGCTGACTCCTAGAGGCCACAAACAGGGTCCTCTGTATTCCGTAAGATCATAGGCTTTGCTGTTGTCATCCTTGACTTTTCAACCCAACATTTATTTTCTGTCTGTGGTAAAAGGGGGGTGGAGATTTATTACGGTGTGTCTGTGGCACCGGAACAGGAAGGCGAGCACGAAGACTTGTTTATAAATATGCAAGTCAGGAGGAATCACCTGATAGTTATTTCACATACTGTCGCCAGTTCAGGTCTAGATTATTTTCTCAGGACATTGACACCACCCAGACTCTTAAGTCACCGTGAGAAATTGCTCCTCTGAATTGAACTTGAAATGGACAGGATATAACTTGTTGCAAGTTGGTGAGAACAGAAAGATGTGAAAATAAGGTCTAAACATGGAGGGGTATTAGCAGGTCCCAAGGAAAGTGATTGGAGTTCAAAATCAATGACAAGGTGGTTACACTGCAGAAAGCGCAGAAAACCGTCCCCTTACTGTTGGCGCTGGTGTGCGATATCTTATCCTAAAATCTGTATTGTTCTGGAGTAATTGGTGCTCTCTTGTGGGAGTTCCATGAAGCTTGCAGTTTACGGCTAGAGTTGTTTTCGTCAAACTTCACTCAGACACATCATCCATTTCCAAATACGTTTGCTGGGGTAGAATTAAGTTTAATTTAACTCAATTTTTACTCTGCTTGTCTGTGGGCGTTCAGGGGAAATCCAAAGCACATTTTCATTATCTTGTTGAATCCATATTGGGCATGTCCTTACATGATCCTAAAGGACGGAGGCAATCAAGGCATGTTTTAATGAACTAGTGCTTGCACTGGACGTCTTTTTAGTTTTTTTTTGTTGTGTTTTTAGACTGGGACAATACTGAGCAATGTCCCAAAATAAAAGTATCTTTGAAAAATCTTCTGCTGTGGCTCACTGTACATTAACCATAAGTGTTTTGCCATCCGGTTTATATGTAACTGGTCTTGCTTACTGTTAATCTTCTGTAGTTGGTTTAGTGTACAGACCTGAGCTGTAATATTCATTGATGGTAAATTTGTTTGTTGTTTTTCTTTTTTCTTTTGTCACCTCAGGGTTCCAGGTTGGTGTGGTGAGAGAGCAAGCGAAGTGCAGGGGACCGCCTGGGGCTTTGCGTCCCTGGTTCTCAAGGTAAGAGTATATGTACTACCCAGAAATTGTTCAAATTACGCATATTATTTAATTGCACGCCCCCTTTTGTACCAGCTTGATTCGATTGGACACCTATGAAACCACCTGGAAGCTCACACATTGTCTGTCTCCATTTTTAAGTTGTGAATGAGATTGAGCTGATATGTTTTCTGCTTAAGTATCTAGTAGCATAAACTGTGATTTACTACCACAAAAATAGTTCACTTTCATATTGCTGTCCAGGTTTGTATTCTCCTGGAGTGATTGTACTGCAGGTATATGGATGGAGGCTGACATTGTACCCTGTTTTGTTTTTTGTCATTGTAATTGTAGTTTTTTGACATTTGAAAATGTTCCTATTTCATTATCCTGTTAATGGCAAATATTTTCTAAAAGGTGAAGAACAGAGGATGTTTTATTTTTTTTCATGAATGAATAAATCTCAGTACAACCGAAACACCATGTGACAGTGCCCCATCCCTGCAGATAACTAACTTCACCCAAACAAAAGCATAACTTGGCAGAATGACTCATGTAACAGGTAACTTATTGGCATGGAAGCCATAAAGAAGCCAAACTTTAACTTTGCCCTTTTTTGGAGTTCTTTTGGGTGAAGTGATAATTCCCCTGTTATCTGAACAGATGCTTCAAACAGGCCGAGCTCTATAGTATCTGATTGCACCAACTACATAATGATATTGTGAAGTCCCATTTGTTGCTAGCGGTCCTATAAAAGGCCATCTATGACACAGTGCCTCCCGCATTTCCAGTCATGGCAAAGATTAGAGTGGGTGTGTACATACTGCGCTGCACCAGCTGCTGAGTGCTGGCCAGAGGGCCACTATTGTAAAATACAAGGAAGGGCTTGGTCCTAAGCAAAATATTCCGCTGTATGCCAAAGAAAAAGTCCACCCGGGTGTAGCTGATAGATAAGATCGCGTGTGTGGTGCTGCTGGATCAGTGAGTGTTTTCGGGTGGCCAGGGCAGCAGCAGGGTGGTTCTATACATAGTGTGCCCTAAAACACTTTGCCAGTGTTCGCAGCATTACATGTTGTTTCAGCGCATATTTTCTCTGGGTTACTGTAAGGTTTTTCCCATTCTTCATCTTCTACACATCTTAGCACAGAGGAAGGTCATTGTCTTCAAAGGAGAACACAGCCAAGCTCTCCCTCACAGTTAAAAAAGAAGCTGACGATCACAGACTTGTAATTTATCTCTTGAAAAAAGTCTACTCTGTCGCAGGGGGCATTTCTGTTTCAAGATATTTTGCTAAATTATATTGCACGATTTTAGTTTGCATGCAGAGATTTACGCGTTTATATGCAAATCTTACCATCGTAATTGCATGAAAAGGAAAGGTAACTGCTAGTAACATGCGCGTTGGTTTTTGTTGTGAGGAACACGATACTTTTCTTTCCTGCTTGATGGCCTGACACACTACACTGTCAGAGCACTCTTTTCACCTCCCTCTCTTGTTATCTCCCTCATCAAGCACAAGCTTTATTGGGATTTTAGCAGGGCATGGTTTGGGTGTCACCAAGTGCAATGCAGACTATGTTGGAAATGGCTAATAGATTACCAAATCTTAACTTCAAAGTCATTAGCCTAATTGACTTTGCTGATGTAACTCACAGACTCTTGCTGCGCTGCTTTACACTTCTTTGTCACTTGGAAAGTTATCATCCATCAGCCAGCAAAAAAGCATGTATGCCATTGTGCTACCACTTGCTCTGATTTCATACTTGCAGACTTACTCGTAACATTGGATAGGGAGGGGAAGGGAGGAGGAGAGGGAGATGAGCATTGGGTAACACACATCTCATGACTCAGTGGGATCTGGTATGTGTGTATCTGTGTGTGTTGGCATACTTAAGAGATAATCTCAGGTGCTCTGAGGTTGTACCGCTGTCTCAGAGGTGCTTGGTCTGCTTGGCAGTGTGAGCTTGATCCATACACCACTGACCCCTGGTTAGCCCTTTTGCACTTTGTATTTGCCAGCTGCGTAATCTTGTAAACATCTTGTCCTGGAGACAGTAGGAGAGTTCATTGGGTTAAAAAGATTATACCAGAGTCAAGAAAAAACTGTATGATGTCTATGTGCTCGTGAAAGTACGAGGTAACTCCCTTAAAACTCATGTTTCTGACACAAAAGACCTTTTATAGCAAGTGATGACATAGGTGACAATGGCTAATGGCGTACTCTTATAGTCTTGGCACTATTTCATTATCTGATGATGTTCATGGCAAAATGATGACAATGCGATAAAATCATTATTTTGTGTGTTTTTTTTAATGCCATTAATCTCTTATATCTCTTTTGCCTTATTTCATCTGTTGTAGTGACTAAGGAAGGGGCTTGGCAAACTGTTCTGCAGCATGGAGAAGGAAGACCTGAAGGTCCTCAACAAAGGGGAAGAGGAAGAGATGGTGAAAACCTGTTAAATTTTGTGTCTGTGAGAATATCGGATTTCATGTTTTTTTCCGATTTGCTAAACCTGTTTTGTTTCCGGTCTGCAGGAGCTGCAGGGCTACCGTCTGTGCCGTTGGCGGCTGGCCCTGGTGGGACTCGGGGTGCTGTGTACAGGGGGCTTCCTCCTCCTGCTGCTCTACTGGATGCCAGAGTGGTGCGTCAAGTCCACCTGCACCCGTACCACAGCCCGTGATGCCGAAGTGGTGTTGCTGCGCTCCACGGTGGGTAGTAAGATAAGCACTGTCTAGGTAGATTTAAAGGAAATATAGTCTCATGGTCAAAAACTGAACAGGTGAAATTCTTCTATTCATTGTACTTCAGTAAATTCATTGGGAGGTCGTACAACACAAACCGTTAAAGTTTATGATGTATGTATTAAATATTTGATAATCACATGAAATGATGCAACCTTTTTTTATTCCATTGGGATAAACAATCCCCTTGCCTTGTGGTTTGCGATTTTGTTTTTCAAAACAGTTAAATGCCAAATTGTGAAGTCCAAATCCTCCCAGGCTTAGCTTGGCATTTAAATATACACAGATGATACAACCTTAAACTCATGTGCTTTGAAAGCATTTTACCGAATACAACTGATGTATTGTGGACGGACAGTAAATACATTGAGGCCTGACGATTCCTGCAGACAGTCACACCAGCAGGAATGGGCTGATGATTTGCCATGTGTCTGACCGTATGTTCATAATATTCCTTTCCACTTAGTTTGTGTGTGCATTCCTTTCACTGTGTTGGGCACTCTTATGTGCACTTCTTGACGTCTTTTACACATCCACCTTATTTTTGGAGTGGATTTGAGTGTGGGTGCTCAATCCTTGGGTATATCCTTCAAGACAAGTATATAGTTGAACAGTATGCATGCATGCCAAAATGTAGACAGGAGGACATAGTTATGCATTTATATATATATAAAACAAAGGTTCTCATGAAACGGTTACTGAGCTTCATTTTTTGTTTTGTTTTTTATTCAAATAGGATGAGTTCAAGCGCTGGTTCCTGGCCAAGGTTCGAGTCATGCTGGCCCCGGGGAGCAACCCCTTCCACTGCCTGGAGACCCAGACCACCTCCCCCTCCTCCCCCTCCTCCCCTGCCCCCCCCTCTTTGGCCAACGGACACACCCCTCACCCCTCCGATGGCAGCCCCGCTCAGGAGCTAATCAAAAGATTTGCAGACTACCAGCCCACGCAGGTACACAAAAAAGCACTGTTCGCGTGCGCATATGTGTGCGTGTGTGTCTGTGGACAATATTGCCCCAGTGCGTTGTCAAATATACCTTAACAGACAATTTTTGCTGTTCCCTCTGCTCTCCCCTCCCCTCTGTTTCCTTCAGATTCGTTATTTTACCTTCCATAGCACAAAATATTATTGGAACGACAGCATGCAGAACTTTGAAGTTTTAACGTAAGCATCCTTTGATTTTCAACGTAGGTCTTCCCACTGCAGAATATTTAGCCATAACAGTTAACACTTTATTTTGGCAGTGTGCATTACAAAAATATTTTTCAACATTTTTACTAAGGTTCATTCTTGATTGCTGGCACTCTTAACTATTGTGATTTTCACCTCCCATTGTGCCTTCATTTGCCCTGCAGAGGCCTGGAAGATCTGCAGGTCAGCAGTGCCACCATCCACTCAGAGCACGGCACAGGTCTTACCAGTAACCAGCAAGAGTACAGGTAACATCTGTCTAATGGATGGGTCAAAGAATTTGGAATGGCACGACAATTAGTACGACAAACATATTTATTTCATTTAGTGTGAGACTGTAGTCTCATTTGTCAGTTGTAGTTAGGCTCATTTGTTTAATTCCAGTAGTTGTTCAGGTCTGAGGTTATTTGTGATTCTCCAATAGGGGTGTGGCCAGTGAGAGTGAGTGCAAATACTGCATGTTTAACTGACAACTTTGTGACTCTTTGAAAGGGTACCCAAATAAAAAGGGCAAACAAAACAAAGTGTTTGAATAAGGACTGGCGGAAATAGTTGGGCTCGCATGAGGTTTTTTTGTTTTATTTAATTTATTTTTTCTTTTTTAATTCTGCTTTTCAGGAGACTGTTCTTTGGAGTGAATGAAATTGCAGTGAAAGTGCCTTCCGTTTTCAAGCTGCTTATCAAAGAGGTACGAAACAGTTTGCGTGAACACTGGGAGTGTTGTTTGTACTAGTTTCAATCTTTCACCGAAGAACCAATTGTAAACCTATGTGTCTAATCTTCTCCATGTCTCCTCCCGCAGGTCCTCAACCCTTTCTATATCTTCCAGCTCTTCAGTGTGATCCTGTGGAGTGCCGATGAGTATTACTACTATGCTGTGGCCATTGTTCTCATGTCGGTCATATCCATAGCTACCTCTCTGTACACCATCAAAAAGGTACGTTTCTTCAAATGTTCAAATTTTATATTAATCCATTGTTAAGAATCATCAATTCATTTGTTTGGCTTGCTATAAGACACTGCTAAAATTGAGAGCAAGAGGTCTCAACCTAGATAACCTTTTACATTAACATGTAAAATGAACATAAAGATAAATAAACATTCAGCTGCCTTTGCCATTTCTGCCCTCATGTCTAATCCCGGGGTTTCAGACCGACATAGAAGCTTATCTGCACACGGTCTGCTGCCTCTGGTTTCATAGTTCAAAAGCTCACATGAAAACACACTTTGGGTCACGCAGGCAGTTGTTGGAATCAAGATATGTCTAAACTACGTCTCTCCTTTGTTCCCTCTCTGCAGCAATATGTCATGCTTCACGATATGGTGGCAACTCACAGTATTGTCCGTGTGTCTGTATGCCGAGCCAACAATGGTTTGTCACAGTCTTTCTCTTATTTTTATTTTGTGCATGTTTGCCGAGTGCCTCTGTAGGCTTCTCGTAATGGCAGCCTACAGCAAGTATACTTTCTTTCACTTTCCTGCTTTTCTCAAGAGTACTTTCCAGACCGAACCACACAGTGGACACTGTTTTGCATCTGTGCCCAACCAGACTAAATTACATAGTCACCCTGCTTTGGCTGCCCTCCAGCAGTCCTATGGTCGGACACTGCAGAGTCAGAGGGAGAGTGAATACACATGAGATAGGAAAAGTAGCATTTGAAAGAGTTTCAGTGAGCATTCAGAACACCCTGTAAAGATGCTGCACATTCTTTGGTATCTTTGCGTGTTTTCCTTTACATTCAGTCACTTCAAATGTGGGGTCCACTGAAATTATCAACAGCTATACAAATAAAATACAATCAGTTATTTGTCAAGAGGAAGAAAAAGAGTTCAGAATCACTAAAACATTCTGAAAAAGTTCTCATTCAACTTATATTTTACGTCATGCATTAATTTGCCGCTCAGGCCCCACTGGCTTGTGATGCCTCAGCTTTTTCCCTGCCGCCAAGAGGGGCGTGAGTAATGAGAGATGTGCTGAACAAGACCCTGGGGCTCTGACACACAAAATATCTCCCGACCAATCCCCCTCACCCCTCACCCCACTCACACACACCATCTGCTGCTGTGGGTTCATTTACATAATTTTCCACCTTTTTGGCTTTCATCGGTGTCTGTGTCATGTATTTTTGTCACTACTCAGCATCAGTATCTTATTTTTCTGCAGATATCGAGGAGGTTTTGTCTACTGATCTAGTGCCCGGTGATCTCATGGTCATCCCCGGTAATGGGACCATCATGCCATGTGACGCTGTGCTGGTCAGCGGCACCTGTATTGTCAATGAAAGCATGCTCACAGGTTAGAGAGGATATCGATAGATATTTGATATTTCTGCATTCTTACAAAATACTATTACCATACGAGTCTTCAAAAGGCAAAATACCATTCATGTAATTCGCCCGATATCCAACGCTACCCTCCATCAGGTGAAAGTGTTCCAGTAACCAAGACTAACCTCCCAAACCCAGTCCCAGGGGAGCGGGGGGATGAGGTTGGTATTGCCTACAGCACAGAGGAGCATAAGAGACATACACTCTTCTGTGGCACCAATGTCATCCAGACCCGCTTCTACACTGGTGAACTCGTCAAGGCTGTGGTGGTCCGCACAGGTAGGTGTGTGTATCAGGGGATCACTGGAATGCTGAAATGTAGTTTATGCTGAAGTTAAACTTGTTTGATTTAAGCTTGCGTATCTTCATATTCACTAACCCTAACCCTCACATCAATCCTTCATGCAGGTTTCAGCACAGCCAAAGGCCAGTTGGTGCGCTCCATCCTTTACCCTAAACCCACCGACTTCAAGCTGTACCGAGATGCCTACCTCTTTCTGTTGTGTCTGGTGGCCGTGGCTGGAATTGGTTTTGTCTACTCCATCGTCCTCAGCATTATGAACAAGGTAGCATGGTTAAAAAAATGTTCTTATTTAGAGGTATGCCGTGACTTTTCTTAGAGGAGATGAAGTCTAGAGTTTAGTGAATACAACCTGGGCCTACGGAATGTTTGCTGGCTCTATCTTTAAAGCTAAACTGAGAATTTTGCTGCACACTAATGTTGTATTGCTTGGGTCCACCTGGTTCACCAGATGGTTGATCATTCGGAAATGTTTTTTAGAAGTTTTTTTTTTTTTGTCTTCTAAGTCACTGAAGTGTTTACTTTCCCTGGTGAAACATTGTGAGAAAGTTGCACCACAGCGTCAAACATTGAAGTGAACCATTTGAGACAGTTATTTGCCTTCTCTCTCAGGCTTGTTAAGCGGATCAGTTCGGGTCATTTCTTTGTCTGAAAACACTCACAATGCAGAGAGACTTGGCAGTACCATGCTGTTCAATTCCAAAGTGGATTTGAAAGCTTCTCTTGAAAACCCACACTTGACTCCTAAACCAGAACTAATGCAGCAGCTCCCTCAAATGAGGGATGAATAAAGTGCTCAAAGCTTCGACCAGACATGAAGACCGCTCCCTGTCTTTCTCCCCAGGTGCCAGCTAAGACCATCATCATTGAGTCCCTGGACATCATCACCATCACTGTACCACCGGCACTGCCAGCAGCCATGACGGCCGGCATTGTGTATGCCCAGCGACGCCTCAAACGCATTGGCATTTTCTGTATCAGTCCACAGAGGATTAACATCTGTGGGCAAATCAACCTGGTCTGCTTTGACAAGGTGGGTAGAAATATTAAGAAACCAAGAAATCATTGTGGAGATGGTGTATTTCCATGTTAACCGTAATGTTAACAACATATATAAGGGTATTATTTTCTTTTTTTATTCCAGACTGGAACTCTTACAGAGGATGGATTAGACATGTGGGGAGTGCAAAGAGTTGAGAATGGCAGGTAAGGGAGTCACTATTCAGGAAACATTAGAAATTTCTCTGCCTGCAGTGACTCTACAAATTAACGATCATATATAGTTGAAGCAGTATTGGTTGTTTTTTTTTCCACAATCATATTATCTATGTTCTTTTTGTCACTGTGAGTTTTGTATTTATTTCCAGAATTGATTCTATGATTAAATTGGTTTGTTCAGACCTACTGTACTCGCTCACCACCTTTTTCTTCCTGCCTCTCCAGTTTCCACCTGTCAGAAGAGAACGCCTACAAGGAGAATCTTGTCAAGTCTCAGTTTGTGGCTTGCATGGCCACCTGCCACTCTCTTACCAAAATAGAGGGCCAGCTGTCAGGAGACCCGCTGGACCTCAAAATGTTTGAGGCGACAGGCTGGGTGAGTAGTACACTGTATCCAGTCTGAAGGCGTAATGGTTGTGAAACGAGGGAAGATGGTCTGACACAACAGTAACAATGTCACTGGCATTCTTCCCTCAATAATATCCATGAGTACCAGCAGCAGTATGCGACTTGCTCTGTGTGTGGGTGTGTGTAACAAATTGTCAAATCAATTCATGATGTTTGTGCCATTGCTTATTCATCGAAACATCAACCTTTTTCTCATATCTACCTCCCTCACACATAATCAGATCCTGGAGGAGGCCACTGAGGAAGAAACATCTCTTCATAACAGGATCATGCCCACTGTGGTGCGACCCCCAAAGCAGCTGTTGCCCCCAGAGCCTGTGGTCTCACCAGAGGATGACATGGTAAGTGAAGAAAGCCACTTGTCTGACACACAGCTCCTCTAAGTCTGCGTAATACAAGACTTAATGACTTTTGACTAGAATAGATCAGACTAGATCTACATCTTTATTGCTATTTCAGAAAACCTTTGTGTAACACGGATAGACACCATTAAAGAACAACTTCACATATGTTAACCTGAATAATGAATTGTATTTGTCGCATACATTTATTTGTTCCCCACCTTATCCTTCTGCTCTTTTCAAATTGCAGGAACTTTACGAGTTACCGGTAAGTAGTTTACTTACTTTTTAAAATGTACACATTCAGTTCCTTCTTATTTTACCAGGACCCTGCTTCCCACGATTATCTTGAGCCAGAGACAATCATACACACTTAGCAATGGTTTATAGCAACTTGATATTAGCTTATTTAGCATTTTTGCATGCACAATCTGAGATTTGCTTCTTGTAATGAATGATAACTGATTTTCTTTTTGTGTGTGTGTGCGTGTGTGTGCGCAGTCTGCGCATGAGATCGGTATTGTGCGCCAGTTTCCGTTTTCCTCAGCACTACAGAGGATGAGTGTGGTGGCACGTCTGCTGGGTGAGAAACGTATGGATGCCTACATGAAGGGGGCACCAGAGGTGGTGGCAAGTCTCTGCAAGAAAGAGACAGGTGAGCTCTGATAGCTGTAACTCGTATGATGATGAACATCATTGGAATAAATGTTACTTTATACAGTCTGCTGCTTGCCACGTCTATTGGGTTTGGCATCGCAGCCAAGTTAGAATTTTTTGAAAGTCAAATGAATGAAAATCACATAGGGTATTTTAAAAGTTGTTCATTGGTTAGCTGCTGAAGCAGAAGCATCTCAAAATCTACATTCAAACATTGATTCATGCATTCTACAATAAATATATCTACATTTGTAAAAGGGATCAAATGTCTGGGCAGTTCAGAACTGAAGCAATGATTTTAACATTTATTAGGTCACTTTCTAAAGAACATTAGAATCTCTCCTCTTTTATTTTTGTGAATGCTGTAAACCTTAGAGCTGAGAACATTTTTATGACAAGTTAATGAAAGCA
>CAESWR010001009.1:122957-153403 GCA_903171835.1 Mullus surmuletus
AATATGTGATTTACATGAGGATAATTAACAGATCTCATCTCTACTTCCAGATTTACAGGGGAATATGTGTATTTATGCAGGCGTGGTGGCAAAAGCTATTTGTACATTATTTTACAAAAGTTAGAAAGCTTGTAAGCTATTCCAAGTGCTCTAAAAGAATAGTGTGGGCAATTATATTTTTAGTCTACAAGCTGTTTATTGCAATTGCAGTATATTTGTCTTTATTATGCCCTCTTCTTCCCCTTTAACTTTCTTTAACCTGGCTGTTCTTGGCTGCACTTTATCCCACCGTGTGTTTTTGCCTCCTTTGACTTCCACCCTCTCTCCCCTGTATTGGCTACCTCTTTACATTTAACACTAATCTTTGGGGCAATCTCATTCTGATTTTAATTGCTGCTTTAATGTTTGGAAAAATGCACACAAAACATCCATTTCTTAACTTGGTGAAATTTAACAGTGATGTTTCCTTAAGGAAACATTTTCCCTAATCTTGTGAGCTGTCAGGCCATAACATGACAAGGAGGTATTTCTTTATTTCACTTCTAACTTAAACTGCTTTATTGAATTAAACATTCTTTCCACCTTCACCAAGTTTAAACATGTCCAATCTCAAATCTGAAGTGAATATTCTATGTAAATTTTTTTCAAAAATAATACAAAAAAACATAGTTTTGAAAATAATTATTCTCAAGTGACAGCTCAAGTCTGGGCTATTTAATTTGTGGTATTCTTTTTCTTCAGCATAACCTGATTATTTTTGCTCCCATAATGCAAAATGCAGAGCTGTAACAACATCAGTGCAAAGTTTTCCAAACATTTGTTATTTAATTTTCACACTGATCTTTATTCTTCTAATTGTAGGCATGGTAGCTCTCTTTTGGCTGTGGGCATTGTCGCTTTAATATTGTACTCTGACGATAGTACTTGATGTATTTTCTTATAACCTCAGTTGATGTTGTCTCTTCTTGATTAGAAACCTCAGGTGATCCTCCGCTAAAAGCCACAGATTCTTCCGCCGCAGCCACTCAAGATACCAACGACAAACAGTACAAAAAGGCAAGTTTAAAAAAAAACCAACAACAACAAGTTTGCTTCCTCAATCTGAACTCCTGAGATTTGATCTTTCAAATCTTTGAAATGCAACTTTGCTCCCTTTCATGTACGCAGCAAGATTTATCATAAACTGAATCAAAATGAACCTAAAGCCCTCATTCAACATTGAGTTCTTTTGTTCACATTTTCAGATTTGACACCACTTTTGGATGCACTTGAATATAAAAGCTCCTAAAATGTAGACTGTAATATATGGAAACATAACATCATTTCTGGGTGTCTTTTGATTCAGTTACATCTACGGAATTTTAAATGTGCTTTTTACACCAGCAGCACCTTCTAAATCGAAGCACTTGAGGACATGGTTAAAAAAAAATTACAACCACCTGCAGAGGATACCACCTGCTTTCTGTGTGGAACTCTCGGTCTCTATCTGTTGTCATATTCCTTCAAAGTGTTGTGCTTCTCAACTTTATTCCAGAATCTCATCGAGAGCAACATTTCATCCCTTCAGATTTACCCAAGAGCAAAACATTTTGTATTCAGCTTTGTCTCATTTCTCCTGTCGCCTTTCTTCCATGTTCATTGTTGTTCCGGCGCTCTGCTTTTCTATATTCTGCTTTCTGTGTTTCTATTAAGTCGAGTGAAAAAGGATACAAAGATTTTCCAAAGAACATATTATTTAAAAACAAACAAACAAACAAAAAAACAATGGCCTTCCTCTTGGATGCCCTGCTTTTAGTCTGCAAGTCATGGTCTCCAACATGACACATAAAAGATATCAAAACTAAATAGTTCTTGTTTTTCTTCATGTAAACTAGAGTATCAGGTATGTCCACACGGCAAAAAGTTGACACTGAAATGGCAATGTGGTCATGTTGGGGACACCTGAACGAAAGCAAATGTTGCCCGCTGTACATTATGTGTGCTTCATCCCTGATAAAGCCTCATCCCATTGCTTGCTTTGCTTATTTAATAATCATCTTCCGCAGCAACAGCACACCTAGACTGTCTATGTTCAGAGCCATAAGTACAGTAAAATCCAAATGTCTGTCTTGTATGTGATGTTATTATATTGTGGAGCTGTATCATGGTGAGCATCCATGCTGATAAACGATTGTGAGGAGAGAGAGAACTGAATCTTCCTTGTTGCCACTTGCTGAGAGGTGCTGGTTGTGGTATTAGTTGCCTCTTCTGCCTTCAGTCTGGCAAAGTTTGGCATCTCCCTTTTGTCAATGAGAGAGACTGACTTTGTTGGGTCACACTGATGATAGTGGCGAGATTCCCCAAACCTGAGCCCCCCCCCTCCCCCCTGAGTCTGTCGAACGCGAGCCTTAACTGCATAATGGTCCTTGAGCTTGAACAGCAGCAAAGGCGGTGACCGAGAGACACCTCGATATTCCTCCTCTGCGATAGGATGCAGCAGTGGCCTGTGAGGCCGGCCAGCTGACTGGCTGGTTGTTGTTGTTGTGTTGCTGCTCCTGCCTTTCTCTCACTATGACATACCCCAGCAGGGTCTGCTTGGCGAGCTCATTCTTATTCAGCAGCAGATCCAGCGGCACGAGGAGGAGGTCCGGCGGGCCGCTGAAGCCAATAGTGCGCGTCCCCCACCGCCAGAGCCCGCTCCCAGTCCGCCTCCGAACCCCAGCCCCCCACTACAGAAACGCAAGGTGAAGGTCCCACCCCACTTAGATCCGCCCTAAAAAATACCTCTCAGAAGTGCACAGCTGCAGAGCAGGACCAGAATTTCAAACGTTTAATTTTAAACGTTCCCCTTGACAAAACTTTGGCCGGAGTACACTAGACTGAAAAAGCAGCTTTTTACTGTCCTCTCTGGTAGAACCGACAGGGCTGCCCTCCTTACCATAACCCTGTGGTTGGATGTGCTCCGAGGTATCCACCAGTACCTGTAAAATGTGATGCATGATAATTCGACCCCACATCAGTTTTCCATATCATTGACTGACAAAGCGCATTATTGGCGATAGTAGTCAAATTCTGTCAACACAGCTGGCCGTGACGTCAGTAACCCTTGACGCACAATGGACAAAAATTTGGATAGGAGTTCCAGCAACCTGTCAGCTGTACGTAACTGTTTATACATAAGCCATCATCCGAAACAGCACAAATACTTTCTTAAAGAGATGAAAGAAAATGCAGTCTTCTCTTCAATTGAATTTTAAAAAATCCCAGATATCAGCAAAAAGCCAGTATCTTGAATCCCTGCCTGTAAGATTACATTTGTGCATCACTTCAGAGAGGACATTTTTCATATGGTTTCACTTGCCTACTTGAATGATTAGATTAGAGCCATTTAGCAAAAATTCAAGAAATTAGAGTAGTATATAATATAGTGTACTCGAATCAGAATATACTACTACAGTGCTGTGGCCATGCAATAAATACGGTCTTTGGTACTCTTGCAGTGTGACTTTTTTATGTCAAAATTGGGAACGTTTGGCCACCATTGACAAATTAATGTCTGGAACTTAAAATTGAACGCACCAATTTACAAAGACACCCCACATTGCTCATACCCCCTCAACCTGGAAGTACTTATTGCATGAGTATCACATTTTATTTAGTGCCAGTCAGGAGCCCCGTAGGAGAGATTTGGTAGTTTGATAGTTTTTGAATATATTATGTACCCTTTTACACCCCTTTGATGGAGTAGCCAAGAAATTGACCCACCATTGCCCTTAGCGTGTCCATAGCTATACCCCATAGCCTCCATGGATTGCCCCACAGTTTCGGGCTGAGAGTTGCATTGCCACTTGGTTGCCATGCATGAACCTTCATACCCTGGTTCCAGAAGTATAGTGACGTAGCTCAGCTACACTGTCGCACACAACTGGGTTGGCAATCATCTGCAGCACTCTATTCATGTATGGAAGCAGTGCATGGGGTGGAGTGGCAAGTCGCTGCATGGTGTGAGCTGCACTTTCCGAAAAACAACATGAAAGGACCCCCCCGACTCAGAAAAATCAGACAGGTGACTTGAGCTATCGACAGCGAGGGAGAAGCCGATGTCTGCTAGGTGCAGTGTTGTAATGCTCCAATATCACAAGTCTCTTAATTGACTATACTAATACTTTCTAACATTCGTGCACAACAGACGGCACCCTTCCTGTTCTAGCTGTGTTGTGTGACTAGTTTTGGGTATCACTGTGTGTTGTGTTTGCTCCTCTCCTCTGCTGCCAATCCCATGTGTTCATGTAATTTGTGTGTGCTGTTCTCTATCCCGTCTCCTATCCTGTATCGTAAAAAAAAAAAAAAACATAATCAAAGGAGGTTTGCCAAATTATCAAAGATCACTGTGAATGATTGTATGATTCTTTTTAATTCAGATGTATTAATAGGGTTGTTTATGCCTGTCTGTGAATCGCAGCCTGTTGATGAAAGCAGAGTAATTCAAAAATTGCCTGATCTGATTTTTTTCCCCCTCTCTCATTATGCATTAACTTGACTTTCAATCCTGGTTCTTTCTGTAATACAATCTGCATGTATTGCACCTTCATGGTGCTGATGAAATTTGGTGCTTGTGAAGTTGCACTGGGAGGGAGAGACAAAGGCCCAAGAAACATGTAGATGGGAGGCTGTAACTCAGTTTGTTGTTTTTTTTCCCCCTACTTTGACCTATAGTCGTCAGACAAAGAAAAAGTAGACCAGCTTCAGGAGGAACTGCTTCGCACCCAGGTACAGTAGATCTTGTCACTTTGGAAGAAACCGAAAATTACTTTTGATACCAAACTGTGAACAGAGGAATGTGGATATCCCAGTTACTTTTATGCAGTTACCTTAGTTCTTACTTCAAACATCACATTTGGAACTGGACATAAAGATTTTTTGAGGTAATTTCGGAATTAGTTGGCTGATATTAAATCTTTTTGTAGGTTTAATTGGTCAATATCTTGTCTCGATCTCCCTACAAGTGACCATATAACCTAACGAGTAAAATAAATATTGATGTTGGGACTTTTGCTGCCATTTATCCACAGCTCAAATATCAACGTATGCTGGAGAGACTTGAGAAAGAGAATAAGGAGTTGAGGAAAGTGGTTCTGCAAAAAGATGATAAAGGGATCCACCAAAGGAAAGTGAAGGTTAGTTGCACTTTTACAGTGTTGCGATAACGTTTTTGAAAATCCACCTGAAACTATTCAATGTACCGGTACATGTATTTGTTTAATAATTCCACCATGGTCCAACCTGGTCAAAAGTATTTTGCTCATGATTTAGAATAAGTCCTCTTAAGTCCCACAAAGTTAATTATAGCTTTGTGTCCTCTTCTCATAGAAATCCCTTATTGACTTATACTCTGAAGTTTTGGACATCTTGTCTGACTATGATGCCAACTACAACACCCAGGACCACCTACCCAGGGTAAGGAGTATTTGAATTCAGTTTGTTTCGCCTCTTCCAATTTATTCGCCTGTGTATCTTAGTCTCAATCCTTCTGCTCTCTCAGGTGGTTGTGGTCGGGGATCAGAGTGCTGGTAAAACCAGCGTGCTGGAGATGATTGCCCAGGCCAGGATCTTTCCCAGGGGTTCTGGAGAGATGATGACACGCTCTCCTGTCAAGGTACATGGGGACCAATTGGGCCGGTGTTTTTAAAGTCCTGTGAAAGAACAATAACAAAGACATGCATGTCCATAAATGATCAATTCCCTAATATGTACTGAGTAGTCATAAGATTTACTGATTTCAAGGTATTTTCAGGGTTTAAAAGATTGAGATTTTTTTTCTCTGTGCAGGTAACATTAAGTGAAGGCCCACACCACGTTGCTATGTTCAAGGACAGCGGTCGAGAGTTTGACCTTACCAAGGAGGAGGATGTAAGTTGCAGATCAATTCTCTCCATCAAACAAATTGACTTTTGGCTCCCCGCCCATAACTTAATACCTGGATTCTCTTTCTCTTGCAGCTGGCCGCTCTGAGGCATGAGATCGAGCTGAGGATGAGGAAGAGTGTCAAGGAGGGACAAACCGTCAGCTGTGAGGTTGGACAGTGTGTTTTATCTTGGATTTTCGCTATTTTAGTAGTGCCGTGTTGTCGAAAAAAATGAGATATGAACAAGGTTTTTTTCCCCCCCCCACAACATCAGACAATATCCTTGAGTGTCAAAGGACCCGGCATTCAGAGGATGGTTCTTGTGGACTTGCCGGGTGTCATCAGCGTGAGTACAGACAGTCTGTTCACAAAATAGCGTACAAAATGAATGATAATGATCATTTTCTTTTATGCGTCTTTTTCAGACGGTGACTGCAGGCATGGCATCGGACACTAAGGAGACCATCTTCAGTATCAGCAAGGCCTACATGCAGAACCCCAATGCAATAATCCTCTGCATTCAGGGTGAGTTTTGTACATCCCATTCTCTGTTAGAAGAATTTTACAAATCCAGTGGACAAAAAGTTAATAAATAATAACAATAAAATTGCTAAATTGAGCCTTTTTTTGTTTGTTTCTAATTATAGTCACTTTCCTTGTCATTTTCATGTATCACAGCTTCTTTGACGCTTTTCTCTTGACATGCAGATGGCAGCGTGGATGCCGAGCGAAGCATTGTAACTGACTTGGTTAGCCAGATGGACCCCCACGGGAAGAGAACCATCTTTGTTTTAACCAAAGTCGACTTGGCTGAGAAGAACCTGGCCAGCCCGAGCAGAGTAAGATGGTCTAAATGGTTAAAACATTCAAGGAAGCATTTCAGTTTAAAAAAAGAAAAAGATCAAAATTGACAGTCCTTCAGAGAGCACAAATACTGACCTGCTAAGACATGGGCAAAATGAGTCAGCTACTACAATAGATGCTTTATGTTGCTGCTCCACCAGAGGGAGCTCAATGCTTGGATTTTAAACTGATGGCTTCTCAGTAATACATTGAGAAATCCTGAGCCAAGAGAGAACAATTGAATTAATTTCCTTACCATATTTATCTCAGATTCAGCAAATTGTGGAAGGCAAGCTGTTCCCCATGAAGGCCCTGGGCTACTTTGCTGTAGTGACAGGACGAGGTAACCAGCATCTACATCAGTTTACAGTCTCTCAACTCACCAGCCTAGTTTATTGGTTTTTTTTTGCATTCATTTCTTTTCTGAATTGCTCAGAGCATAAAGTTTCCATAATCCGATTCTTCTGTCTGTAGGGAGCAGTAGTGAAAGCATAGACTCCATTAAAGACTATGAGGAGGACTTCTTCCAGAACTCCAGATTACTACGGCAAGTCTCTCCATCCACCGTCATGCAATGCTTTGTTTTGTTGACTCGTGCAATAATTGATGGTGAATTCACATATGCCACCAGGGACGGCATGTTGAAGGCCCACCAAGTGACCACAAAGAACTTGAGTCTTGCTGTCTCCGACTGCTTCTGGAAGATGGTTAGGGAGTCTGTTGAGCAGCAAGCTGATGTCTTTAAAGGTATCGTCACTCTTGTAAAGCTGTAGAGAAAGTAAGATTACAAATACTGGCCACTGATAAATCTAAACAGAAAATGATGATATTAATATCACTGTTAGTAGTCTCTCTCTAAAGCCACTTGTACTGCCAGACATGTTTTGATGCTCTGACCGACAGTTGTTTCTTATCCAGAGAGAGAACAGGTGCTACCACTCCTGTCCACCAGAGACATTGGTCTACCTCAGCCCACATAGCCATCTTCTACACTTCCACAGTCCAGCTGCAATTAGCTCAGACAATCACGGTCCCGTTCCTAACAGCACAAGAGATTTATGGCTGCAAGACCGCAGTTCCCATAGGCCCATTGTTGGGTGTATTGATCCATAGCCCATCAAATCACACTCATCCGTGCCTGGCGCCACCATGGCCCCACAAACCAGCAATTAGCCTAATCTCCGCTGTGGATAGGGAGCTGTGTAAAGGGACAGCAGGCTTGGTGTGTGTGGGTCTTTTTCTCTGTGTGCATAAGTGAGAGCTAAAACTCTGACTTTTGATGAAGAGTGTGTGATCGGGCCCATCCCCTCGTGTCCTTGGAGGCTAGTTAAGAGTGTGTGCAAGTCCTCAGACACTTACGATTTAAGGATAGGCACCATTATAGTCTCTTGAGTTGCCTTTATATTATCATATCTATCAGGTAATGCAAAGCAGATCCTGTCCCTCTGCGGTCACTGCCTGTTGATTACCGTTTATTGGAGAGTCGCAGCGATGGTGAAAAAGCGATAGAAACAAATGGAATGAGTTTAATCAATGCGAGTGTTTGAAGCATCTGCCAAATGACTCGTGGTTTGAGATCTTAGGACAGATGGGTCATATTTTCACACCTATTTTCACCATGTAGAGTTAGAGATTGAAAATATTTAATTAACATTGTTCCTCTTTCACCCAGCATCCCGCTTCAACCTGGAGACGGAATGGAAGAACAACTATCCTCGTCTGAGAGAGCTGGACAGGGTGAGAAAATGGCCCTCTTGTAGCATAATTCCTTTTGAGCTCAACACAAACGACGAGTGTGTTTTTAAAAAGGTGGCTCTATTAGGAATATGGTTTCCCAATTTTTCTTCTTCCATTTTTCAGAATGAACTTTATGAAAAGGCCAAAAATGAAATCTTGGATGAAGTGATTAGCTTAAGTCAAGTGACCCCACAGCATTGGTAAGTCAATGATTTTATTTTTAACCTAAGATGTTATCTGTACTGCATTTTTTCACTACGGTAAAATGAAACTTAAAAAAAGAAAAATGCGACATTCAAAAATGGCACATGAAATACAATTTTTGTAACTGTACATTACATTTGCAAATTTGGTCGTATCTCCAGTCTTACGATGTTTATGAATGAATATGGATGCTCCTTTTCGAGTAATAAGATTCCTTATAAATCACGTTCAAGAAGGAAAACTTTGCTAAATGAGATGTATGCAGGATGTGGGTGGCGTCCCCAGTGTGCGTGCCATCAGTTCTCTCCGATCGATAACCTGATGAATGGTCCATGGACAAGAACAAGGGTGGCCCTGTTAGCCAGCCAGCAGCCAGCCAGCAATATTGGAGATCACGCTTATTGACAGTGAAGCGTTCCAGGCTGCACAAAAGGGGGGAGCATAATGAAATATGAGCATGTGTTTATGATAAATGAGAAGGTGCAACGCTGCTCTGGTCTCGTGGGGACCCGCAGAGGGTTTTGTTCCATTGTCAGAGGGCTGTGGAGGCACAGAGCGAGAGTGGGGAGCCTGTTAGCGGCTAACAGGGTCATACTAGAGCTGTATTGGAATCTGGAGTCAAGTGCAATCGCCGCTCTGGTGAGACACGTGAATGTGGCTCGGCCAAGAACGATCCCTCTTCACTCATTGTTTTGTGTCTCTTCGTTGTCTCACCGGATCACTTAACTGAACTGAGCTGGACAGATATGGCCAACTTGGATACAAACATTCTTGCCTGTTAGATATATATATATATATATATATAAACTATGAATCAAAAAATCCAAATCTACCACAAATGTTTCAGTGTATGTATGGTTACAGATAGGATAAAACACTTAACAGCTACCTTTTGTCATGCCGTTGCCCTGTTCAGTCCAGACACTGAATGTTTTCTTATTTCTAATCCCTCCAGGGAGTCCATCCTACAGAAGAAGCTGTGGGAACGTGTCTCCACCCATGTGATTGAGAACATCTACCTGCCTGCCGCCCAGACGATGGACTCGGGGACCTTTAACACCACCGTAGACATCAAGCTCAAGCAGTGGACAGACAAGCAGCTACCACACAAAGCACTGGAGGTAAAAATGTTCTACTCATATGCCAACAGTTTAAACAATTTAACTGAATCAAACTTAAACTTAAGCACATGTGTATTTTGATTAGGAAATCATAATCAGATCAGTCTGTCAATCCCTAGATATTTACTTGCACTCTTCATGACAACATTGGTGTTAAGTTAACAGGCTCCTTGCTCTTTCTCCGATATGCTTTGTCCTCCCCCTGTTTAGGTTGCCTGGGAGACACTGCAAGAGGAGTTTGCCCGCTTCATGGCTGAATACAAAGGCAAAGACCAGGACGACATTTTTGACAAGCTGAAGGAGGCTGTGAAGGACGAGAGCATCAAGAGGCACAAGTGGAATGAGAGGGCCATGGACAGCCTGGTAAACACACAGTAAATCCACTCATCCCGGGTACAAGAATAGAGAGTTTAAAGCACAATTTGATATAATACTTCCATTCCATCAGGCAATTTAGTCATCTTTGACCATTTACAAAGAAATCTGATCTTGTTGACACCAGTGAAATGGCCCGTTGATGCTCACAACTGCCACGTCTGGTGTGGGACTCTTTAAATTGCTGGTCCATGGCAACTTGACTTATCATGTGGTTTCTTCTCGTCCTGTGTGTGTTTGTCAGAGGGTGATCCAGCACAATGCCCTGGAAGACCGTTCCATCACAGACAAGCCCCAGTGGGATGCAGCAATCCAATTCATGGAGGAAACCTTGCAGTCACGCCTCAAAGACAGTACGTTAGCAACATCAATGGTTCACGAAAATGTTATGGTCAAGCTCAGCTTTCTGACATAGTGTGGTCTTTTAAGCTATGGTACAAATCTGCATTTAGTCGAGAAATCACAGTCAAGCATACCTGCCCAAACCAATATGGTTTCATAAGAGACTTTGGCTGCCAAATATGTGGCTTAAGAAGCCACAAATGCACACATTCAGATAGTATGTGAGACGAGGTCGTGCTCCGGTGCTGTCGTGTCTAGTGTGTGTTCTTCAGACGCACGGTCATGGTTAGAGGCTCTGTTTCTATGGCGCCACAGATGGTCAGGACATATAATCACATGGTTATGTGAAATTCTTCGGGTAGACATAGCTTGTACTCGACAAAGCACTATATGCTTCTTTTCTTCCTCTCTCATTGCAGCTGAATCGGTAATCAAAGACATGGTGGGTCCAGACTGGAAGCAGAGGTGGATGAACTGGAAGAACCGAACACCAGACCAGGTCAGAGTTTCCACAGTTTAAATTGGTGCTGTGGTTTTATAGGCATCACAGAAACTAATCCAGAAGAGCTACGGGACACTAATAGCACATGTGCACTGTAACGCTAGTAGCAACACCTCAGAGACAATGCTCACCTGCTCTCTTTGACCTTCCAGCACATCCGCAATGAAACAAAATCCGAGCTGGAGCGCTTGCTGAAGCTGCACGACGACCATACAGCTTACTTGGCCAACGATGAGGTCACCACAGTGCGGAAGAACCTGGAGGGACGAGGGGTTGAAGTTGATCCTGTTCTGGTGAGATCAGAATACTGTTTCATAATAAGTTAGATGATTCATTGCTGCAGCATAAAGTACAAAGTCGGTGCTATACAGTTTGCTTTGCTTGCCTCTGATTAATTTCTCTATGACTGATCTTCTCACATGGTCCAGATCAAAGACACGTGGCATCAGCTGTACCGACGACACTTTTTGCAGAAGGCACTATCCCACTGTAGCCTCTGCAAGAGAGGTTTCTATTACTACCAGAGGCACTTTGTCGACTCAGAGGTAATGATCAAGGAGAAAATATAAGTAGGGCATTAAATCTTAGCCATGTTTACTTGGGGTGTTGTGTCGGAAAAAATGACGATTTGTCTTTTCCCCAGTTGGAGTGCAATGATGTGGTACTGTTCTGGAGAATCCAGAGGATGCTGGTCATCACAGCCAACACTCTACGACAGCAACTTACCAACACCGAGGGTAAGGAGAGTGGACTTGGAGGAAAAATTGAGGGGAATTTATGATGATGAGCAAAAAGGGCCAGTCTTTATGAAGCAACTGTAATCCCCTGCAGCTTCAGGAGCTAAACCAAACATAGATCATATGCATCTAATGTGTAATGATGTCTTACGTCAACAACCTTTCTCACCAGTCCGCCGCCTGGAGAAGAACGTAAAGGAGGTGCTGGATGACTTTGGGGAGGACACGGAAAAGAAGACGCATCTCATCACTGGCCGCCGAGTCCAGCTGGCCGAGGATCTCAGTAAGCTAAAGATTTTTGAATACATTACTCTATATGAATTGCAGAAAACTGACTCCGGTCTCGGATCTGTCAGTAGGTGGCAGTGGTGTTAAAGGAAACTGTATTGAGGTATCTGATGAACTCTGGTACTGAGGCAGACTGATGCTTCTTGGAGGCGTTTAAAAATTACATACATTTTTAAAGGTGATTTCAGGCATCATACAGTTCTTCACATAATAAGCAGCACTAATGTCAGCTCCTTTAGTTGGGTTATGCACATTGAAGTCCATGCATGTCAAAAGTTGCTGGATTCTTCCAAAATTTCAAATGCCGTTTCTTGTTTTTAATTCCCCCTCAGTCGATTTAGAACCACATCACACTGGTCTCATCCAGGTATATAGATATAATCTATAAATGGCCCCACCAGTCTGAATATACCATTGTCACAATAATAGCCCTATCAAATGAAAATATTAGTTTTAAGATGTTCTTTGCCATATAATGTAGGAATAAGTGCGTAGTAAGTGACTAAGGTGTAATTTTTATTATTAGTTTTGGCCTGGTAGCCTGTCTGTCAACTGCCCAGTTCCTAAAACACTTTTGCTCAATTTTCCCACATTGACAATCTCAGACCTTCTCTATAGCTCTCTCCCTCCCTCTTTTCCCTCAAGCAGCGCCTTTCTTGCACACGCATACATCAGTCAGCAAGTGGTGACCCAGAGACTGTATATGCATAGACACCCTTTTGGGTTTTAGTTTGTCATCTATCTTAACTTGGTAAAATGACTTAAATCACCACATCCTGAAGTTATTAACAATAACTGTTAAAACCTTTTTGCATTCTCGGCTCTAAATAAGTGAAATCAATTGATTTGTTTCATTGAATGTCGAGGAAAATGTTGTAGTACTGTTGTGTAAACTAAATTAATCATTATTTGGAAAGCGCTTTTGTTTGTCAGAGGTCATGAACCAGACCCAAACACACAATATTGCAAACGCCTGGCATGCTCATTTGCTGTGTGAATGGGTAGGATGAAGTGTCAGTGAGTCAGACGACCAGTGCGGCTCTGGTCTCAGTATGAGTCTGCCCTTAATGGTAACCAGAGAGGCATGGAGAGGATTTCCGTGCTTTTGGCACAAACACACCACCAAGCACCCCCTCACTTGTTGACTATTAGTCATGTCCTGGTCGGTGCCACCACTGACATGACTGGACCTTTGAAGATCGTCTGATATTTCCATGGGATGTCTAAGTCTTTATTTACTAGCAGTTGATTGACATAGACTGGTGGTCAGCACCTAACAGATAGCCAGATTCAACCACACTTGTTGGACACTGAACACCTGACTCCATGCATTGAGCAACAGTTTATTGACTGTTGTTATCCCAGCACTTTTCACTCCTGAGCTTTCCTGCCATATACAGAATTAAAGCCAGCAACTATCTCTGTAGTATAATAAATAAACCTATAATGGGAAATGCGTACCTCTGCTCTTGCTCATATGCAGATATGCATGTGTATATCTTATTTACCTGCACTGTGGGTTAAAACGTATTGAATTTTGTTTGAGTCCCTCTCTTGAAGCCTGATGTATCTCCTAATCTCTACCTGTCCTCTTGCTGCCAGCCCCCAATAATAGCTCATACAAAAGAGCGTTATATTTTCCACAGAGGGGGTCTTACTCAGCAAATCCACGTTCAGCAGCGGGAGAGGAGTGCTCCGTGTGTCACGCACACACATAATCATAGTTCATTTAGCTAAGGTGGCACACTTACTGACAAGTATAATGTACACCCACCCACCTCACTGCAAAAGTATTCTGCTGCGTAATTAAAATTCATCAAGGGACATTAACATTAATGTGCAGTATTAGAGGTAGTCACTTCAATTACAATTCATCTGTATTTCTATTTCATTTCTTGATAACTTTTAGCTCTCTAAAACAGCAATTCTTTTGTCCACTGAGGTTTGATAATTCCAGTTTTTCACACATTTTCATTAATCATTTAAAAAAAGGCCATATTTATACAATAGTTTCAATTATTTGATGTGTTTAAAGTGTTGAAACTGCACATATGAATGTTAGACTTAAAATGCATTTATTTATTGAATTATAACTTGGCCATACATATGCATAGAATGAATTCAGCTGGTGGTGCTTTGCCCACTGAGACCACCTGCACTGTCCATTCATTCTAAATTGATGTGAAACCTTCAGAATGCCCTGGCAGAAATCAATCTCGGTTGTTTTCCTTCTTGATATGGACTTCCTGATGTCCTGATAGGGGCTTCTTGTGAAGTTCAACAGATGAAAGAAGCAAGACTGTGAGCGGCTGGGTTATCTGCATGTGTGTTTGGTTTGGTTGACCAAAGCTGAGTTATCGCCCTTCGAAAACACACACAGTCCTCCGTCCATTTATTTGTCGTGCATTACTGCCAGTGCTCGATAAACAAACACATGCTTATATCCTGTAACAACCGGATATGTCCTGTATTGTGCTTTTAACTACGCCGACATTCAGTGTAATGTGAATCCAAAGCTCTGCATGCAGAAGTTCATGCGGATTTCACACAAAATGATGGAGACACAATCAGAAACGGTGAATAAATATTACAAATTGTTACAGCCATATTTTTGTCAGCTGGAGTTTTCTGACACCATTCAGGGGGAGAGGGGGGGGAACACGCATGCGGCCCCCTCCCAATTCCACACACAGTCAGGAATGCCTAGACCTGCCTGGCCTTGCAATTCCCATAAGGCAAGCTGATCCCAAACTTTCCCAAACAGGCATTACATTCCCACTTCCCACCACCGCATCCCGCTCAGCGGCACATGTGGGAATGTAGTTGGAGTCCGTCATGTGATGGACAAGATAGAAACACCTGCGCACGCAAACTTCCCAGCAGGCTCAGCTGGATGAGCATGGGAAAGATATGGAACTTCACTCGCCATGGGATCTTGACTTTTACCGGGTACTTGAATGAATAAGTGGTCATTCATCAAAAGCATCATATATAAAACATCCTTTATCTCTACCAAGATGCATTGGTTTCTACTCAGCACGTTGTCACTCTCATCACCCCATCTCACAATATTCTTTAAATATCACTCCCTTATAGCTCAGCTGTAATTTCACGGCAATGTCAGAATTCTCTTTTTCCTTCCGCCGAGGAAATATATGCTCCAGACTTCAAGCTTTGTCAGTCTGTCAGGGTGAGTTAGTGGGTGAGTGGAGGATCTGGGTCATTAGCTGTCTGACACTTGCACCGTGCAGGGCTCTGTGTGTAATGCAGCCTGTGTGGGTGTGGACACACTGGTCCATCGGTCTAGACTGAAGAGCACGGCTGATGGGCTGACACGCCTCGGAGCACAAAGTGAGCAGGCGTACTTAGGGCAAACCCCAAAAGTTTAGCAAAAATCAAAAAGTGGTTATTTAAAAATCCATACTCAGGTTCATAACCCTGGTTAAGTTATGCGTGGGCGTGTTGAGTTATGTCACTGTCATGCTGCGGTTCCCAGAGGCGATCTTTAATGACTCTAATTTGTAATTTGAATCGGGCACAGGGTCAAATTAGTGGGACAAATACAACACGCACCTGGTTGCCTGCCTGCTGCTTCACTAAACACGTCGCCCTCTCACTAAATCATTTTTTATGACATAACCAGCAGACGAGTCGCACTGTTTCTAGCGTGTTGCAAGAGCTGACCTGTGGAAAAATATAGATATCTTCATAATATTACTAGTAATTAAGCATGTATTCTAAAAACCCCAAAAAGAAAGAAAGATCAATTGATGACGGATATCAGCCTGAAAATATCGGATTCGACAGAAGCCGTGCACATTTCGCAGTCATTCTGTGCTCCTGCAGATTTTCTGGATGTATTATAAAATTATTTTTCCCCACAGCTGTGGCCTCCTCCCGCCCCTCACTTTCCATCCTGTTTAAAGTCAGCAGGTCATATCGCCTCTGGCACAAACCATGACCCGACCCGACAGGTCAGCCAGCTCTTACCACAGGCTACTTGATACCAGCTCCTTCACTTTACCCCCTCGCCATAGCTGCAGGTCTCTCTTGCTCTTTCACCGCCTTTGTTAAATCCTGTCCAGCTACCTGCTCTTCCTTCACTCTCGCTTTACAAGTGAGAGCGTTGGGGAGGAGGAGGAACGGGGGGGGGGCGGGTGTTGGGGAGAAATAATAACAGATCAGATCCCACCTTCACCCGACAGCCTCACCTGTGAGCATGGGAGGCAAAAGGGGAAGAGCTAAGAGGCCGGAGAGAGGATAACACGCTTGACAAAAGGCAGAAATGTGCTCCCGGAGGGCAGTCTGCCGTAAAGCTCGATTTGCCCCTACTCGCACAAGGGGCCCGGCATCGCTCGGGTTACAAATACGGGTCAGGTATGTGCATCAGCCAGCGGGAGTGTGAAAACGGTGCTAATCAGCGGTACAAAGTGCATTGCAAAAAAAAAAGAGGTGTGTCTGTGTGTGTGTTTGTCAGCGTGTGCCAGACCAGCTGTATGGCACAGTGCCGTCTCTGGAGCAAAGCCCAGGCCTAACGTGCGAGCGCAGGCCTCTTCGGAGACCACTGGGATGGCGCTTGGCCGCCTCGCTACCCTTCATAGAGTTTTGTGTGTATGCGAGTGTGGCTCTGGGGGGAAAAAAACAAAAACAAAAAAAAACCAAGCAGTTGGGGTGTCTGATTTTAGAAAGCGCACCACGGCAGAGTGTTTCCAGAATTACTACTCCCTTATGAAGTGTTAGATGTCATATTTGATATTCTGAGCTTCCAGAGGCTTAGCACTCGCGGTTATAAATCCCGGCTGCGCCGTTTTGCTTTTGTGTCAGCAAAATATTTCATCTGAGACGCCCGTTATTTGTAGTGTGCGGACTTCCCTTTTTAAAGAAATTGTCAGTGGGATTTATTAGTTGTGGAATATTGGTTATCCATTGATTTATCGGTTCTAACTTTGAAGCACAGCAACTGGAGCGCTCCTAACCGAGGTTGTATTCCTCTGGTATTACTTTTGAATTGAAACCATAACTTGATCATGTGTGAATGCGGTACTTTCAGCCACCAGTGACCCGCAGCCCTCCACCTTCTTCACTTCTGTGACATCAAGAGGTCCTCGGCTGTCGTTTTCCCGTCTCCTACCTGTTGATTTAGCTTGTCAGAACGACGAAGAACTTCCTTTTGATCGTAATTGGCGGCGCATCACGGCATTACGTTTTCTGACACCAAATTTGCGTGTAAAATCCTTTAATAATCCACTATAATTGCTGGCAATTACACACCCTCGGTTTCGCGGGTTCGCCGTCTTCATCGTCTTTTGGGATTTTGCTGTGTAGGGGAGCAATAACGAGTGGAACATCGGGGATTTCGGCTTTTGTGTCGAGACCATTTGAGGGTTAAGGCATTTAAGTTGTCAGCAGTAGACGCTCTTAAGAACAGTGATAATGTGTAAAGTGTTTGCATGTTTGTGCACGCAGTCACTTTCTCCTCTTCCTCTTTCTTGTGCGGAGGCCGCGCACAATAACGCCGTGGTTGTCTGGGCTTGCTCACCGGAATGCCCTCTCAGCCTCACGCTCACTCAGCTTCCTTTCATCCTCCCCCGCCCACCTTCCTCCTCCTCCTCAGAGCAGCTTCCTCCCAGAGTGATTAGTGAGGGCTCAGTGAGAAGTGCTCCTCTGTTCTCCTCTGCCGTGAGGGATGACGTATCATCTCAAGGTGCTGTGTGTGTTCGGGGGGGCGGAGCTGCTGAAGTGTTGGCCCATGATCGGCTCTCACACAAGCCTCATGATTCTTTTTGGTTCCTTTGGCGGGCTTCCGAACCAGAGAATATCATGTTCCTTTTACTTTAAAAAGCAACACAAAAATGTGAAACCATAAACATAGTTTTGGTATACATAAAGTACATATACAGTATTTTTGCAGTATTGTAGTTCCTGATAGTCGTTAATTTAACTGAGGGTTATGGGTTTAGAGTGTGTGTATACATATATATATATACGCATCTTCTGTTCTAAAAAGCTGTTGTTTAGCTGCTGTTTAATGTGTACTTTATCATCATTCTGAATTAATATACTATTGGACTTCACAGTGGAGAGAAATTGTCTCATATCACTGAACTTGTGGTACAGTGGGGATGTTTGCAATAAAACCATGTTTAGATCCTGGAGCTCTTCGGTCGCCGCTGCACAGGTGACTTGACCTTAATCTGCGTTGACCCCACATAATCACCATTTTCAAACACTTTTTAAGCAACATTTCTTAGCTGCAGCCATTAGGCAAATTAAACCAATAACGCAGTCTTTTTTCTCTCCTAATTTTATAACCGGAACAAAAAAATCCTCATTTATTAGCCTAATAAGCACTGGCCACTGATATATTGTGCGTTGCAAATTCTTCTGGAGAGCAAGACTTCCGCTCTGCCTGTCTTCTTTGACCGTTTGATCCCTTAATTTATGGTTGAGCTGCCAAACAGGTACCACAATTAATTTGCTGACAGGTGACTAATACCTTTGTTGGGTTGAGGCAGTGATTAAGTCACTTTTTTATGAAAATATGCAACAAGGTGATTGACTGTATGACCATGGAATTAATACAGTTTGCGTTAATGGGACTCTGGGCTCTTAGTCTACACTTCTTGCTACCTGTGGAACAGTTTCTTAATTTCAGTCTTTTTGCCCATAATCTATAATATCAATAGACACTGAGAGAGTGTGTACAGTCCAAAAAGTTTTTCTTTTCCCACAGTAGGAGAAACCCTGGGCTCCAAATTTTCTGCCAAATGATCAATTTTCCTCACAGTTGCGTCACAGCACACAAACACTAGATCTACAGTTGTCATCTTGCTGGCACAGAAGGGGCTACTAATCCTGTGCTTAATCTGATTTTGTCGGTTTAATGTGTGAAAACCACTTCCTAAAAACCAAGACTTCCCATTTCTCTGGTGCAAAACAAATCGGACATCTTTAAAATCTTCAATTATTCCCTAAAAGGCTGAAGAAGTAAGAGATTTAGTTTCGATTAGTGAAGAGCAACCTTAATACAGTCACTGCTTTTGTAAAAAAGAATAATAATGACAATCAAAGAAAAAGTCAAATAAGACAGTATAGTTGGTAAAACATAAAAAAAATCTCAGTATTGGCAAAAATAATTTAGAAAGAAGAGCTTCTGTTTGCCAATGATGACCCATCACAAAGTAACGGAGGAAGCGGCGTTCAAAGAATTAAGCCATGAAGTCGGAAAGAAGGGGAGAGGCGGAACGCGTGGGAAAATGGGGGGAAAAAGATGTGTAACGCGAGGGTCTGCTTCTGTTCATGTGTTTTCGCTGCGTCACCAGGGACCCATTCCCACAGATCCCCTTGTCATTCTCACACACGCACACACTCAAATCTGACATCAGATGGCGGCTGAGGCGGCGTAATAGAAAAACCACACACTCCCTTTCTCTCTGTCTGCAATACTCATGTATGTGTAGTCGAAAAGCAAATATGGTCATTCTTATTTTTTAAAAGATACAGTTTATATTTTGGAGTTAGAGTTTCTCCAGCAAGACTGTGTTAATGATTTTTAACATACATTTAAAACATTTTGACCCTCTGTATATAGGTAACTCGTGAAAAAAAACCTAAGGTCCGCATGTGAACACAGTGAAAACAGTTTTTGCAGTGATTATAAGCTGATGGAAATCTCAGTTTCTCTAATTGCTAATTAAGCACCTGTAGTCTCACCCAGTAACTCGAGCCTTTGGGCCTCAACCAACCGTTTTTGGTGAATTCCAGGTGCATGACGTTTTTCCCCGCGTTCCGCCGACGTGGAGGTGCGTGGGGTCCGGAGCAGCTGCAGAACGTATTTCCCCGAGGGTTAGCGGGAGGGGAAAAGAGCGCCAGACCGTCTTATCTCCCTCCGCTGTCCTATTCGATCTGACGTTTTGGGGTCAACGGCGTGTCAAGATGGGGCAGAGACAAGGCAATTAAAACCTGATTCGTGGCGATTAACGGTTTGGCGTTTCCCTGTGCTTTGCAGCTTCACGCACTTCTCGCCGGCGACGGGCCTCGGTGTGTAAATCTACGTGCATGTATTTATAAACTCGGGAGTTAGCGTGTTTCCTTTGTGAGCGCTCACACCTGTGGCTGATTCAGCAGACGGGAGTTTTATGACAGGATCTCCGTTTAAACCGGACTTGTCAGGCTCACATCCCCGGGCCCATGTGGTTACTCAAGATTGATTGCCACTTAGCCTCGACGCAGGGCTCCGTTTTAGTGCAAAAGGTGAGTCTTGGAAAACTTCAGACATGTGACCCGCTTTGATTTACGCCCCGAGTCACGAGTCGACCCGCCGTCTGAGGCCTGTTCGCTTTTAGAGAACTTGCAGGAAGTCACAGCGAGTGTTTACCGTATCTGGATTAAAAATTCCCAGATAGCCGGCCCCTCTGACGCATTAGTGTCTGATCTATCAGTTAAGCCCACCAGGCCTTGAGCTAAACCCGTGGTCTCCCGAACGTTGTCCCCGCTAACTCCACCTTTACAACCCGGCGCACTAAAAATCTTAAACGTCTGGCCCCTTCAAAGGCACGGGGCAAAGCTTGTCAATAAAACCTGCGCCACAGAGCTCGACAACAGTTGTTACGGGTGCACTTTCAAAGGATCCGGCTCTGCGTTTGGCTGTTTTTGTTTAGTCTGCCCTCCGGCCGACCCGGGGCTCTGACCTGTTCAGACCCACACATGTGTCTCCCCAGGTCGGGCCGCTCTCTCCCAGGCATCTGTTTTCTAGATAAGAGCGGCGCGTCGGGCGGCTGATTCATTGCTCTGTCACCGACGCTGCGTCTGGGCCGTCGACATCCCTCCTCTCCCCACGTCTCTCGTGGCGTGGGGTTTTTATATTGTGACAATTCAGATTTAGTGACAAATCAGGCAGCGTTTCGAGGGGGTTAGAAGGGGGGTGGGTTGCTCTGTTTGTTACATTAAGAGATCGCCTTACGGAAACGGCCCCAGCGTTTTAACCAGTCAGAGTCCCCACCTACACGGTGACCTTGACAGCCTTGAGATTCAAAAGAAAATCTGTCCGTGAATGATGGCGGGGTGGAACGGGAACCGAACACTTTGTCTCCAGCGACCACGCCACGAAGCGCCGTTCTCTCGGCGACGCTCTGACACATCCTCGGCCTTGGCGCCTGACGTACATCCACCGAAATCTTCCTGTCGCCACTTTTTTCCAGAGCCGGCCACCTTTTCTTCACAGTTCCCTCCCTTTCACATCCACTGAGGAAGAGTGGCCATCTCCCATAAAAAGAGGATTAGTTGTTTTTTTTTTTCTTTCCACAGTAAGTTGTGGAGCCTCCCTGTCCTCCTCCTTTTCCCTCGCTCTCTGTGCTGGCTACTTGTCCAGCAGGGCCTTCGCAGATTCACAGTCTAATTACAGGTCAATTAAAGGGTTTCTGGCTCAGCTCTCCCTCTGCCAGCGCTCCGGCCGTCGCGGGCTTAGCGGACTCTACAGAGCACGGCTGAATGAGATATCATTTCATGTGGAGATCAGCCGAGAGAAGGCTCTGAAAGAGGGGATTGGTGGGGGGAAGGCTTCCCTCTCTTTCGCTCAATGGGCGAGAGTCCCTCCACCCTCTGCAACCCCACACAACACCCAGCATCTTAAAGAAGGGGCCTCTGGGATAGAGGCCAGAGGATTATGGGAATATTCATGACCAGATAAAGGGGTGAGCGGTTGAATGACTGTGTTTTGGGGCTCATCTCTTAGGTAAACAGGGCTCTAAATGGAGTTTTAGATCTGTACTCCCACTGCCCATGAGGAACAGGCAATGGTGACTCTGTCCACTGTGTTTTGTTGCATTTCCACAGGACACTGAAAAGAAAGCCTCGTTTGTGGCCCTTTTCTCCCACTCTGTGCTGTCTTTTGGTGGCAAACAGATGGTACCGGGGAAATAAATATCTGTTTCTCACAGTTTTTATCCACAGAATATTGGCTTTTCTGAAAGGCGCTATTCACGGTCACCCGTGGCCTCCTGGGCTCCTGGAAGCTGCTGAGGCCTCATTTTAAAGTCATTAAGCATCCCGCTGGAGGGGGGAATGGTGGACGGATTTGGCTGGTCCGATTAATGCCGTTTTGCTTCCAGAATGGCATGATGGAACTCTTATTTATTGGCTGGACAGTTTTGGCAACACAGTATGCACAGTAGACCCTGGCATCAAACAGCAGAGATCATTTAGGACTATTTCTTGAATTCAAATATATTGAATTTAGAATAATCAGCTACAGTCACTCGTTTATTTTAATTTTTATTAAATAATCCCAGCCTATTTTTGTATGTGTCCAAATAGGTAATTATATCTATAATTATATATGAACTCTAGGCAACACTCACAAAGTAATGGATAACAAAATGTTACTTTTACCGTACTTTTATTACTTTTATTCTCCAACGGGTTTCAAAACCAGTAAATCAGCCCAAAGAGTGAAGACGATGCTAACTACCAACTATTCAACTGTAACTTAAATGCCACCATCAGATCTCTCAAACATTTTTTTATAACTTCCGATAGTAGCGTGGCTGCTTTTGTCTACTCGTGCATGTTCGTCCATCAGCGCAGGACGTCGTCCTGCGGGTCTTTCAGAAAGATCTCCACTTTGGAACATGTTCATGAAACTGCACAACTACAGAGTCCGGCACAGTAACTATTCCGTACTCACTTCTGTCGCTTCCAAACGTTAAGGTTCCCATCACCATTCCATCACGAGTCATCATTTAGCCCCGTGACGTTCCCATTCCCAAGCCCCTCTAATCTAACCTCGAGACCACTGCTGCCCCTGGTGATCTAGCAGAGCCCGTCTGACAGTTGGTAGGATCCTAAATGTTTGACCCGTGTTTAGCAGCCCGCGTTTGAAGCGCCGACACCGTTGCGCAGCACCTTACAGTCAGCCACATCTAAACCCAGTTAAGCTTTGAAGCCTGAGCCAGGGGATTTCCAATGTTTTGACAGTAGCCTCCTTCCCTTACACCGATCAAAATGCACACACACCCCTCAAGCACACACACACACACACACACACCTCGGCTCTGCGCCTCGCCAGGTCGAACAGATGTTTGCGATCCCGCTCTGAATTGGCTGGGATTGAGTTATGCCGTCCCGTGGTCGGGGCACGCCGCCCACGCAGCTCACTTTGTCTGCTGCCTTTGAGTCGTGTCCCGCGGTGCCCTGCGTGCCGGAATGGCGCACGGCGAGGTCGTGTTTCATTCAACCCCACACCTGCTCCACTGACTTGTCACCGTGCCCCTCCGCAGGCCCCCTTAATGCCTCCATTAGGTGTTGTAATCCCACCCCCCTCCCCGCTTCCTTCCAAACGCCCTGCCATTTCGCCCCAGTAGTGTTAACAGAGTATCAAAGGCCGGGAATTTTTTGTTCCCTTCCTCTTCTTTTTTTCTTTACACCTGCCAAGGGTGAGCGTGTGTAGGAAGGTGAAAAGAAGTGGAGGTGGCATGACTGTGCAGCTCTGGCTGGCTTTCAAGACACACGGCGGCGGGTTGAGAGGAAAGATTTTCTCGCCGTCAATCTGCTTCTCTGTTCCGCCAACCTGTGTGTGGTTGTGTGTGTGTGTCTGTCTGTTCTGTGTGTGTGTGTGCGCACTTGTGGTGTGAATGTGAAAAAGCGTGATCTGGCGCTTCCCAGCCCCGCTACTGTTTCATGGACGTGTGTGCGGGGGTGTGCCGGCATCCCTAAAAACCGTGTGCTTTTCATCCGTCAGGAAGCGGACACCTCGGCTGCCGCGCTCCCATCAAAGGGGGGCTGCACACGAGACCCCCCTCGAGTGCGATATTGGGTTTCACCGTGAAGCACGCACATGCTTATCACCTTTGTGCCGACCTGAAATGGACACTTAGGACCGCGTCGGCTCTGAAGTCCGAGCCAGTGATTTATCCCCCGCCCCCCCCAGTTTTTTATTTTCAAAGCTGTGTTTTCATTGCGTCTCCGTGTAGGAAAACAATCGACAATGGGTCGCCTACAGATCTCGTGTGGCCGATTGATCAAGATGGAGCGCTGCAAGTTTGCTCTTCAGCTGTTTGTTTGAGTTTGTGCTTGCCGGAGATCGGGGCAGATTAGCGCGGGGTGACGGGGAAGTTGAGAGCCAGCCAGGCTCGGAGGCGTAGCTGGCATTTCCATTTTTCTCCGAGTTGGCCCGCAGACTTCCTCCATCCACTGTTTAATCAGCGATTAAGGCGGCTTTAGGCGGCCCGCTCGTCTCGTGTGACGGTACATGTCGGGCGGAAGGATTGCAGCTCTCGACAAAGGCAGCGTCGCCATGAAAAGAAGTGACTGAATGTTTTTCCAGTAGATCCCCCCCCCCCAACCCCCCATCCTCTTTGATGAGAAATGTTGTTATGGTATCTCCTTGTGTCCATTAGAAATGTGCCCAGGAGCGACGGCACACCATGACAGACGGGGGTATGGTGGGTGGGGGGGGCAGGGTTGCGAGCTTTGATGTGGCCCGTTTTAAATGGGGAGAGGGTACAAGGAGCCCTCACTCACCATCAGATATGCGCAGCAGCTCTGCCTTGAGGTTTGGCTGTCACCTTCACGGGGGGCCATCTGGTGTGTGGGTGAAAGGAGGGAATTTCAACCCGAAGAAGCAAGTGGGAATTTTATTTAAAGCCCCATCGCCCCCCACCCCGCCCCCGCCCCCACCCCCCCCCCCAACACGGCAAGGTATCATCTTACTTCAATGGATTTTGAGAGTGATAAACACTCGCTCGTCCCTTATATCAGTCTTACCCGTTGAAGCTGCTGAAAAAAAAAAGACTGTTTCTATGGTTTTACTCGCAGCCAATCACCGCAAGCGTAATTTGAGCACTTTCAAAATATATTTATGTAAAAAATCTTTTGAATGGGGTGGAGTGGTTACATTTGCACAACTGGTTGGCTTCTATTCACATAATTAATATCGAATGAACTAAAAAAGAAAAAAAGTATCAAATGACGGTTTTGTACTTCCGGGTTTGTCTTACTCAAATATTCTGTGTTCCCTTGCAGAGAAAGTCCGCGAGATCCAGGAGAAACTTGAAGCCTTCATCGAGGCTCTCCACAAGGAGAAATGAGAGATCTCACCAGGTACTGCAGGAAACTAGTCAACGAGCATCAGAAGTGTGTATCAATACTGAGTGTGTGTGTGTGTGGCTGATATGACTCCCTCTGGTCATTCTTGACAGAACCACCGAAAGTACCGTCAACATTAGGATCACAGGAAGAAAATGCACTGAACAAAGACAAGAGAATCTATAAATGACTATCATCACCCGTTCAGCCGCGCCCCCCCTCCACACACCCCTGATTTTATGACCCCCCCCCCCCCAACTCTCCCCCCTTGGACACGGATGGAAAGACGGACCCTGAACAGAAAGAATAAAGTGGAGGAACTTCTTTTCAGGCTTTGTCTTGGATTTTCTATTTTTATTTTTTTATGTTCGTTTTTGGCATCCTGAGTCAAGAGGGGAAAATTCTGCACTGCAGCCTAAACACGGTGGGATCGGGAGGGGAATGTCAAACATCAGAACACTCATTGTGAATAAATGAGAAATTAGTACATGTAAATCCTCCCCCAGTTGTTTTTTTTTATTTTTCATTTTTTCTGTTTTGCAATTTGCCTGGTGTATTTACAACTATTGCAAGTGTGTTTTCACAAAGAGTTGATGGGTGGGAAAGCATTTAATTTAATTTAAATTGCCTCACAGGGTTCTCCCCAAATATGCCATGTTCCCCGCTTAGAACCCTCACAGATCTTTTTTTAATTTGCACTTAGATCCTTCAGCACTTGTGTTTTGCCGCCACGCTGCCACTGTGGTTCACATTGGATCTTCAGTGATCAGTTGTCAGTATTCTCCCTCTTAAACCATCCATACCTTGCGATCAAAACCCCGCTGTTCGAAGCGTTTCATGTCAAGATTTCTTTATTGATTTTCTTCTTGAGTTCGTTCAACACGTTTTTCCCTAATCCACACACACCTTTCATCTGTTCTTTCCACGTCTCAACTGACGGATGATTCTGACAGGAAAAGAAATATTTAAATCTCCTTAATTGGTCGAAATGTAATTACAATCTTATTAAGCATGCCCGGCGTAATATCATAATAGAGAAATTAGGTGATAAAGTTTTCTAACTGAAAGTAGAAGCGTGTAAGAAGCATATTGTTAGCATATTAACAGTGATAAATATTCACTCTTCAAAATTTGAGGTGCATTTCTGTTCTCCTTCCAGCATCTCTCAGTTGTTGGATTTTGTGTCTCCCAGCTGTTGAAGTCGCGGCCAGAGGATCCTTCAGCACAAACCCACTTGAGCTAATCCGCCTCTTCTTTCTGTCTGAATCAGCATTTGGATCACGGGCTTCTGTCATCAAACCAGGAAAGTAATTTTCTCACTAACCGGATGAGAGTTCTCTTCAAAAAAAAAAAAAAGTGCATAAGAAAGGACATGATCTTACATGCAACAAGCGACTTTTCCATTCACTCCTCTCATCTCGCCGTTCAGCTGAGATGTTTCCTCCGTACGTTATCTTTCTCGCACATCTGCACTCACATCTCCATCATGCGGACCATCCTCTTTCTCCACCTCCTCTCGCTTTCCACCTGGCTTGATAACTGTATGTTTGACTGAGAGGGTGTAAAAGGCCATGCGTACCCCCCGCCCCCCACACCCGATGATTCATTCATCCATAAATATGTGTATATGGGTCTATATGAATAACACGCCGTTCAGTCTTGTACAGGTAAAGTGAATGGGGGAAGTTGTGGAGCTGCTATCATGTACAGCACGTATGTCTGCAGTCAGCCACTTTGTGTAACAGCATCGATGAGTTGGTTCGGAAACAAATGTTTTATGTTGTAGAAAGTAATGTTTGCATGGTGTACCCCATCAGATGTGCTTTATTTATTAAATTTGTGTTTAAAACTGCAAAAAAAAAGTGAAAATAAAGTTGACATAAATAAAAACTGCCCTTTTTTTTTTTTCAACGGGGCGAAAGTGGACGACTTCACATGGAGTGGGCGAAAGTTCTGTTTATTTCATGTAATGAAGAAATTTAAAAGGTTATTTACCAAACTGAGCACACACATACACATGTATAGCCTTTTTAGTTATGAAAAAATATTGTATAGTGGTTTTTTTGTTTTGTTAGGTACAGGTGCATCTCAATAAATTAAAATATCATGGAAAAGTCCATTTTCCAGTAGTTCAAGCTCTACAATCCTCAACCAAGTATTGAGTGCAGATAGACATTCTCATATTAAAAATGCTTCTTAACATTGTTTGTAATATTCAAATTTTGGACATGAAATGTTTCATTCCATGTATAATAGATTTATATAATGTATTAGTTTAACTTTTTGTATTGAAGTACTGATGGAAATGAACTTTTCTAAGATATTCTAATTTATTGAGATGCACCTGTATCTGGTGTCCAGCAATGGATTGTGGGTAACCTTTAGCCACAGGTTGATTGGTTGTTATTCAAACATGACGTGGCACTGACCCTATAAACAGTTTAAATCACAGTTCTAACTGTTCATTTGAAAGATAAAACAAATTGAATATTTGAGATAAACACCCCCCACACACACGCCCTCCACGTGTGCAGCTTGTTACGAGCATGTTGCTTTGCACTGATTATCATATAGTGCCAAAAAAAAAAGGAAATTGTTCTTGCTTGATTATCAGTTATTATCATACTTTGTGATCTTGCTTTCATCTTTTGATGTTTGTGCTACGTGTGTGCGTGCGAGTGCGTGCGTGTGTCTGCAGTGATCCCACAGCTGGCTGCTGGCGGGTTCACTCACCTGCGTGCTGAAGTGCTCGGGCCTCTGATCCCGGCCGGGGTGGGCTGACACCGCCGGCTCTTAAACTGGCGTTATCTCATCCCAGAGTCAGGCCGCGGCCCGAGGCGGCAGCGGGAGGCGGCAGCAGAGGCCGGGCGGTCGCCGGCGGCCCGGCTGATTAGTGAGGGAGGGAGCAGAGGTCTTCCACTCCTGGGCATCCTCTCCTCTTTCACAAGACCTCGGTTGGTGCCGCATCTCAGCGTTACTCAAAGGGGTGGATGGATGGATGGATGGATGGATGGATGGAGAGGCGGTTCGGGGGGGGGGGGGCTGCACCTGAGGCGTTACGCATGGAGTTAACTGCCTCTCGTCAGCTCGCTGTTTATTTTCCGCGCCGCCTTTATTCTCCCCCTGCCTCCTCAAAAACAGGGGAGAAGTGCCTAATGACTATGTAGCAGCCGTGAAAAGAGAAGGGGGGAAAAGTCAACCTCCAGCAGAACGCCTTTGTGTTATCAGATAGCCACGTTCGGGGAGGAGGGAGCCCGGCGGGGACACACTATACGCCATTAGCATCTGCAAAGGCCGTCACGTTGACTAATAGCCAGAGCCACAACGGCACACTGGTTCAGTTTGTGTTTTCCCTCAATCCCCTTTATGGTGGCGACACAAAAGCAGCCGGGCCAGACCTGTCAAATGTGCCACGGCAGCGGACGCGCACAAAGCTCCATTTCTGCTCTTTCTTCAGGATAAAAAAAAAAAAGGGAGGGGTGGTCTTGTTGCTTCATTTTTTTAATCCCCCACCTCATCACACAGACATCCTGTGTCTTTGGCAGGGGGGCGTGGAGCTGCGTGTATGATGAAAACCTTGAATAAGTCTTGGAAAAAGGCAATAAATTGTGGGGGTGGGCGTTTCTTGGCAGCGGGCAGCGGTGTCAGCGTTTGTTTGCCTTCTTGTTGGCCGCCGGCTTTGTGCTCGTCCCTCCGACGCTCGTCCCCCCATCGTCCGCACCGGACGCAGACCATCCTCAGGTGGGCGCTGATACGGCGGCCAGAGGAAACCCGCTTTAAAGGTTAAAATAATGGAGTAATTGATCCTCCAAAGTGCCTGATGAGTAAAGGTTCTGCCGGGGGGAGGTTGTTTCTAGCACGGCGGGATGAACCAGAGCAGGCGAGGAAAGGCCAAGGACCACAACTACAGACGACTGCTGTCACTCTGAAATTAAGAGAGACTATGTACTATGATTAATGATGACTTAAAACTGAGTCATCTAATTCTTGTTCACAAAAAAACGTATATGTGATCTTGCCTGGATTGCAGAATACCAGTAATTAGTAGGGGTGTCCAGATCCAGTATTTATATCTGATATAGGTCCAATATCAGCTAATAAAACGACTATCGGATTATATCGTCCTGCATCTAAAATCTCCGATATAAGCACCCCGATACAAGCAGTCCATTCCAGACTCCACTCCAGCACTTCGATGTAGAATTTTCTTATGTTTAAGGTTGAAATGTATGAATCCCATTGGTTGATAATAAATGGGTGGGTTTTTTCTCACACTTACTGTCACCGACTAGTGCTCCCTGTTTGAGTAATATCACTTCATCAAGCCTTTACTAACATTCCATACTACAAAATAAGTAATAAAAGTGTGTATGATTCATGCTGATATCAGATCGATATCAGTATCGGACAAAACTCAAGGCTGCAATATTGGTATCGTATTGGAAGTGGAAAAGCTGTATCAGGAAACCACATGTAATTCCCAGGATTCTGCATTTTGATTACATTTTGCAGCGTTGAAGCACACAAGTTCTTCTTTTACCCCTTCAAATTTCTTCTTCATTCAATGATGTCGCTTCAGAGAACTGTGTAACTTAAGAACGTTGAGTTTACATGACAGAAATAACACTCTTATCATCTGCTTCGGCACATTTGAATAATACCCAAGACTTTGTGATAAACATCAGACAGCACATGCGGCTCTTGATACATTAAAGAGGCCATTTAAGTGTCGGAGGGACTTTTGCTCTGCTCGCACCGTCACTTATCAGCACTTTAGCGCAGATAAACGCACCGAATTTAAATCCCTACGCTGTTAAAAACCGCTGGCGATGAATCTTATCAGAGGTTTTGTTGAAGCAACAGGCTTCCTTCTCCGTTTCGGCCAACAACACTCCTACTGTCCCCGAGGCCGGTCTTTGTGTTCATTATGTCGCCGGCATCTTCCCATTGCGCTGTGGGGTCCATTCCAATGCCGAATTAGGCCCGGGGGGATTTTAGCCGAGTCACAGGGGTCAGCGACCTTCCTTGTCACACACCCCCAACGCACACACACATACCAAGAACTCCAAAACGTATTCTGTGCCAGCTATAAATTATGGCAGAACTTAAAATATTTGAAGGAGGCTTGACCGTGTGAATCCTGCGGTGGTCCTGTATGCGTGTGTGTGTGTGTGTGTGTTGGGTGTCAGAGGATCACCGAGCGTTCTCACAATTCTTTGCCTCCATGAAAGAATCCATAAAATGACCTCATCGTTCCTCGGCACGGGACGTCACAACATGAATTGGGTCATTGTGGAGGGAAACGAGCCGGCTTTTATTTTCCTACTCGT
>CAESWR010001009.1:181792-209280 GCA_903171835.1 Mullus surmuletus
CCCCCCCCCCCATTTGTGATGTGCCCACAGCAAAGGCATCCTTTGGTTGAATATAATCATTTCATCTTCTCACAGGGATTTGCTTGTGTTTTTTTTACAGAATATGATTGTAATTTGTTTTTCGTCAAAATATAGAATAGAGGCATTTGTCTTTAATTCGGAAATGCTGCAAACTCTCTGCTCGGTGGGTTAGACTGGGGGCTTTTTGGGGGGTTCCTTTTTAAGGCGGCAGCAGGGAGAAATGTGTTTCTGTCTGTGTGCGATTAGGTAGTTCTGTTTCATTGCCCTGGCATCCATGTGAACATTAAATAAGACACAGCCCACCCTGAAAATGCCTTTGATAGATGATATGAATAGCAAAATTCTTTTATTCAGCTTTGAAATGGCTGAATCTGGTCGCATTAATAATGCGGATCGCGATGAGGACGGAGCTAAGCAGGAAAGCTGGGCTTGGTTTTTGTTTGGCTGGAATGTAGCGATATTGCACATCACACTGATTGTCGGAGAGCCACAGTTTTACACTGTGATGTGCACTTAGAGACGAACTGTGCGTGCTTAAGAAACAATTGGCTTCAGCACAGGGTGGGATTTACCATCTGTCCCAGGCCTGCAAGTGTATACAGTTGAAAAGTCTGCACACTGCTAACAAGTAACATATTACAAGTAACATTATGATTTTTTTTTTAAATGGAAATGGAAGAATATAAATATTGAAAATCCGCCATATAACTTTGATGTCCAAAGGCCTACAAAAATTGTTTGTAAGCTGCAAAAGCTGGTGTTAACAATATCATAGGACTATAGGATCCAAAACGCTCCGAGGATGTTGTTTGTTATTGGGTGCCAAAACCCTTGATTTTCAGTGAATGCTATATTGACATCGTGTCAGTTTTGGTGTGAAGATCACACGTGCTCACGGCAGCAGGGTTAAACGGGTCAGACCTACTCATCGGCGTTGACGTCTGAGAAGTACGTGCTAAAATAGTCACCGTGCTGGTGCAAGATGAAAGGTGATGAAGTCATGTGCAGCGTCCCCTGCCAGACTGTTCATGTCCAGAGACTTGATTCGGCGTGCGAATGTGTCACCTCTCCGGAATAACAACCTTCCTCCTCAAGTTGTGGTTTCTCATATGCAAAGTATTGATGTTTGACAGGAAGCCAGACACCCATCAACACTGTTACTACACAGACAAATCAAAATTTACAGAGCTGCGGCTGCAGATGCCGGTCTTGTCTCTGTGCGGTTTGGCTGCTCCAACCCTTGATGCTGTTATAAAACAGAAAACAGCTGATGATAGACACAGCACCTCTGTCCTGGAGGAGATTGTATACCCGAGAGGAGGACTGCTTTGGTTTACTATACTGTGACACATCACTCATCAAAATCCATTTAAAATTGTGGGTAAAAGGGGAAAAACTGGAGCCCATATTTTACCATATATATACCCTTCAATATTTTTGACTTAATGTGTGTTTTGTTCAAGTCACTGAAGCACTAGAGTGAGGGTAAAGAACCACACAGACTAAAACATTTTCTTTTTGTTTTCTTCCTTTACAATGCAGTCTGGTGTGCCTGTCATTGATTCCTCTGTCAGACATCAGTTCAGCGTGATGGGGTCATTCCTGCAGCGACAAACGAGCTGCATATCCGGAAATTGCTGGTGAGTTGAATTTCTTAACGGTTAGCGACAGGTTGGTGTGAGGACGGTCAGGAGCCGGCAAGTGCTACGTAAACTGTGTTACTATTGTTGATGCAATGGCTCTGCATCAAAGCAATACATCTTTGAATCATGATTGCATGACTCATTTGACATTATAAATGGTCCCTCTCTATACATAACCTGCAGTAATTATAGTCACATTTTCTTTGTGTATTTATTACATCAACAAGGCCTTATTACACCAACTTTTCATTGATGACTATAATGAAAAAAATCTACCAATGTTTTCCATTTGATGCACCATTGTTATACTCAAAATGTAATTAATTATTGGGATGATGTGTTGGGATGGTTCTAACAATGCAACATTTTAGTACCCAAAAAATAGCATATTCATGTCATGCTCTTGATGCTTTTCCAGAAGTGTAAACTGCCAGCATTTGTTATCTTGTAAATCTTTCAATAGTTGCACAAATGTCTCTCATATCAATAGCAGATGTTTGGTTGGGCACATTTTTGTCCCGTTCTAGTGCAGCTGCATTGATTCAAATAAAATGAATTGACTCAGGTACAGCAGAGGTCAGGCTGTTCAGATTTTCACGAATCAGTGGCACTTTCACGATTGTTTTTCACAAATTAATTGTCTGGATCTACTTATCCATGTCAACACTGCTCCTTTTGTGAAAATATGCAAGAAAACAATACTGTTACTCATCTTATCATCCAAGAAGCCACAGTTAATTGATGACATCCCTCCTTGCGTCACTCACGACACCACAAGCCTAAGTGTGGTGATAGTGTGAGTGTCAGAAAACGACAGCAAGTGTTCCAGCGGGGAGTGGGAGGGTGGCGACAGTGCCTTTCATACTTATGCGAAATGAATTTGTGCTCTAATTAATGCACTACAACTCGGCGGATACGCCAAGCAATATCTGTAGAGAACGTCAATCTGCACAGAGCCACGAGATGACTGCAGAAAGTTATGGCTTTACTATGTTTCTGTCTGCCTTGCCATGGTTTTGAGATGTCATTCTCCAGTTTGGGTGTAGCTCATATTGGTCTGGGATTGTATCATAGAGAGCTGAAGCTAAACCAGAGCGTCCACATTCTGTTCCAGAGAGAGAAAAAAATTCCTTTGGCATTTATAACAATAACTTGAGGAAAATACATACTTTCTAAAGTCTCATTGTTCATTGCAGATATATTCTGTACTGCATTTAAAAAATACGTCACACCTGATGTGCTTTGAAAGTGCAAAAACATGTTTGTATCTGTAAAATTGTGAATATTTCAATATCTCGGGGTATCAGTATTTCTAAGCACACAAAAAGTTTCCTGTGCGACTAAAAGTTAATAACCACTTTCCAGATCTTACTGCAAGACTTCAAGGAAGACAATTGTTTATCTGTGCATATAATGTGAATCTATATTCAAACAGACGTAATTTAAAGTATTAGCAGTTTCAGTGACTGAAATTCACTATAATAAATGCTGAGTTTATTTGTTAAGATAAATGAATCTTTATTTTCAAGTCTTCCCTGACCTCTGCATGGCACCCTCACCCTCCAAACTGCAGTCTTCCGCTCTTTACATCTGTGACATTTGATAAGCAGAACACATTAACCAGCCATTGTCTGGCATTCAGCTCCATTCAAAGCTCAGGGTCACGCTCAAAAATCAATACCTTGCATTTCGTCTCAACAAGCTGGTCACTATCTCCTCGAGCAGAGTTGCCTAATTGGTCAGGAAGAGCATGGGTCCTCTTGATAATGTTTTGCAGTCTTGTCTCTGTGGGAAACGTGTTGATGGGTGTTTTTAAGGCTCTTTTGAGAATATACCCCATGTGTTGGCCATTAATGCTTCAGTTGTGTGTTCACTCTGTCCTTGTTTGCTCGGTTTCTTGTTGATCCTGTCTGTTGTCTGACAAATGTCCAACATGGAAGTCTAGTATTTCAAGCTCACCTGTGAGATATCACTTTGGCATTTGAGGTGCTCGTATTGACAAAAGTTTTCTCTCGGAAAAACTTGGGTCATGAGGATAGAGTGACCGAGTGCTCCTTCCCACGATCACCCTCGATGTGCAACAGATGGCCTGCATCACGCTGCCGCTTCCTGTAGTCACTCAGGGGTGACAGTGCCCGTGACATTTTCCGCCTGCTCTCATAGATTAACATGGTAGCAACCCGCTTCCCCGCTTCACCTGAACTCTTTCTGCTCCGGTTTGTGTCCGTCAATACTTTGATCTGGGCCATGTCAGGTCATCCCCTCTGCAGTGACCTGGAGGGGCACGCTTGAATAGCTTCCCCTGTCTGTGATTCCTCTGTGGGGAAAAAAAAAAAAAAAGCTCATGACAACAGACCCTCTTGTTGTTGGTCTGCGTGAAGGCATTCCCACCTGTGACTCGGGCCTGTGAGACGGGCGGAGGGATGTGTGAAATATCAGTCTGAGAGGGCTGGAGGCCGGGCGGCAGCTCAGAGAGGATGGAGGGAGTGGGCCAGATGTAGATCTAATATCACCTATGGGCCTGCTGGCTGGGAAGGCTTGCCTAATATGAGACACATGTGCTACATCCTGTCTGAGCCGCTGCCTGGCTTTGCGGCGGCGCGCGGAGGCATGGAAGGAGGGAGGATCGGTGTGTGTGTTTGTTTATGTGCATGTGTGAGGACAGCTGGAGAGCGCTCTTGCCATGTAATGATCCTCCAGACCTGAGTGTTTATGGGGTTGGCTGGAAGTTGTATTGTTAGCTTTTAATGATTACCATGTCGGTTACGGCAAAAAAAAAAAAGGCTCAGTTGCTGAGGACCAAAGCATCACTGCGTAGCTTTTCTCTGTAATTTTGGGGTGTAAGGAGACAAATAGGAACAGATTTTTTATTTAAGTGTTTTTATGGGTTAAGTCTAAGAAGTTTGGGTATTTTTCAAGTGGCAACCAACCCGCCGGCAAACAGATTTGTGTACAATTTGGGTGTGTTGGAATGTGTGGGTGAAGCGAGGCCTTTCTATTAGCATACACTTTATCTCTAATTAACTCTCCCGTGGTTACTGATTGACCCTGTTACACCTGGGCAGATACGCTGGAGCTTTTGGCCGCCTCGTCGGGGGAGAGCAGCTCTTTTGATTTAAATCCACCTTGAGTCTCCAACTTAACCACCGGGTAAAAGAGTTTATAATGCAACCCCAGCTGACACCAGTGAGCTGAGATTTCCCCGGAAGTAAAGCTGTGTTGAGCGCACATTAGTGTCTCCTCTGAGTCTTACTGGGTAATACCAGTCTGACTACCTTGGATTCATTCCATATCCCCCCCACCAGCGACCAAAATAGCCATGCTTTGATGACTTATAATTAATTACCAAATTACTGAGTCCATAACTTTATCTTCAACTCCACCTTAAGCTTTATCCTGATATCCGCCGTCAATTTAGTGCAATCATCAACCGGTTTTAGAGTTAATTGGGAAAGGGTGCCTGGCCAATTAGGGAAAATAAGGTGCGAGGCAGAGAGGCAGGCTAGGATGATAAATCCCGAAATAAAATCCACATAATAAGGAACTTTCACATTCACTGCTCTTAATTGGCGAATTCTCCTTCGTGTGAAGTGCCTTACTCATATAGTGGGTCTATACTTAAATTATTAGAGATTCTTAGCTTGGTTAGTGAACTGCACCATTGTGCCTGGGAGAGTGATTACCGAAGGCTCAGCAAGGGCTTTTTGGAGCCACATGCCTGGCTTGTGCAGAACACCAGTCTCCTGAGGAGAGGTTAAGGAGAGGAGTCAGTGCCTCCCTGGGAGCTGCAGACCTGCTCTCTGCCACCATGTCATCCATTCTGGAGCCTAATCGAGTTATCATATCAACAAATCTCCCATCAGGGGCCCCACAGCTGACATACTCAGAGGGACACCCGCAGGGGACAACAAATTTTCAGCAGCAGGGCGTTGCTAAGAGAAGAGCTGTGGCACCTGTAAAGGTCTACTCTTCTGCCCACGGAGAAGGCACTCCCGCTGGGCATCACACTGCTCTCTGGCCCCTGGTCAGCCAAGGAGCACAAGAGCGGCGAAGCAGGAGCCATAGTTAATGCTGCTCACAATAGGCCGAGGACACAATGGAAGCACTATATCACCAAGACTGTCAATAAATTTAAAAGCAACCCACAAACAATTAGCTGAAAGGGCAGCATAGTTTCATGGCCATAGGCCTCAGCTCTGCAGGCCAGCGGAGACAAACTGTCCACCCACGCGCAACTGGCAGCTGGTGATTCTGCCAAGAGAATACGTTCACAGACTCCCATGGATTACCGCCTGACCTCTAAGTGTGTCCCCCAAAAATAAACCACATGCTGAGCCATTCCTCAAGTCATGGGATGGTTTATGACTCCCTTAATGCAGGAAATGTCACCCAATAGTTTGTCCTTGTGGTCATATAGATTTACGTAGCTTATTTGTGCCATGGTTTAAATTGCTGGCAGTATGAAGCAGCCAGCTGTTTCCTGTGATATTTTATAGGGTCGATGCCAAATGTTTACTTTGTGTGATGATTCAAAGCAAGGATAGCTGGTAATTTCTAGCTTTTGAATGGTGGTTTTCTTAACAAACTCCTCTGTTTTGCTCTCTTGGATTAGCCAAATGAGGCTAAAGTGAGTCATCATTGGGTCCTAGATAGCATAATGTCTCTCTTGATTGGATTTTAGTGAGACTTTTTAAAAAAGGCTTTGTTTGAATCACGCATGCAGCCAACATGAAAAACAAATGCCATCTTTGATTTGGACAAATGGATATGAAGTCCATCTGTTCACAATAGCCTAACAAGAACAAAACGCCCTTTAGGGCAATCAGAGCTCGCCTGCCTTCCATGACCAGAAAAATTGTGAGGCTCTAAACTTACTTCTGAAGCTTCCCAGTTTGATGGAATCACTTAAATAGGTTGGCAAGCGATAAACTGCTAGCGACAGGATGACAGATCAAGCTTGTCTTTTACTTTTGGCAACAGATACTTTTGAAACCACATTTCTAAAGATGTGAGTATGCCCAGGTTTTGTTCATTAGCAATAGGATTCAGGGGAAACATATGCATGGGGGGAAAAGATGATCAAAAAAGATGACTCAATGGCATCCGATTTATGAAATTGTATTAAAAGATAGTCTATAAAAGAGACAGCACCTCAAATCAGAAAGTTCAAGTAAAGTGCTTATGGTGAGGGATACGCATTAACATGCTGAGCCATTCGAGAAACTTTTAAGATAAATCCTGGCCAGATTTAAGTGCAACCTCTTGGCATTCTCTCCATCCGGAGTGTCCATAAATCATTTGTCTGACTACCACTACTCCCCACCACTGACCAGTCCGACCCATTGGCCAGGAGCGAAGCCTGTGTCCGGCCAGAGCCATGACCCATGAACCTTGGCCGGAGCCCTTGGGCCAATGGGGCGAGGCCATAAGCGCTGCGACCCCAGCAGCTAGGGCTACCTGCTGCTTGGGCATAAAGCAATTGGACACAGCCATCAGAATGATGGAGTACAGGGAATTCTCCACGCTGACCACTCCAATGGTTGCTGACCACTGCAGCCAACTCTAACTCCAGCCCCGCCAGGATGTAAGAAAATGGTCCTTTTGATATTATGTCACAGATGCCTTTTTGTGTTTTTTCCCCCTCACTATATTGTGATTAAATGCTTAAGGTGCTGCAGCATGGACGTTTTGGAGGGGGCTGGGTGAAAAAGTCCCTCCAACTGTGGAGTTGGAGGGACTTTGTTTTTAAGCTAGTTTCCAGTGCATTGGGAAAATTTCAGTTGAAGAAATATACAAATGGAATGTTCTTTAATACACACACCATTCATTGCTTAATTTACATTTAATGTAAACCTTTGGTATTTTCGTTTGCCCCAGGTATTTTCAATTCAATTATATTGTCATGCCAGGTACAACGTAAGCCCATACTCGGGCTCCTGCTGACATTTCCTCCCTGTCTCCACCTCTGTTTTGTTAATGACATCAGGTTCACACTGGTAGTATAATTACTAACATTAGACCAAATGAAGAAAGACTCTGTGGGATGCTAACCCCATGAAGCCTCAACCTCTGTTTGCCAATCAAGACAAAAGGTATAGGCAGTGAGTCCCTCCAACTAAAACTGACTGCATTCCAGTGTATGCACACAGGTTCAGGATCTCGAGGACCCAACCCCACCCCCCCGCTCACCTCGACACACACCTGAGGGACCCCCTCCAAATCAACACAATTAGCATCCTCCATGCCCTGCAGAGTTAAACTCTCAGTGCAAACAAATGCACCCGACTGACAGACGGCTTAGGCAAATTACTTGTTTGGGGAGTGGGTTGAGTCTCTTTGGGTTTACAGAGAGGCTGAGCGAATTTCAGCTGGGAGCGTTTGCATTACAGAACAGCGTGAGAAAGAGAAGCACCTGGATACAGCTCACCTGAATTAGCAGAGGATATGTGGTTGAGAATGGGATTTAGAGTTTCCTTCATTGGAGGTTTTATACATCAGGGATATTAGAAGTTGTATAGGGAGATGTATAAATGATCAAAATTATATAGCCTCCTAAATAATGGAAATATAACCAGGTTTGTGAGCGTTTTGACAACTGCTGGAATAAAATGTTTTGGTAATGTGGTCCAATTTGGTTTTCCCGTAAAGGGGTGGATCACCCGGAATTGTGATCATTAGCCATCAGATGCATAGTTGTCATGACCATCTGTCATATCCATCAACCTTTCCTTTCCAGAAGGTTGCTGTATAATATCAAAATAGTTGATTTCTAACCAAATAAGCTCATCATGATCCTGTGGTGAGGCCCAGGTCACGTAGCTGCAAATAATTCTGTCATTATTTGTTTCAAACTTCTGTAATTATCTCTTGCACAAATGGTGGGTTTTGACACACAGGAAAAATGAGACGCAAACCTTTGAACAATTTCCATTGAGTACTGGAAAATCATTTTGGTGTAATGTGCAGACAAAAAACTACTGGTGCTATTAAAAAGTTGCAAGTCCTTCATATTGCAGTATGTGTCAAAATATTCTGCTGGCACTCTGGTGCTTATCTTTTCAGTAATCACCAGGACTACATCGATTGTCTCTACATTCCAAATCATTGAGAAATCTTTAAAAATGTATAAACTGATTTAATTAGATTGCAATAACTTGATGTAAGGTTACTACTTCTACTGTTGTTGGACCTTTATCATCATGGTTACGATAATAGCCATGTGGTTTAGTTTCAGGGACGCTTGTGGTTTGAAATAACATGTGACTATTGATTTTAAATAAGATGTTTGGCTAACTAGTCCATCTCAGTCTCCTCGTGCAGATTTTGTGGCTTTTCAATAACATCACTGGAATTCTTAGGGGATTTTTTACTTGAATGTAAATAAAGGTTCCTCCTTTTCTGCACAATATGATGACTGAGCCCTACCAATACTATACTTTTCAGTTTTTCCTGTTTATTTCAGCTGGTGGGACATCCCTACACTTGACTTCTGTGTCGGCTTCATACAAACAGTAAAATAACAACAAAAAATACAGCTAGCCTGAAAACTACAGCTGTATGTTTACCTTCTTAAGACATTTGTTTAAAGCTTCATAAAAGTTTGTAGAAATGAGTGGCCTTTCACTTTTTTTCCGTTGAATGCGTAAGTAAATCAGTTTCGTCCTTCTGACTGAAAAAAATGTTGAATCCAATAAAGCGAATAGTTTGACCCCACTATGAAATTAGCCATTGTGCTCTTCTTCAAAAACCCTGGCTTGTTTTTGAAGTATATTCAATATGAGCTAGTAGATCCCATTACTCATCTCTAGAGAAGTTTAGTTTGGGGTCCTGACACCTGAAAGGAGTTGTTCCGTACAATGTCCCCTATGTCCATTGCGATAGGCCAAGGTCTCCAAGCTGCAGAGTGAGGTGAAGCAAGCTGGAGGTAGGCGTGATATTATGTCCTAATAGGCCAAGCCGGGCAGAGCAACCAATGGCAGCATCTGCCTGCTTTGTCAGCGGTGGAGGATTTAATGCAAGAACTGACCAGCAAATGCTCAGCAGCACCAGATGAGGACAGAGATGGATGGTTTCGAGGTCACAGGCTTCTTTTGGCCAACGGGCCCGGCTTCTTATCTCTGACCCTCGCCGGGCAATTGATTGGTTGTGGGGCATTAGTCATCAAATAAGATCAGGTCACTGCTTTTTTCCTCAGCCCCGGGCCACAGGCAAAACATTGTCAGCTTTTCTGTATGTGCCACTGTATGGAGATGGATGAACATTCAAGCAAGCTTGCTGCCAATGACAGAACCACCAAGGTTTCAAATAAATTAGAGTAATATCTGAAAGTTTTGGCAGTGGTCATTAATATGAATGTTGGCATTAGTCATATACACAGCACAGTGTGATTACATTTAATCATCTGGTAGTAATTTCCAAGATTGTGACAGGATTGGTAAAATATTCAGTTACTTTTTGGAACATAATTTATTTGAGCACCAAATTATTTATTATTATGTTTGTGAATTAGGAAAAACAACAAAATGCATGCATTACACAAAGATTCAATAACATCAGGACATTCAATTACATTCCTACTCAGAGAATATTTCAAACCAATCACAATTTGATTTGAAAGAAGTCCTTCAAATTATGGTGGTACTTGATCTGAACTGGAAGGAATTTGAAAGAGCAGATGTCCATTAAGACTTTTGCAGTACAATTCTTATGAAAGTCTTTTTTCCCCCTTTTTTCTGATTATAACAGGGCATAAGCAACTTATTACAATAAGCAGTCTCCCCTGCTCCATTAAAAGCAAATTTCTGTGTCACCCAGTCCTCCCTGCCAGATGCCTAATATTGTAATTTTGTCTCCATCCACCACAACATAGAACTTTTCCATAATAGAAACCAGCATGTGAGAGCCAGAATGCATTTTTAACAGGCAGATAAAGTGAAATATATATAAAACAGAGCTTCTCCTAAAATAAATGCCTGTTGGAGATGGTGGAAGTTGCCATTTATAATGATAGGAAATGCGTTCCCACACTTCAGTCTGTGCAATATTATGGTAGATGAACCCAGCAGATATCTCGTCTTCAAGGGGCTATAGTATTCAAGATGTCTGATGGAGGCCAGAGTCTAGGCTTTACGTGGCTTGAGGGGCTTCAGACAGATATCATGCAGGGCAGCCTTTAGGGCACAAGCCAAGGGAAGCCAAGAGGATGTCTGCACACCAGGGTTCTAATCCGGTACTATGAGCAATGCTTAGGAAAGAAACCAGTTCCGCAGTTCCTGGACTCCCTCAGGTTCTGGCATCTGCCTTAGTCGGCCAACAATTAGCCATCTCCACGGTTTGGCTACTTTTGTGGCCAAACTAAGCCCGTAGGAGCATTAACTGTGGTCACATTATCTCAAATGGAAAAGTCAGCAGGGGCACCTTTTCGGCTTGGTTAACTTTATTGTTTCATCTATTTTTTGTTGGGATGTTAATAACATCCAAATCCAGACTTAGACCCTTAGAAATCCAGGATCTTTTCATACAATGTCAACACAAAAAAAGAAAACTGAAGAACACTGCATGTGCTGACAAGTTGCTTAACTAGCATAATAAGTCATTTGTGAGTCAGCAGCGAAGGCTTTCTTCAGTTGATGCTATGATGATGTGAGGGGCTACTGTGTTTGACTTCAGTCCTCCAAAAGGTTTATTTTTTACTTATCATTGTCCCCCTTTGGTCTCAGTTCTTTGGTCTTTGAGCATCTGCTCAAGGCGATTCTTAGTGGACTCTTTAACGCCACACTTTTTAATCTGGGTTTTGGAATCAGCTCTCTTCTTTTTGGGAAGCTTTGAGCTGCTGGATGAGAGTGAAATTAATTGTGTGCTAAGCAGAGTGGAATTAATGGCTTGCACTGAAACCTGTGGCCATGGCTGGCTTAGCTCTTCGCCGATCCCCCTGATCCTGCTTGTTACAGGAGCTTGGCTATTGTAGATGGTGAGATGATTGTGTGGTTTCAGCCTCTTGTCTCTGTTCCTTTTGTCTTTCGGGGGAGTGGAGGGATCTCTCTCTTTGTCCGTGTCCATGTTCCTTTCAGGCGGTATCACAGCTGGCCCCTTTTAATTCACTGAGGACATGGGGTGACCCTACCCCCCAGGAGGCTACTGTAAACACACACACCCAGCCACACACATATACATGGACCACAAACAACGCCAGGGCATATCCAAAAAGTTTGCTTTCTACGTTGTATTTTAGAATAGATCCATAAATCCTTGTATATCTTGTGATGCAAATACCATGGCAAGAAATTTTGAAATAATTTTACATTTTTCTCTGAACTAACCGGTTTAAAATTGAGAGATTACATTTGGCAACCTAAGTTTCGATGTGTGAGTCAGGTTTACAAATGTGTCAGGTTGTCCCTGGGAATCCCCAGCATGTGTTGTCTAGCCATCTGCCCACTCTAAAGATGCCGACTCATTGAGATCCACAAATAGAACTACTATACGGTCAGACAATTACCCTAAACAGCTTGGTAATGGTTTTATGGTGTCTAGGATGATAGCCTGCAAAATAAAACTACAGGATACCCACAAAAACCTTACATGGCTGTAAAAATGTATTAACCAGAAAATGGGCCTTGTGTAGGATCATTTAGAAGAAACAAAGACCGACCCTTGGACAAAGAGCCAAGATGCAGTAAGAAAGAGGGGATTCTACTTAGCTAATGAGTTTCTCCATAGAGATGTAAAGAGGTGAATCTTTAGGAAGAGCGGATGCCTCAATGGTCCGTCCTGATAGACTGTTAAGTGTGGAGGTCCGGGCAACTGTGCCCACTGTCCATTGTAGCCATACTCATTCACCTGGTCCAACAGTCATGTCTTGGATGGCTTTTATAATGGCGTGAGGTGGCTGAAACTCTGATAAACCAAAAAGGATAAAGAGGCTTTGTTAAGTGCATCCTCACTCCAAAGGAGAGGCAAACTGCTTCTCCTACAAATAGAAATAAAACTTCTAACATGGGCTGTAGAGGACCAGCCAATTTAGCCCAGGGTCCTTCAGCATCAAGGGCCACGTAGAACGGGGCCCACTTTAGCTCACAAGAGTGGTCTGCATTTAAGAAGAATTGACAGAGGAACCCTTGTGTCAAATGAACATCATATAAGAAGGCATGAAAATACATGCCTTGTTCTTTGTGCATTTCACAAAGTGAGTGCAGATTTCTTGGAAATAATGAACAAAAACATATTCTGATGCAATTTATTCAGTAGACGATGCAATGGAAATGTAAGACTACAGCAATATAAAACAAAACAGACATATACTTAAATCATCCGTTTTCTAAAGGAATTGGTATGTAAAAATGTCATGTAAACCATTGTTGGAAAGGCAGAACTGCTATATTGCAAACTATGGACTGATCCCTTCATTATCACATCTAAATGGCCGCATTACAGGGATATCAGTGTTTTTTTTTTGTTGGGGAAGATGGGGACTTGGAGATTATACCGCCGATTGAAATGTAAAATAGCTTTTGCAATTACCCATAACCTCAGCGCGAACCTTGCCTGAAACAATGCAACTAGTTTCAAAGGCTGAGAGGCAGGCGCATCCCTGAGAGGCATGGCTAGATAACAAGAAGGCATCATTAAAGGTAAAGGAAGGGTAAAAAGAGATCTTTCTTTTTTTTCTAAATATCTCTTCATATGGTCAACTGAGGAGTGCTCAGCTTTTGAATCCTCTTTAAGTGGGTAGTGCAATCGTTTAGGATGAAATGTGGGGTCACTTTTCCTTCTGTGTTTGTGATTTATTCAGATCAACATCAAAGTGTGAAAGAAGATTCATTTGGCAAATACAGAGCGAGAATCATCCTATTTTGTGTAAAATAGGTAAAAGTGAGGAAAACAAATCTAAGCTTCACGTAGTCGTATCGTAGATGTCCATTCAGCATCAGCTGCTTTTGATCAGTGTTGTGTCCGGTTTTCTAAACCTCCCTTCGCCTCCATGGCATGCCATCTACTGCAGTTTCATCGTCTTGTGAAAGGCCTTGGACATTGCTGGATTTAGAGGATATTTGCATGTTAATGTCTCCAGTACAACAGATATGGGATCAGGGCAACCTCTACCTTTTTAAAAGGGTCTTGCACCCCTTTTTTCTCAGGGAGGTCTTTTGATTCTTGTAAATAGCACTGTTTCAGTCTGTGTGTCGGAGGGGAGGGGAGTTGAAATGCACCCTCACACGGGACACACATAATCCCACTCTCCTGATTCCCCAGATGGGGAGGTTTCTCTCTCTGTTGTGATGTTTGCTGCTGTCCCCTTAATTCCAGCCTGTGATTAAAGGTCACGGAGACCTCAGCTTGCCCTCAGCCCACTTGAGAACGACCCTGATCCCTCCTCCAATCTGCTACGCTGGCAGCCCCAGTACGAAGGACAGATGCAGGACATGAGCCAATGTGCTTCTGAGGTGTTTGCCATATCATCCTCTCTGTCAACACTCTGCTTTCTCTGCCACTCTGTCACCCTCACAATACCAGCCTGGGCTCTTTTGTCCAAGATGAGCTGAGATGGAGATGGCAAACTCTGTCCAAAACAGACTGAGGTTGGAAGATGTCAAAGAGGGTTGTTTGATGTTGGTTTGGCCGTTGCCATTTGTGCTTTAAAGGCTCGCCATTTGGGCCTTGGGCCGTTGTGTCTCAACAAGTATTCTTTTGATTGGTAGTTGCATTGATTTGCATACTGTCATGAAGATAAGCTTTAATGAAGCAGTAGGTTTCAGTGTATTTACATTGATGAGTGAATTGTTCAACTTGTTGATCATTGGATGAACAGCTTAAAGAGAGAATAGTTTAGGGTCTTTGCCGGTAGTGTGGATTCGCTTTGGCTTAAATGTATGATTATTCCAATTTTGTGTATTTGCCATGTGGAGGCATTCTGGATGCATGAGCTCAATACAGTGGCTCCAAATGGATTGAATGTTGATTGTGACTTAAGATCCTTTCTTTAATTTCTGTTATCCTTGTTACTCACGTGTATATATAATGTGAAGTTTGCATGTTCATTGTTCTGTTTTATTTTATTGTCTTTTTTTGGACTATTTTTAAAAATAAGTAACTTGAATCTGGATCTGGTAATCTAGAAAGCAACCAATATTGCTCGTCAAGTTGACTTTCATAATGTATTTTTGTACATTTATAGGCTACATGCCTTCTTAAACCTTAAACTTAAAACCATTGCATTATAACCTTAAAACGTGAACTACACCTTTAAATTGAAACCATGTGACACTGTTCACCTGCTGGGAATTAAGTAAATTGATTGCACTGACCACACCCATAAAAGTGGTCAGATCCTCATTCGGGCAAAATCACCTTGAGAATGGGCTCATGCCAAAACGTTGGTGAGGAAATAAAACAGCAGAGGAGACAAGAGTGTGCGACTTTCTTTATTTTTCTTGTATTTGCCATCTAACAATTAGACACAAAGAGAAACGTTGGTGATAGAAAAGTGTTATAACAAAGTGGAGGTTGGATAGGGCCCTATGTAAATTAAATCAACAGCTGGGTGTGAATTATCACGAAATTGACAAAAAAGTGTGGTTACAATTTATGGGATATCATTTCCCCACCATGCAGAGGAACACTTTCATAGCAAACAGAAAATGCCACGTTCTGTAAATTTTGCATCCACAGGTTTACTTTGAAGACCATGGTCCAGGGTAAACAAGAAGAAGCATTGCCTGAATTTGAGAGTCGCCTCCATTAGACCCATTTACCTTGTGGGTTGGAGCAGCATATAAACAGACGGGTGGAATGTTTTTTTGTGTGCATTTTATTAAGTGTAGCTCAAATGTGATGCATTTTTGCACTTTTATTACTGTAGAAGGACAACTTTCAAGGAGATAGGAGAACGTAATTGGGAAAAGAATCAGAAGGTGCTGTATACTGTTACATTTTCACTTTTGTGATGAGAACTACTCTTAAATCACGTACCTTTTTTTTACCAAATATTACGTAAATCTAATTGGCTGTAATCAACTGTAATAGAAGTTTTCATGTCTAGCTGTCAGAGTTGGCCAATACCTCTCTGCTGGCTTTGTATGCACATGCAAGTTCCTGGGAGAAAAGACAAGGACAGAAGTTTAAACATAATGATTCTTTGACGTTACCCCCTGAGTTCATTTCCAGCAAGAGATGCCTGCTGTAAATTTGGTTGTGGACGGAAATGTAAACAGTCAGGTATCGTCACTTGCTGGGCGGCACAAGGACCTTATTGAGACAAACAATGCCTCAGCAGAGAAGATGCATGCCAGTGTTTGGAAAAGGAAGCTGTGACTCAAACTGCTGCCCTTAGCTCGAAGGTGTTAAACGCATTAACACCTCTTTAGAGCTGTGACACAGGAGCTTACGGTAACTTAGCAGTGGGAGCATTCCCTATTCAGCCACTCGGAATGGTGACGGCGCATCAGCTGACCTCAATTTCGTGGTAATGTGACAGGCAGCGGTCTGTGTGTGATAACATCTGTGATAATCAGCGTTGAGAGGATGAGTTCTGTCCTGTGACTCAGTGGCCACTTTATGGTCCTACCCTGGGAATGTTCCAGCCTGTGGCTCGCTTTTAATGGTGGCCAAAGGCAATCAGCTCTGATCATGTGGTCTGAAGTTGTGACGAAGGTGGGCAGGGGCCAAGGGAGGGGAGCTGGGAGTGTTTGCCCAGAGTCTCTCAAAAGCTAGAACTTTTTTTTATTCGAAGTGTTATCATGTAACAGAGGAGTGAGACAAGGCTTTGATTTTGTCGCTGCTAATCAAGACAATGAGGTTCAGCTCCACCATTCTATTATCATTCTTCATTTAATTGCAGGTCTGTGGCTGCATTTCTTATACGTGAAGTGAAAGATAGAATTTAATTTGGTTTAAGAATTTTCAATATGCCATTAACACAGCTACGTCTGTTACCACCTGCAATTCATAGCAGCAAGCAATAAGTTAGCTTATGTCTTTATTTAACTTTTGTTGTCGTGTTGATTATGTAAATACAAATCACAACATGCATCTTACTCTGATGCTTCTTGTATTGTATTCTAGGTCTTTATTTGAATTTAGGTTTTATTCCCACTGCTAAAAGTCATTTTTGTGTTCCGTCTCTACCTCCCCCCCGAGCAGCTTAGAAATTAAAGTTTCCAAGGGCCGCTATTCATCTTGGTTATGATCGGTCATAAAGCAGATGATAAGTACACCTTTAAGGTGCAGCCGATCCATACCACTGATGTAATGGCTCTTTAATGTCTGTGTCCACTCTTAGTTTAATGCCTAAGTGCCTGCCGGTTGCCAAATGCAGGCCGGGTCTCCTCTCCATGGACGTGTCTGCCGGCTGGCGTAACACCGGGCCACGACCTGGCATATACACGATCCATACTGTCTTTTCCTCCTGCTGTCCCTCCCTGCTTCCACTTCTTTGTTCTGTCGTTATTTTATGAAGAAGTGCAGTGACGGTCGCTTGGGTGAGAGGTGTTCATATCACAGCGGGGGGGGCGGGGGGGGGAAGTGTGCCGTCCATCAGTCGGCTCGGCACTCGCTGTCTCCTGATGATGATATCACTGGAGCCAGACGTGCAGACCACACTCGCCGGCACACACACAGACACACACACACACATCTCGTGTCGCCTCGCCTCAGGCTGCTTGTCTACCCGACTGCTCAGGTGACTCACAGTGGCCCCATTGGAGTGTGTCATCATGGAGTCTTGTGTCTGCATGAGTCTGGGTGTGTGCGTGTGTGCGTGTGTATATGGCGTCTGTGTGTGCTTATTGGTGAAACAGAGCATGATTTACCCACTGACCCCCCCTGGAGTGCGCCTTTCTTATGAACTCATCTGTGACTCAACTAATAGCTGAACCTGCCACCGATTTAGCGGTGACCTCATCACCCCTGCAACCCCGCTGCAGGTTTATTGAGGTACGACGGCGTCTGCATCACTCGGCTGGCATCTAGGAAAGAGTGGCCGCTCAGTAGGTGTATGTGTGTGTGCACTCAGTGTTTCTTTGCCTTCGGGAAGCCTCATGCAGTGAAATCATGCAGTGTGAACATCCTTTGATGACTGTTAAAGCCGGCAGCCTTGAAGAATCGCTAATAGTCTGGAACCCTCAGCACAGGACGTTACTAACGAGCGATCAGTCTGCTTAACAGCCATCTGGTGACAAGGCATTCATATAACCAGAGCTGCCTGTGCCCGAGATGTTTTTTGGTGGGTTTTTTTAAAGCGACGGAATGGCAGTGATGCTTGATTTAATTGCCAAACACAGAAGCGTCTTGGACTTTATTGCACCATATTAAGGCTGTGTGAATTACATGGTCGGTTAGACGTGCGCAGGGTCAAAGTTCTGTTTTATCGTCCGGTGTGGGTGAACCTGCCCGCCTGCTGTTGGATGATGTTTATAGTCCTTATCTGGCTCCACAGCAGCCAGGCACGCACACACACACACACGCACATTCTCTAAACACACAAGCCGCTGCCCTCTTGATTGCTTTAGTGGCAGAAACTGCATGCAAACCAAACAAACATGTGCGCAGACACACACTCACACATAGGCACAGTTCCTCCAGCCTGAGTCTTTTCCCACACTGATAGAGATCTGGAGCATGCCATAAAGCACAGTCTCGGATCACAGGGCACAACGGAGGCCCTCCTCTCCTCCCTCTCAGCCCACTTAGATCACTCATGGCTCGCGGCGCTGATAAGATGACCGCCGTGCCTTCCTCGCCGCCTCTGAAGCACCTCCTCCCCCTCCTCTGCTCCTCCTCACCCGCTCTGACCACCTTCCTCGCCGCCGCCTTGTCTTCACCTTTATGCCTCTGCACTCTTCCTCTTTATTTATTGGGTATTTCCACTCGCAGGTCCATCATAGCCATCAGCTGAGCTTCAACCGCACACGAACCACTCCGATGTATTCTGTGAATCCACAATCGCCGCTCACGCGGCCTGTCAGCCTGACATTACTGCAGTAACTTCACCCAAAGTAAAATGGTGCATCACCAGCCATAACTCTCCTTTTTCCTTGACCTCATCGTCATATAACCAGCATGACCTCATCATAAAGAGGAAAAAAAGTTACTTTGGCAAAAGCTGCCCACACAGACCTCACCTGCCTCCCCCAAATAGATTATAAGTTGAATTATCTCAGCTATTTCTATGATGTCATGATTTAATGTGCAATTTATAGATAGCGGTGGAGGCTTAGATTGTTTAAACTCTAAGCTGCCGATTATTTACTGGTGTTTGAGTATGTCCAGCCCTTTGCCAGTTGTAAATCATTCGCCCTCTCTTGACCCTCACAGTGCTATAAAGTCAAGCTTCTGCACCAGGACCGCTAAGTGGGCTTTAATGGAGCCCGCGGTGTGATTTTTACTCTTTCTTGATGATTATTTTTCTGTGTGTGTTTGCCAAGTGCACAGGAGCTTATCTAAAATGTTCGATTTACAAATGGAGTGAGGTTACGAATGTACAACTTTACCTTGATTCCTTATCTCTGTCCAGTGTCATATGGATGGTGCACATGAAATGCTACCATGTATTTTTATTCCGGTAATAGTAATTGAGATATTTCGATTTCCCCTTCTGATAGTGGTGCTAATATTTCAACATTTCTTCTGCTTCTTTAAAAAATAACGAAGTCAAATCCCATTACAGCAAAACCCCTGTTGAAGTGCAGCTCTGACAGCTCGTATCATTTTGGCTCATAGAATCCAACACAAGTAACCACATGTGACCCTTTGATCACGAAATGGTGAAAATTGCAGACGTGTCCCACACAAACTTTGAATCGGGAATTTGACTCACTTCTCGGAGTGGTAGTGATGAGTGGAAGGGGTCATGTTGCTGGGAGTCTTATCACTAAATGCAGACAGCACTGGGTGTAGAAGGAAACAAGTCATACAATTATTCATCATAGAGATTAACCTAACAAGATAAATGCTGCCTAACAACTCTAAACCGCCAATGTTGTGAGTAAAAATTACAAATAGTGTAATTCATCCTCCCTTGAATTTCGCAAAATGATTTACAGGGCTTTGACTGACTCATCTCATCACCTTCGTACAGCACATAAAAAACTACAGTTATGATTTATACCATGTGGCTTAAATGTGCTTCAACCACAGATGTTTATTTTCACTGTGAAATGTGTTCTGTTTATTTCACACCACTATATCTCGTCACCAATATGACAAAAATATACATCTTTTGCATTTGAATGCATTGTCAGTCTGTGTTTCTAATCAGCCAGATGGGATATGGGAGGTGTCAAAGTCACAGCAGCAGCAACTGCAGTTAGTTTTAAGTTCATTGAGATGACCAGTTGTGTGACTACTCTTACTAAATTTCTTTTCCACGGGAAACAGTGTCACACGTCTTATTGATTTCCTACTTCATGTTCATATACAGTGAAACCACTTGCATTTGTACAAAAACAACATAAGACATGCTTCATTGTTTGTGTGTTTAATGTAGTTGCAATGGTCCGGTATAACCATCAGTGTAGTCGAAAATTTACACCGGAGACGATAGTGCACTTTATTTTATATATCAATTATATATCAGGGTACTTCTCCGTACTGATCAACCAAATAGCTTTTCAGATGTTATGATTCAATTATGTTTGACTCTACTTAGGCATGAATGAAAAGACACTCTGTTAGTTGAGTAGGCGGCGCTCCCCGTTGCCCTGGACACATTCGCGTATACGCTGCTAAAAGAATGTGGTGTGACCGTTTGTGGCCTGGACCACCTCAGAGTGACTGGGGTCGCTGATTGAGCCATGTTGGGTGCACTCACACCTGTACTCAGAGCTGCGCACTTCAGATCACCCAAGATGCACGTCCATCTCAGGTGTAGACCAGGCCCTCAATCGAGTCTTGAAATATTCCTATCAAAGAAATCCTTGGGATATAAATGTGAAAGAAAATGTCCCTTTAAATTTACGCTGTCATGGGGCAACGTAAACGAGAATCTAAAAGTGTGAAACAAAGACATGGGACGAGACAGTGTGTGTGGGAAAACGCTAGAGTGACGGGTGATCACAGTCAGGAATGAAAGGGTGAAGAAAAGGGTCAAATAAAAAGCGAATGACCACCCCGAGTTGATTGTGATGGATGGATGGATGGATGGATGGATGGTGTGTGTGTGTGTGTGTGTGTGTGTGTGTGTGTGTCTCTGTGAGTGGGGAATCCCGGCACCGGCCACAGAGCCAGATATGGGAGTGTGGGAATGAGACTGAGGGCTGGCAGGCTAACAAGGTCTAACACAGGAGGGGGAGGCCCAAACCAATATGGCACAGAGACTGCTTATTCAACCAGCGGAGAGAGCCAGGACTTTGTGTGTGTGTGTGCGCATGTGTGTGTGTGTGTGTGTGTGGAACCCTTGGCCACTTATCCTCATCACTGGTTCAGTTAAATTGCACCCATCCTTGGACTCACATTGGTATAACGTCCAAACACACACACACATACACACACACGTACACGCAGTATTTTTTCCCCTGTCCTTGCCTCTTTCTCTCCCAGGGATATTTGTATTTTATTTCTGTGGGGTATTTGGCGCGGCCTGCCAGTTGATGTGGAGAGGGAGGATTTGGACGAAATGTGGATCTGCTCTTGGCGCCTGGCTTGCACTCAGGGTAGTGTGTGTGTGTGTGTGTGTGTGTGTGTGTGTGTGTGTGTGTGTGTGTGTGTGCGCGCGCGCATGTGCATGATTGAGTGGGTGAGTGCTCTGAGATGGTATTGTGCAGACATTGTGAGGAAACGACTTCCATTAACAAGCCTGAATACGTTTACCAATATTTTATCCCCTTGTTGGTGCATCTGATTTATCGCATTCCAAAAAAAAAAAAAAAAACTTCACAAAGTGAAAGCACTCACAGCCATCTCTTTCCTCCTAAGTAATATTTAAAGCTGACAATTGAATGGAACTTAATGGAAAGAAAGCTTAAATGCGGTAGATCTGGCTTGGTAGCCGCTGCAAGGGTGCAAAGACTGGACATTGCAGACTAGCTGGGGTCACGTCAGGCCAGTCGGCACAGATCCCACTTAGCTGATATGTGGATATCAAGGGGCGGAATCTGACCGGAGCTCCTTTTTTATTTTGTGACACCCTGGATGTCCCTGACAAGAAACAGCAGATCTTCTCGTCTTCCTCCAGCTGGAAGATGGATCAGCAGGGCTGTGGACTGCTTATGTCATCAGTACAGTGTGTGTGTGAGAGGGAAAGTGAGTGTGTGTGCCTCAGCAGATGTGTTTTATGACATGTGGGTAGGCCGGGTGAGGCACGGCAGGTGTAAGCAGGATATTTTTAGGCCCTGTTGCAGAGGAACATTGGCTGATTGACAGGAACATTGTTCAGTAGAACCTGCTGACAGGAGAAAGATAGAAAAACAGAGAGAAGCAAAGAAAAACCCAAATAAACCATTTTCAGATGTAAACAGGCACAGATAAATCTGGCTTTCAGCAGAAAGCTGGCTGTGTTCACAAAAAAGAAAACTATTAATGAAATCCACTTCTTTCTCACCTGGAAGGCAAAATCGGAGAAGCTTTAGAGTAATTTGGTGATTATCACCTCAGTCAAGGTGGTTTCCCTGTCAGCAAGATTGCACAGAAAACTCCAAAGCCATTTTTCACAGACCTTGATGGAGTGGCAGAGCGTTGGCAAAGGAATAAGCCATTAAAGTTGGGAGCAGATCCAGACACTTTCCAGAGGAAATATTAAATGGACCTTGGCAGAGGCTCACGCCCTACAAAATGCCTCTCGAGCGAGTATTTATGAATCACACAGACACAATTTTCCATTAATAGCACATCATCATGAATACATTACATTAAGCAGGATGTTACCCATCCTTTATTTAGGTTCCTCTCTTGAGGACTGAAAGCGTTTTCTAAGAGAGATGTAACCAAGAGAAAAGCAAGAGACAGTTGCAGAAGAAATCACAAAAATAGAATAAGGCTTGATTTAAAGAAGCAGTCGATTATTTGAATGAGATTGCAGTAAAATGACTTTGGATTTAGTTGCATTTTATTTGATGTCATTATGTTTGTGTTTGAACTGAATTGCTGTGTCCACTATCCTGCTAATGACCTTTATCAGTAGCTAACAGGAAATCACTTTAGAAGTAGCAGAGATTTACTTTACGTCTTGTATTTAGTTTCAAGCAACATGCTTCTAGTGGTCCAATTAAGTAAGAGAGAAAGGGAGCAGATGTTGTCCATATTTGGAGAGGTAAAGGGCGAAAGGGCTCGATTGAATGATTGGTCGAATTTAAGGTAGACATCAGTGATGAGGGTTTGAGCGCCTTTTGCAGCTGTAAGTTTCACATTTTCTGTCATCAGTAACCATCAGTAACCATCTGTCTGTTCAGCAAAAATGATGTGACCTGGAGGAAGTCATGTCTAAAGTGTTTTTCATCCCAAAACAAACACAATCCTTGCATTGACAGGTCGGGTTTTTTACCAATCTTATCTTTTTATTTATTTGAAGACAATATACTTCAAAATGTGGTCATGAATAAAACGGCGGTTTATCTGTGAGTTTTTTACGCACCCTCTGGCTAACTGAGCCTTTGCTATATTGGTAGGAAAATCTTTCATCCAAAAATGGAAACCATGTGTACATTTGGGGAGACATGGAGAGTATTTACTTCCAGTAGTATTTGCAGTAAATATCTGGCATGTTGGCAAGCATCAGAGTGGAGAGCGTCCGCGGCGATGGATCCTCTAAGCGATGAAAGCAGTGTACACAAAGCGGGAAGATGTCAGTGTTTGTGCTGAAGAGGACGAGGCAGCGAGCGGGAAATGGGATACAGAGATAAACACACAGAGAAAAAGAGGGAAAGAGCAGCCTCCCTTGTTCTCAAGGCGTCTTGGCTCGATGTGATGAGGAGTTGAGGAGCCTGGCTGCGTGTGTGTGTGTGCTTGTGTGTGCTTGTGTGTGCGTGTGTGTGTGTTGTGGAGGGCTTGGTGTTGGCATAGAAACTGTCTGCAGGAAGCGGCAGTTCCAGGCGGAGCTCCGCTGGCAGACGCTCTCTGCTCGCTTCCTGTGTGCTGCGAGGCAGGCAGGCACGCGCACAAACACACACACAGACACGCTCGCACACACACTCGCGCGGGGTTTGGAGCGGGGCAGGGCGCTCGCCCGGAGAGCGGTCCAACAGAGTGGGAGAGCGAGGGAGGGAGGCATGGAGGGAAAGAGAGAGCGAGGGAGGAGGGAGTTCAGCAGAGAGCAGCACTTTCCCACAGTCTGGGGATTTGACACATGGCTCTCACACATTCCTCAGCCCTGCGGCCGACTGAGCACCGGCACTCAGGGAGAGGGAGAGAGAGAGAGATGGAGAGAGAGAGAAATAAAGAAAGGGAGAGGGAGGAAGGTTCCACCCTTGGCACTCGAAAACAGTACAGCCTTATAGAAGGCAGAGTGTGTGTCGGCGTTCAAATGTGCTCCACAAGTGTATGTGTCTTAACATGTGTTTGCCTCCTGCGTGTGTTTAACCCTTTGTCAGCCACATGCTGCCTGTCAGACAGGTGAGTCCGTCCACCAAGCCCAGGACGGGTGTCGTCCCCCCCCCCCCTCGCAACAGCCGCGGTTCGCAACTTGGGAGTTTTTCAAAGACGCCGCCGGCCTTTTTATTAGCGTGTTTCCAGGAACGGCCGTGTCACTCTCAAAAAATGTTGGAATCGTACGTCCTTTCAAACCACAAATCGCATTATAACGTCAAAACAAATCATCAAGCAGCAAATGCACACAAGCTTGTGCCATCTAGAATATGGTCCCCTCCATAAATTTAACCATTTGAGGGGAGGGGGGGTAGGGGTCGTGTCCAAACCAACCGGATCGTAACCATAGAGACGGCACATTACAAAGTCAAACTCTTTGGAACGTCAATTGAAAGTGTTTATGGTCACGGTTGATGCTGCAAACAGGAAAGAAACACCCGTGTTCTCCTGCTGCAAAGAGCCGTGTTTGTCTGTCCCACCCTGTGTGTTTTCCACTATATATTGTTACTAAAAATTTACGTCATAGCACAATAAAATTCTGCGTTATGAGTAATTTACATACATTTTTATATTCTGATGACCGGCTTCGACGTTTCGCGAATTTAAAATACTTAAAGTAACTTTTTCTTCTTTTCGAATGTTGAACCATGTAACCACCGTATCACAGCTGTCAGTCTGCCTGTCATATGGTTTTGCTAAATGGCCGACGGCTTTTACATGCAGGTCAGTTTACGAGACACGAGAAGAACTGTAGTCAGCCTGTGAAAACATTTGCAGAATGTCTTCAGGGATTCACATTTTAACACAATGCCTGCATTAAACACTAGAGGGGTGAAGTTTAAAGGAAGCAGAGATTTAGGAGGTAGGAAGGGTCTAATGAAAGATGTAATCCAGCTGCATTATGAGGCAAGGATCCAATATTTGCTGGAGTGAGACCCCCAAGAGTTTCACAATTGCCTGCGAGCACTTTACTAAATATAGACGCACAAAGCCACCATGCTCCTGCTTAGTAGCACATTAAGAATCAGATGTCCACCTCTGATTGTGTTGTGCTGTTTTGCAGACGCCGTTAATTTGACACAGATGTTACAAAAACTCTCCCCATTTTAATCAGCTCAATAGAGAGATCATTTTCAAAGTTGTCCCTTTGGAAGACACTGATTGAATGGATGGGTCCCTCTATTCTCTCCTCGTCATGCGACTGGACACTGACACCCCCTCATTCTCTAATTCTCCTCTGTGGCAATCCATTTAGTTCAGGTTATTACGAGCCAGAAAGGACAAAAATATGAATATTGGAAAAGCAAGACGGGCTACGCTAATCTCCGTGAAATGTATAATAACAATCCAGAACGGGGGGAAAAAAATTAGGAATGCGGTCTTGTGGTTCCCATCTCTCATTTTCCCTGTCCCTTTCTGTTCTTCCTCGCCTAGTCTTTGATGTCCCAGGCTGCGGGTCTGTCATGTCGAACCCCCCCCCCCCACATACACACACACACACAATCTCCCTCTCCCCTTCCCCTCCGGCCCCCGGTGCTTCCTTAAATAAATGTTCTGCTCGGCAGGATTTTAAAAGGAAGCCAAGGTCGCCCTCCCTGACAATTACGACGCAGCCTGGGAAGAGTTGCTCTGCTCCCCAAAAGCTACACCGGCTTGCCACCGCCAACAGACACATGGACCACCCATACATGCTTCTGATCGCATGTGTGTGTGTGTGTGTGTGCGCAAAATCTGGCATTAAAGACCTGAGGATCAGAAAGAGAGAAACAAGGGGTGGAGGAGAAGATGGGGAGGTGAAACTATGCAGGCTAAGTCATTTCTTCCTTGAGTCAGTTCACTATAGACGACACCAAATTGCCAATTAGGGATGTCTCTCCCCCCCCCCCTCCTCCCGCGTCTTCCTCGCACTTCTTCTTCAACGTCTCTCGTCTCTAGATGTCTGTGATTCTGATTTATCGGGGAGTGCAGTAGGGGAGGAAAACGCCAGCGGCCCAGGCGGCGAACGCTAGGCGGGGCGTTTCATGCTGGGAAACGCGACAACAAAGCCACGCCGGGGGGAATCAATAGGGGGACAGCGCGGCCCCGCTCGTCGGCACAACACGCCTGTGACACCTTGACACTGCTACTTCCTGCTAATTAAGAGCAGGCAGCCTCTTCCCTGTCAGCACATCCTCAGCCGCATGTGTGCGAGCGCGCTGCGTGTCCAGGGCCGGCAGAGGTCAGCTGGACCGATGAGCCGGGTCACCTCAGATAGGAAGGGATGGGTGGGAATGAGCGGCCGAGTTTTGTGTGTGCGTGAGAAAAACACGTTTCTGTGGGACTCTGTGGTAGCTGGTCCAGGTGCGGTTTGGTGGTTGCGCTTCTCTCATCTTCTGCCAGTTTTTTTTTTTCTATAAATGTGTGTGTGTTTCTGTCAATGGAGGAATCAGGACGACAGCTGCCGAAGAGCTTAGCGTGCTAATAAAAGAAAATGAATGATATGATGGAGGTGTTATTCAGTGGAACTGGAAGCTGCTTTCATAAATCACCTGCGCGCTCAAATGTGAGGGATCAAGGCGGGGATTCATTTTTAATAAGTGCCGTTTTTTTCTTTTAGCAGACAATGAAACATCCATGTGGATAATCACATGTTCATAACCCCTAAGCATTGAAAAGATACAGGTTAAAGTGTACTTCCACATTTCTACACACATCGCACACACATCTGTCACGACACGCCAGCGTACCCTTCTTTGATTCGTGTGTCCGTTATATGAAATTCGTTTGAATGCAATTAGCAGAATGCGCTAAAGGGCAATTCTCATGACAGGCATTAAAGATAAAAGCAACAGGCTGCGCAGAGGTGTCGCGCTCATCTTTTGTTACGTGAGGCGTTTTCAGTGTCATTCGGTTCGTCTGGGTGTGCGCGATAATTTGTGTGTTGGTGAGTAAGCGTCCATGTTTGGACGTCGGGGCCCCCGCCCAAATGGTGAGCTGGGACACCAGGGTTTCCCCATTGTCCCCAAATGGCGACTGTTTGCCTCTGATGTTTTTCAAGAGCTTTTGTTTCCAGATGACTTGCCAGCAAAAAAAAAAAAAAAAGCCTGTCCTTTTACAGCTGTCTCCATGAGCAGATAGCAAGCCAGGGAAGAAACAACACACACTCGCTCATAGGAGTCCGAAGTTTTGGAGACGCGGATGAGGGGCTCTTTGATGTTTCCTCGAGATGTTTTGTTCGGCACGGCAGACGCCATGCTCCACAAAACCGTTCACCCCCCCCCCGTGTGTGAAGCCAGGGGATTAGCAGTTCCTGGAGTCCTTCTAATGAAGCCT
>CAESWR010001009.1:236412-248038 GCA_903171835.1 Mullus surmuletus
CAAAGCAGGTGTTGAGGAACTGGCATGGCTTAAAAAAGAAGGTCTAATGAATCATCAGTAACGAGAGAAGAGAACAAGGAGCATTTTTGTTGGTCTAAGGCCCCCGACTTTGTCCCCAAATTAGTCAATTTGAGGATTTTCTTTATGATTTTTTATTTATTTACTTTTTAATGAAAAAGTTGCATATTACTGCTTCTAGGAAACACATTTGTTTTAGAGTCTGAGCAAAGAAAACCAATGATTGGTGATAAAAATAATCCATATTCCAGTTGGGGGACTGGCAGAGTGCAGAGTACTATTAATCTGTTCAGCTTCTCAGTGAAATGAATGTCTCAGATATGGTTTATAAAATGGCACACAAATAGGGGTAAGTCACAGGTGCTACAGGTGTCTTGCTCATAGAACCATGGGAAAAGATCAATCAGAGTTCCAGGACTTCCAGTAACTACAGGCATTGCCAAGTCCAGAAATTGTTCATCATCATATATTTTTGATGTATATACTTATTCATTTAAATTTCATTCTTCATGATAATGACACTCAAAACAAAAAAACCACCCCAAAATGCAGTTTGGCTCCGCCAGGCAAGACACTATCATGCCTCACAGTGAGTTTCAGTGAAATCAACAATTGCCTAACGAATGAAGAAAGAGAATGGCAAAGTGATTGCGCTCCAATACCTGCACATGCAGGCTGAGACGGGCCGATCTGTCGGGCTGGCAGTGTTTAATCATGTGTGTGTGTGTGACCCTGTGTGTGTGTTTGTGTGTGTAGCCATGTGTGTCGTCTCTTTATCTATTTCAATCTGTGTGTGTGTGAGGTTTAGGATGGTTGTAACCTTAGGAGCCTGATGACAGACGAGTGGAGGGGCGGGCAGGTTGGCTAATCGGGCACTATGCAGGCCATCAGGTGTGTGATGAAGCTGATGTGCTGTGCACAGCACGTACCAGGACATAAGTGAATCTTATGATGCGGCATGCGTGCGTGTGCGTGTGCGTGTGTGTGTGTGTGTCAGAGTTCCGCTTGGGTGAGCTTGAAGAATGCCCATGTGGTGGGGAGAGAAGGCGCTCCTTTCCTCACGTGTAGCCCACCCTGCCACAGTTTTTCCACTATTTTTCAAAGATCGCCCCCCCCCCACACACACACACAGTATCTACCCCCCTTCTCATTTCCTCCATTATTTGCAGGAAATGTTCTTAAAAAGAAAGTAGACGTGCGCTTTCCAGCTCATTGACAAGCGGCCTCATCTTCCTTTCTTCTCTTTACCTCTTTCCCCCGTCTCCTGCTCTCCCCTCCTGCACCCCCCCCCACCCCCCCACCCCCCACCTCCTCTTTAGCGTGGGAGCTGTCAGTGGCATTTGCACTGACACACACTGAGATCCCCGGCAGCAGGCGAGTCCCTGCGCTTTAAAGGGCAGCGGCTAATTAGCCATAATGGCTTCCATTTTGTCCGGGCCTTGCGTCATGCTTTGATGCCATGATTGGGAGCGCTCAGGGGGGAATACCAGACAATTTTCGAGTCTGATTTGTTTGAAGGGGCAGTGGGTGTGATAACAATGATGTCAAGCCAAACAGGAACCTTTGTTTGTGTTTTATCACTGAGTGATAAGGACTTGGTTCTAAATTACTTCTCACGGATGTTTACCTGTGCTGGGAAAGAAAAACGTTGGTGGAACTGGTTATTGGGTGTGATGGCACAAAATACACATTATATTAGTGGGTACCTTTTCTCTCCTTGTCTTTCTATCCAAAATTTCAAACAACTGGATCATTACCAACATTGAACTCTTAAGGATGCATTACATTGTTTACAACTGTGCTTTCACAGAAAAGTTAGAGGCACTTTAAAGAATATCTCATCATTGTTTTAGATGAAAAGATTTCTTAGCATTTATAGATGGTGAGAATGACCCTTTTGGAGCCCTCCTGCAAGTTTAGCTGTGTCAGATGTGCTGACATTGGCAACTTCCATTCACACCCGTAACCTGCCCCTCGCTGTCGCCCCCCTGCCTCCTCTGTCCCTCAAAGATTTCGGTTGACTGGTGAACCATAGAGTCAGAAGCCTTTGAATTCTCACCGCTCACACAGACAGCAGCACGCACAGACACAGGAATACACACCCCGCTCGGGCACTAATGGTGCCTGAAGCCCGGCACAGCAACAGCTCTCTACGGGAGGAAAGCACCAAGAGGGGAAGATGAAGGGAGGGAGGAGAGGAGAGGCGGGGGAGCGTCAGGTTCCCCCCCTCGGCATCCCCAAAATAGGTTTATCTCTGCCAGCGAGGTGTCTTTTTGTGTTGCCACGTCGGGGTCTGAAGAGGGAGAGGATGCAGGCAGAGAGCGAGAGAAAGAGAGAGATAGAGGATGGAGGGGAAGGGGAGGGAGGCTGAGCCCTCGCTCGGATGGGACCACCTGCGTCGCCTCCTTTGCTGGGAGATTATGTGGGCGCACAAAGCGGTGGCGGGAGGAGGGCAGGGGCACCGGGGGAGCGCAGCGTCAGGAGAGTGAGCAGCGTGGAAAGTGGAGCTGGCGTGTGTGTGCCAGGGGTCTGCCACATACTGTACCACCACACCACACCACACCACACCACACCGCCTGCCCTCCCCGCCACATAGCCCCCCCCCCTCCCACAAGCAGGCGCGCATATTCCTACAACACGGTCACATGTGGGCACAATTTGTTCACATTAAGTGATATCGCCTGATCACAACTTCTGGACGTTAACATGATCAAAAGCCTGTTTCGTCGGAAAAGTTTGTAATGATGCATCAGCTCTTTGAATCCACCTCAATTTGTGTACAACTTAACCTATAGTAGTTTAGAGATCATTTCAATGCTTTTTGAGAAAACTGAATGCAGATTCCCTTGGTTTCAGCAAGGCTTTATAACTTATGAAATATTTTCAGTTCATGCATAGCTGTAGTTAACATATTATCATGCTGACTTCATATTTCTCATGACTTGCTGTCGGCTATGTGCATGGATATTAGAGAGCAGAAAATCTTGTAGTACAGTTTGTTTTCATAATAGTATATGAGATCTTCTTGAACAAATAATACACAGTACTGCAACCACCATGATGTTTTCCCCCTCTTTATTTCTAAACATTTTAAAATATTCAGGAAATTTTTAACAAAAAGAGAGGAAGCTGCATTGTCAGCAAAATAAATTGTTCTCTCTCACTGGCTTTGTGACTGGATTCACCTCTCAGTCACTTTCCTCATTAATCTGAGCTCCATCCATCACTGTACTTTGTGAAGTTGATACATGGTGGTTAAACTACCACGGCCCCTCCCTCCCAGCATGGGGAACAGTCCCACAGCTGTGAGCTGTGGTCCCCAGGGTGCGCGTTGCCATCAATGATTGGTCTGCTCCCATTATTTCAGGCACTGTCATTGGTCAAGATTAATAGCTGTTCCTGGTTAATTATTCCATGGCAAGGTATTGGACTGAAGCTGAACCTCAGCTAACCCCCAACTTCTCCATCAGCGTACAATGACTTCATTTGGACTTCTCCATTCATGGCAGCCAACCCTTAAATCTAATAATTGCCAAGTTCCCTTTGTCTTTTTGCTGATGCGGGCCATTTGCAGAGCAGCAAGAGCATCTTGGGCCAGGTCTGGGCCGCGCCACTTTTGATGGAGCTATTCTGTGAGGCTCTTGCCCCCCCCCACTCCATCTTGTTGCCCCTTCTTCTCTTTCCTAAGAGCTCTGTGAGGAATCTGCAGACCTCAGCAAAGTGACAGCCCAAGGTGAAGCCGGGAACAGAAAGGAGAAAGGGAACAGAGGGGGACCGACCACAGAGGCAACCTGGGCTTCTCAGGGTCCGGCTGAATGGGGGGTTTTTAGGTATTCTCGTCTATTCTTCAAAGCGTTTGGTCAGCCCCGGCTTGGCGTGGGTCTAAGCTTGCATCCTTCCCAGCGAGAGCTCTCGCGGGCCACACTAACGTTCTAATCATAACCCAGCGGTGGCACCTTTGTGTGGTGCGTCAGTAGAACTGAGGACCGGCTTCCTGCCGCTCTTGGTCCCTTTGTGCCGCTAAAAGGTGCCGCAGCCAGGATTAAAGCCAGCTACAATAGGGGTCACCCCAAAATCTAAGACAGCTCTGTGTCATAACACTTCAAACAGGTTGTTTTCTGCACACATTTCGGTGTATTTAAGACAAATATTTAAGCGTAACAACATACAGAGTCAAGTGTTTTTAACCTTGAAAGAGTGGCTCTTTGAAGTGACCCTTTCCTTTTTCAGCCTGAGGAGTCTTTGGGTGCACATAAGGCTCTCGTATAGTAAAAGCCCTTCAGAACTGGAGAAATAGGTGACCAAAGGTGTAGCACATACAAGAAACTTTTGTCCATCGGGGGCTTAATTTGGGATCATAGGTCCTTCCTATTAAAACATTTTTGCAGTTGCCTTTTGATGAAGCCCTGCGGACGTTCTCTAGGCAACGCAGGAAAAACTTTCATGATTCCTGAGCAGATTCTTGCAGATTAAAGTTGCATTACAATGCTGTGACACTAATTTCTACTTCTGTGCAGGAGCTTCTGACAGCCACGTGACTCTCTCCCCGGAGAACAACCACTGTTCTCCACCTACACTGTCTCCACTTTCCCTGCAGAGACTCACAGACGTGTCATAAAAATATAAGGTGAAACAAGCTATGATGACATTATTACATTTGCGCCGGTAAAAACCACTCACTAGAGGGAGGAGAAAGGAAGACACTTTTCGTTGTTATTAAAATGAGTGGTGGACGTGTGTTGTAGCTTTTGTTCCTTTCACAAGAGCTTTTAAGGCTATGGTTTGTGACGATGTTTTGGATTCTGTCCATTCACACAGAGGATAAAAATACATAGTGAGCCAACACCACAAACAATTCCCAGTAATACAAAAAAAGTTTATGAAAGCCATTTTGAGACAGCAATAAAAGTAAAAAGGAATATTATAAATTCCATAAAGGTTTATTTCTTGCAGCTACTTTGGGTTCGATTGCATTACCTTGCACATGTGTTGCACGATTTGTGCTCAACACCTGCATTTCCCATCAGTTTCATCAACGCTGCCAACAGAGGAATTAACCACATATGGACTCAGAAGTTACAGAAAGAAGGTGCATCACAAGGTACTCCCAGCATGCAAAGTCACAGAGTCACACCTCCATACACACATGCAGTTATTAAGAAATTGAAATGTTTTCTAATTTTGCAGGTCTTGTGAAAAGTGTTGTAACCTAGGTGATTCTCATCCCAGTGTTATGTAATCACTAATTTCTAAAGAAATTAAATCAACATTCCTGAAGAATGATTTTTAGGGGACTTTTTTCTGAAAATGTCTCACTTTAAATTAGTGACACAACTGCAGTCGAAAGCTGTACACAAATAGGGCCCTTCATATTATTACATTATTATTACAGTGTTGTTGCAATAGTTTTCAGTGTGTCAATAGTAGGACAGAAAATGAGAATTTAGCCCTTTTTCAATGCTGCTGTCTAGTCAGTCGACGTTGAAAGGTTATATTACTGTCAACTTTTATTATTTAGTGGCATAGTTATCGTATTTTGTTCATTTGGAGGCTACAAGATTCATTATTCACATCATGCATGCGTCATTACAGCTTAATGCTTAATAAATATCTTAATCCCAAGAGTAGTTAGCCCAGTCTCTGCACATAGTAAACACACACACACACACGCACGCACCGGCATACATATCTCTTTGGCGATTGTTATCGTTTTAAAAATTCAAACATATCTCCCCAATCCTATAATGAAACATGTTAGTTGTCGTTATAATTTGTCCTAGTTTCCTTACAGCTTTTTTGGAATGCGCGTGCACTTGTCTTCCCCCACGACACAGGCGAAGTGTGTGATCACCCTGATGAGTTTGAGCCCGCATTCCTCTCCCCCAGCACGCTCCCTCTCTTTCACGTCTATGCCGTGCAGACCCCCAGCCGTCATGTAATAAATGTTTAGAGCCTTAATCAATTTGCAATGCTCGGGGAGCATCTCTCTTGATTTAGCCAGTAAAAAGAAAGGGTGGAAAAGAGGCAGAGAAAAGGATGAGGCAGAATGCAGAGGACAAGACGGGCCCCTGTGAATGTAGCGGGAACGCGAGGCACAGATGAGGGAACAGGGGGGCTATTAGAGAAAAGGCTTCCCGTGGCGTAAATAGTATTCATGGATGACAGAGTGGTCATGGAGGATAGACGAGGGTCCTCTTCTCCGTCGAGCTCGAGCTGACTCATTCTCCGCCTGGCTTTTCTTCCTGACGCGGCTCGCCGAGGGGCTCCTTTGTGCCTTAGCAGCAGGTAGCGATGGAGTGGCAGGTCAACTCTCGGGCCAACACAACCACCCCCCATCTCCCATCGACCCCTGCTGTGTGTTTCTATGTGAAAGAGTGAGAGACTGTGTGTATGTGTGCGTCTGTGTGTGTGTGTGTGATATAGGAGATGGGAATTAGTAGAAATTCAAAAATTTCATCAAAAATGAACTTCCATCTGAAACTTCTTTTTTGATCTTTTTGGCTTTCATGCACTCGTGGGTTTTTGTGCGAGAACGTCCTGTCAGTCACTGCAACGGGGAAAAAATACTCAAATAAAACAATAGGGTTTGTTTTCTTAGAACATTTTTGATGACCCCTGCTAAAACTGCACATCGTTGACCCACACCAGCGTTGTCAAATGGCTCGGTCGATTTCCTTTCTCTCCCCATGGTAACTCTAACAACTTTCCCAGTGGGAGGTTTGCCGGGCCACGCGGCTGCAGAATGGAGTTGCCCACATAACACGCAGCCTAATCGAATAACCGCCCCAGCGTGGTGCCCAGCGTGAGTGTCGTCCCCAGAGGGGAGCTTGACCGCGGGCTGCAGGTACCTTTCATTGCCGCCTGGCAGGCCGGCTCCTTTCCCCCAGCGTCCTGCTGCTCGAAATTTGTTGTCCCCCTCTGAGAGTCTTTCTGGGAGCGTCAGCTGTGGGGCCCCTGATGGGAGATTTGTTGATATAATAACTCGATTAGACTACAGGATAGATGACATGGTGGCAGCAGGCCAGTCAGCCGCACACAGGGAGGTGCTGACTCTCCTCCTTAACCTCTCCTCGGGGATCCTGCGCTCAGCACCTGCCCTCGGCTAATCATCCTCGCGGCACAGGACGGTGGCCGGAGAGAGGGTTGAGGTCAGGGCCTGTTTGGATATGAGGGATGGTGGACTTTGACGTGGCCTTACAACTCCTTAGCCTCGGGCTGACCGAGGGACTTTCGCTAATTTAGGGGCAAGGTTGTCACTCAGGGGCAACACAGGGAAGGCATCCGAAACATCTAAAGTGTCTCTCACTTTTACCTCCATTGAAAGAATCCTGACTGGAAGCCGACGGTCGCTCAATTAACTTACTGTTTAGGGCTATTATGTAAGCGGTTACAGTGGTAATTCTCTGTCATGTGAGGTGAGCCACAGGGATTTCATTACAGCTGGTATGAGAGGCTGCACAGTTCCTACTTGTCGCTGAAGGTATTTACAGTAATTAGGTGTGAAATAATTTCAACACTTAATCATTTATCGCTTCATATCTCTGCCCAGGGGTCTCGTGATCTTGTCCCGCATCTCAGCCCCTGCACAATGCCGCTCATTGTCGCGCGTCAGCCTACGTTGAAATCAGATGATATAAAATTCTCCAGGGTTTCATTAGCGGTGATCGCAGGGGCCCTCAAACTTTCCTCACAGGTTTTCAGCACCACCAGCGCAGCCAAGAAACACTGTTGGGATGCACAATACCTTCTCTGTATCTCCTCCAGGTTATTCGCTGCACGGTGCACTGGGGCCACTCAAGTCAATTAAGTTCACATCTCCACTTCGGCCAAACAAGGGATTGTGGCGATATGAGGAGCGCTAAAGACCAACAGGAGCCTCCCCTTTCCAGCCCAGTCATTGAGGAGAACCAAAAAGGACACCAAACAAAGGGCGGCTCCTCTGTGTCTCAATGACTCCTCTCTTTGTTGCCTTCTTGGGCCCCATAAAGGAAGAGGGACGCTCTTGTTTGCCCAGGAGGTGGTTTAATGGCCCTGGGTAGAACAATGGCGCCACATTCAAGCCATCCAGAAGGGCTCATTATATGGGGCTGTCCCAAAGCGCGGGGTCCCTGAACGTTCCCACTGGAGCGCCGCGTGAATGGTGGCGATGGGCGGATCGGGCCAGGGAGGGCATACAGGGGGGGAAAGAACAGAGACCATTGAGGTGACAAGCAGGTTCCATCTGCCCCCAGTGCCTCCTCACCTTGCATCACGATAGCTAGGGGCCTCCCCGTGCACAAAGGGCAAATTTAGTGTGTCGGGGTGGCTTAAGACGCTCACTTTAGAGGAGACCATTGAGGGAAATATCAACACTGTAGACAACGCAATGGTGCATTCAGCCTCTCCTGCCCCCTTCCCATTGACCGAGTTCCTTTTCCTTTCAGGCCTTTTCTCCTTTTGGCTCCATTCAAGTTCCACTTCTCTCATCTCTCAAACTCTTCAGTCCAGGCCATTTTTCCCATACCTTGCAAAGGGGCGGACGACAAGAATTAAGTTAGTTCTGGCCCGGCCCAGCGGTTTTGTCTCCTCTGAGCTGTGGCAGGTAACTGTGGCCGCGATGAGACGGATCATCAATCACTGGCCAATCCCCTCTCGGGATCTGACATGAGCTTCGGGGGTATCAGACAAGACGAACTGATTTTATTTTGCAACGGCGCTTTGGTGAACCTGGTTTGAAGGAATTCATGTTTCACCCACTAATTGGTCTTTTTTTCCCGATGCTGTTGGAATTTCTCTCTGGTTTTTATGGTTAATCTGGAGCTGGTAGTAACCTTGACCAGGGCGTTTGATTGGGGTACTAGGAGAATTGGAAGAGACTACTTTGTTAACACACATTAAGCTCCTTCATTCAGTTGCAATGGAGGAATTTAGCATTTGTTTGACCAATATTGACAATCCCATCAGACTCCCTCAAAATAAATCAGCAAGTATTTATCTAGATATTGTCTATATATTGTTCTTGTTCTATTTCTGCCTATATTGTGATGAACAAATAAACAAATCACCAGGTACGGTTTTTCCAGCAAGGACTTCTGTCATTCGCAATTTCAATGTTTACCCTCCTTTTTTTGTCAGATTTTCAATCAACAATTTTCAAAAAGAAGGGCCAGAACAGACAAAACCTTTTGACTGAAAGATAATTAAAGCATCAAAACATAAAAGCACAAAAACCCTCTACAAGCACAATGTTTGAAGGGATCAATTTTATCAAACCCCCTTTGCACTCATAATGCAGCTTTATGTGTAAAATAAATGTATGATATTGTTCAGATACAAAAAAGAATGGATTGGGAATAAAGATCCCAAGGACAACAAATTATAGTGACAGAAAATATATGTAATTTCCAGCACTCCTACACTTTCAATTAAAAACCTTGAACCTGTTCAAAATGTGAAGATTTTCCAAAGTTGTGGAACTTTTTTGACTCCAAGTTCTTTAGAGGCTTCTGTCTTCATGGTCGAATTAAAGCGATTTATCCAAAGTCTTATCAGAGATGACACATCAGTCCAGCTGTCTCTCTCAAACACATATGAAATCCATTCAAAGTTGCCGTTTCGTTTGGGATTTTTTTCATGGGCCTTTAACGATGAAAATGATGATTAAGCGGTCTGAAATAATTTCTCAGGACCCTTTGCGTCGAGGCCATGGGAACACTGGTTTGCAAAGGAATCAACACAATCGTTCATGTGCCCGAGCCTGAGAAATGCTCTTTTTTTCGCAGCCCGTCTTAGGGACAAGGCCTCCATGGTCACCATATCACCCCAAAGCCTTATAGTCTCTCGGGCCGCATCTCCCAGACACCCCGCTGGGCAGCTAGCCGCTAGCCATGGAGCTCCCACTGGGCAAACCCAGCAGGGGCCGCGGGCGGCGGGCAGGCTCCCTGGGGGCCAGTTTGCACCCGTTCCACACCAGGCCTTTGTGCATGTGTCCGCATATATGTGTGTGTTTGCGCTTTAGGAACGTACAATCTCTGCACACGCACCTAATAACTGTAGGTTGTGTGTCCGGGCATCTGTGCATCTTCTTTTGCCCCGCAAGTGGGAGGAAGACGTCTTCCAGCAGATGCTTTTGCTCCCAGAACCCGTAGCGGGGTGCCAATGAATTCCCGCTGGGCCGTCACAGTAGGAACATACATCTCGCCGCAGGGGAAGGCCACCGGCCCTAATGATGAGGCACATCCGTCTTCCTCTCAGCCCGGCCTGACATGCCCAAGTGTCGTGTTCATGGTGGCATAATCACGGTGAAAGAATGCATATGGCAGGGGTGCTTTATCAAGCCCTGTGGGAACCTGTGTTCTGCCTCAGCGGTGGAGAGCATTTAAACACTGTTCTGCGCAGTCAGTGCAGTTTACTCGCTTGGCAGGAGGTTGTGATCTTATTTCCCTGCTCTTGATTTCCTCTCCTGCGTGTGCTGTTGAGTAATTGTTTTTTAACACATTTGTTGCATGTAAATAAATGGATTTGGAATCGTATTAATAGGATTTTTTTGTTGTTGCTGCTCAACAGTAAATCAGTTATGAAACCCCGAATGGTTTGAGCAGAACTGAGTTTGAGGGTTTTGTAACTTAACCAAAAATACAGAGGTAAGGAGGGCTAAAACAGCCCGAAGTATCGGTGCTGGATTTTGGTTTCAGAGAGCCTCGTGAAGAAAAAACAGGCAGAAAAAGGGTTGGCAGGTGAACTTTGAAATCGCCCACGAAGGCGTCGCAGTCTTGGAGCGCAGAACATGGCTGCTTTTTTTTTTTTGTGCTTTTTTTTTTTTTCTTCCACTGATGATAGTGGTGAGATTCTGCTTCTTTCTAAAAAGGAGAGAAGGACATGAGAGGTCACTTTGTTCTGCCTCTCCCGCAAACATCCACCCCACTTTGCTTCCAACATCTCCATCACTGGAAGCTATCCGCTGCTGCACATTATATAATGACAAGCGTTTTACTGCCGGAGCGGCACATCAGAAAACGAAGCAAGCGGATGAAGAGAGGGAGATGGAGGAGCAGAGGGGAAAGCACAGAGGAGAAACACCGGGGCCTGTTTGTGGCCACCGATGAGTCCAGAGGTTGTTTTTGCATGAAAGGCTCCCTCTCATTCTCCCTCACTTTCTTTGTCTCCATCTTCCTCCCTCTTTCTTTCTTGCTTGCTGTTTGGAGAGCAAGTGGTGCTTCGCTTGCCTCCAGCCAGGAGGTAAAACTGAACTGCAGAGCCAGGCTGCCAAATGATGAAAGACACTGGCATCCAGGGAGGCTCTGAGCCTGGACCAAAAGCTCAGAGCGAGAGAAAATGCTCGCTTTTCAACTTAACACTTTTTTCCTACTACATTTCTTCTCTCTTGCTTTTTTCGGTGTCGGTTTTTCCATCATCAGGGTGAGGGTTTCTTTTCTTTTTTCTTTTTTATGAGCGCCCGCACCGCAGCCTTGGAGCTAGAGCTCCTCGTGGGAGACGGGCGGTTGGAAGTAGTGAGGAGGAGGAGGGCAAAGGGATGGACAGAGAATTGAGTGTTTATGTGGGAGTGTGTGTGTGTCTGCGTGTGTGAATTGTGGGGATGCAGGGATGCAGCCTGAACGTGGGTGTGCAG
>CAESWR010001009.1:267687-281386 GCA_903171835.1 Mullus surmuletus
TTACTGCTAGTGAGTGTGCAAAAAAAAGGTGTTTTTTTGGAAATAATTCGAATGGCAATGGATGGGAATTGCATAATTTTCCATCAGCACAAAGCTTTTTTTCTCTTTTGTTTTGCAAATGAAAGCCGTGGATTTCCCCCATGATGCTTATGATGTTAACAACATCTGTAAAAATACTATTCATGAAACTTGAAATCTGATCTTCCGTTTTTCAGGTGGCCAAATCAAGTAAACTGACGTTAATACTTGAAATTCACTTTTTTACTCATTCTTAAGCTGCTCACATTCTTTTTTTCACATTTGTTAACACACTTGGCTGATCCAGTTTAACTAAAAGGAAGCTGCAGAAAACAGAAAAGTGCTCCTCTGCTGCGTTCACGACAAGAGGGTTGGTGCCGGTGGCTTGTCGCTGACTGATGCTGTCAGCGGTGATGTATGAGTGCACGGCGGCATCTTTGACCTCAGATTAACAGTACATTAACCTTTTGTCTCGGCAAGGCCAGCATGCCTCTTAAACCCTGACCCCCTCTGTCTCCCCTCCACACTCTGCTGCAAGATGCCACATTGTGCTCCCCCCCACCGAACCATTGTGCGTACGCGCCGCTAAATAATGTGCATTCACTTCTTCTTGTGTTTCAGCATCCACCGCTTGACACTGTCCGGTTTTAGACGGAGCTTGACCAGTGGCTGCCCTCAGGTCCAGCCCCCCCCTTGAAGCATCCTGCTGCTAGAAATTTGTTGTCCTCCTCTGGGTGTCTTTTTGGGAGTGTCAACCGTGGGGCCCCTGATGGGAGATTTGTTGATATGATAACTCGATTAGGGCTCCAGGACGGATGAGGTTTTGGCAGAGGGCCAGTCAGCAGCACCCAGGGAGGCGCTGATTCGTCTCCTCGGGAGGCACCAATTAGTCGTAGTAATTGGAGAATTAGCGGTGTTGCTACATGTCCTCTCTACCTGATTCCCACTGCTTTGAATAGTGGAAAGAGGAAGCTAAAAACCGCGTACAATCAGCACCTTTTTCAGTCGATTCTTCAGTCATTTCTTTTTTTTTTCCATGGCTCCCTCCCTCCCTGTACCTCAGAAAAGTAGAAAATATTTTGCTGCTGAAGGGAAGGTTGGCCATGGTCACTGCCTTTTCTTATTCCTGACTGTTCTTTATGCTGCTCTGTGGCGGCAGTTCAGAGGCGATAATTCAGTTGATGTGGCCAAGGCCCGCATTTCAAAAACCTGGCCTTTTTGTCTGAGATATTTGCATCATAAAACTCAGCTTCACAGCTGAGGGAACATTTTATGCTTTTAAAATGTTAAGATGGCAAAACGAAATATACATTCACTTTCAAACAAGGTTGTTTCCGGGGCAACGTCACGTATCCCGCGTTTTCTCAAGGAAATGTTTCGTGGCTGCACAATATCAGTCAGTTAGGTTGTTATTCATGTTATTTAAGTTTTTGTTGCGTGAAGTCATCAGAAATGATGTAAAAGTTGTTGTAAAATTAGCCAATTTGGCCTCACTTTCATGTCCTACTTTGCACAGTGAAAAAGGATCATTTGTATTATGCTTTAATCAGAGTTTATATATTATATATTGGTGTCGATGGTTCAGTTATAATACGACATGAAAAAGGTCTTTGAAGATATTTTAGTTTTTCATCTTAATGTGAAGTTTAGCAAATTGTTTTAAAAAGTTGAGGGAGAAAATACATCTGTTCAATCAGTTTTTAATGAAATCGCTGACATTTGCATTCGCCTCCGTCCTTCTCCTCTGGAAGCTCTGCTTTGCAAAGAGCCTCCAGATGAACAGCCGTTCAGCTGTTTAGCCACTGAATTCCTCTTAGCACCCTAATTACTTCGCTCCATCTTCCATTCGACTCTGTGGACCTTGTCGACTCCGCGACCCCTGACCTGCCATGCACTGTGAGCTTCATCCGACGTATTCAAGGTGTTACCATCTGTGTCACCCCCTCATCCCTCAGTGGACAAGTCCTCTGTGTCCAGGCCCACTGTGCTGGAAAAGTTGCTTACAGTGGACGGTTTGTTTGGCTTTGTAAACGTCTCGGCCCTACAGAAAGGACGGACAAAGAGGTAGCAGGGCTCCTGGACGACACTTGTGTGCACTTTTTCCTCTCTTTTTCCTTTTAAACCGGTGCTCAAGAGGGGCTGTGGATCCCTGCACCTACGAGTTAACTTGTAACCCAGTGACCTCAGGGTCCTGGGGCTTTTAAGCAGAACAAAAGCTGTTTCTAAACTTAACCTGTCTCTTTGTTTGTGCCTGCGCCGGTGTGCCAACTGTTTTTCAGCAGGGACCGTATTTCACCGGAAATTAACAGAGATTTAATGAACAAGCAGCAAAGTTTTACTGTTTTTTCCGGCAAACATTTTAATTCAGCAACATAAAGATTAATAGTCTGGCAATTTCTTTATATCTTGCTAGATTGGACAGCTAATGAGGTGAAGCGTAGCAGGAGGTATATTTAACAACTTTATGCAAAATCAAACATCCGTCATATTACAGATTAGTAAGACGGCATCTACAGCACTGTTGAAAAGAAAGCAACAGTTTATTGACGTGCAATTATTTACAGTATATGGCGATGAGAGTGAAAGCTCATCAGTAAGAAAGTGAGAATCATAATAAGTGAATCTCAAGTGAGAATACTGTCACATAAATTAACTTTGAGTTGACTCTTTCTGCATGTAAAGAGTACATCTGATCCAAGAGGATTTCAACGGTCCCAGAATAAAGTGGTGTCCCTTCTAAAAATTTACAAGTGTAAATACGTCACACTCCTGTTGACGTGCGATAGACTTTGAGTGGAATATTAAAATGGGAAGTGTTGCATTGAAGGGAATTTTAGTGACGTCTGTGCGGTTTTGAATCATCTCGAATGATCGGTGCACAAATCAACAGCTGAACCATGTCGCTAAGTCTTAACAGATGGTCCCGCAGTATCTCATGCACACACACACACATTCACACACCCAGGATGTTGTCTCTGAGTGATGTGTCATCCTGTAGTAAAGTCACCACAGACAAGATGAGCTGGCCCAGGCACCGACACCGACACCGACACTCATTCAATTCACATGTATCGTTCGGGCTCTCAAAGGAATTTTTTATTTCTCTTTACAGGATGATTACTCTTGTTCTCGTCTCCTTGACACACCGTGCCGATGTGTTTGCATCAAACATTCAGGATGCTGCTTGGGTGGCAGGGCTGTGACAAGTCCTGGCTTAAGTGTTTCTTTAGCAAGATGCTGCCATCTAGTGGGCAAAAGTTGGATTTAATGAAAGGAAAAAAATGCAAGAAAAAGGTAAAAAGGGTACAGACTTAAAGGGATAGTTCAGATTTTTTTGACATGAAAAAAATCTGAACTATGCCTTTAAATCAGCATGAATTATTTGGTATAAACTATTTCAAGTAAAAGTGATTTCTTGGATTAAAAGAAAGCTACTACTTTTTTGTATTTCCAGTTTCCTTCGTGATCCAAGTGGGTTGAAGCCTCCTCTGGTCCCGTCCGCCCTGTCAGTGTGCAGTCTACCATAATGCGCTGGAGGTTTCACGTGACCTTTGAGTACGTGTAGTCCACATGTCTCCTCTTCCTCCTCTGTCTCAAGCGCTTGTACAAACCCGACTCCAGCACCACGTCCCTCTTCCTCCTCCTGAGAGACCTGAGAGAAACGCTGCTCGTGTCTTCCCTCTGCCTTTTGTGCAGCAGCGTCTTCGGCTCAGCGAGACGTCTGCTCCAGCGCGTCTTTCCGGGAGGTTTCTCTGCAGTTCTGCGTCGACCCAGAGAAAGTTTTGCCTCTTGAAAGCGACTAACCTACGTCCTTTCCCATCGTGAAGAAACATTTGCATGTTCTCATACCTGCTGGCGCACTCGTCCCTCTCCCCCCTTCTCCTCTTGATGCGGATGCTTTCCCTGATGCATCTCTGGACCTTCTCCTCGGGTCTCAGTCCAACAGGCTGACCCTCAATGAGGACGCGTCTGGGGAGGCCAGCTCTGTTTTTGGAGGTGGTCCCTCGCAAGCACCACTTAATGCTCGACTGCGACGACTCCTCTCCGTGATTTGAACTCAGGGCCATGAGGTCCCGGCAAGATTTAACACTGAAAAAACAAGCAGCGAACAATTCAAACCTCCACGTCAACAGAGGTCACACAGGCAGCAGCACAGAGGCAAACACTCACTGTTGGCTGGTGGAGAATTTGCCAGTAAGGTGGCTCATGGTGAGGAAGGGATGCTGGAGAATCTGGCTCGGTGTTATTCTTCCCGATGCGTCGATCGTCAGCATCTTCTTCAGCAGGTCGACAAAGCACGCCCGGTCGTGATGGTCCGCTCTGGCATCTTTTCCAGAGAGGTTATGGGGCGTTTTCTGAATCATCTAAAAAAAAAAAGTAGGACTTCAAAACCTGCCCTGAGATATTTTTCAAAGTTGTCATCTTTTATTACTACAACTTACCGCTAGTAGATCATTAAGACAGTTTATGGTGCGCAACGTGCACGAATAGAATCCGTTTTTCATCGGTGTCTAAAGGGAGGACACGTTGAAAATGCAGTGACTGAGAAGAGGTTCAACAAGGAAACGCACTTTTTTTTTTTTTAACAGATTGTTACCTTAGATGTCCACCCATTCGGATTCTGCCCCATCCCTGTTGGGTTGAAAAACAAAACGGTGTACATTCCATCATTGAGAAGATGGTCAGGCGGCTTCCCTATCGTGTTCAGTATGTGCATCATCTGTGAAGTTGAAACAAATACTTCAAGATGTTTTGCAGAAAAATGAAATCACGTCTTGCAAATACTGACAAATATATTGCATTTATTTAATTGATCTTTTAAGGACAGCTGAGTGAAAGGGTTAATTTTAGTACTGACCATATCATACTCACTGGCACCACTGAACAGCACTTGGCCAATGAACATCTCAGCAGCGGTGCAGCCCAGGGACCAAACATCCATGGCCTCGCTGAACGGAGCTCCAAGCAAGATTTCTGGAGCTCTGGGAAGAAAATCCCCAATAATGCCACATCACAGTCATTGATCAAGAAGCAACCCTGCACACTGTCTGCGTTTTTGACTCTTTTCATCTGTTGATACTCCCGGAAACAGCTGTCACTAATATACCTGTAGCACAGAGTCTGAACGACTGTTCCCCTCGGCATCTTTGAAACCTCGGACGCTAAGCCAAAATCGATGACTTTGACCTTCAGTGGCTGCTGCAGGTGGTCCTCCACCATGATGTTTTCAGGTTTCAGATCTGCATGAGCGATCCCAAGGCTCTCTAGAAACTGCAGAGTTGTTGCCAGCTGAAAAAGTAAACAATTGCTGATGTTAAGGTTGCTGTCATAACCAGTGTGCTTCAACAGCCTTCAGATCTCAGACATTTGAAAGACAGAATACCATCCATCTTTTATACCTGTGCTAGATGTTGTGAACACAAACCTGCTGTAGGATAGGACGGATGTCCTTCAGCGCCAGAAACATGGAAGGACTCTTCTTCATGAATTCCGAGAGAGTCATATCAAGCTTCTCAAAATCAAGACAATGCCATCCCTGATAGAGGAAGGAGTCGTTCAGTCGGATGACATTGAACTTGTCAGAGTTGTGCTGTTTCAGCTTCCTTAGTATCTCCTCCTGAGACAAATGTTTAAAGACATGTTAATGTAACATGATTTAAGGTCATGTTTACGAAACTCTGGAGGTCAAATTGTGGCGCAAACCTCCTCCTTGGCTTCTTCAATGTATTCATTGTTTCCTATTACTTTCAAAGCCACTGTCTCATTGGCAGGCATCTTCTTGCACTGACTGACAACTCCAAAACGTCCCCTTCCCAGGTGTTTCTCCACAATGTAGCTGGAGGAAGGAGAGGAGATCACACCTTGTACAGGGAGCTGAAAGTGTGTGCTCTCCATGATGGACGATGACTTCTGTTGTGGATTTCTCACACTTGACAGGGAAGGAAATTTGAAAGAAAAGAAATACATTTCTTGATTGTAACATTCATTCTGGCTACAGCTGCAGGCTGATCAATGTGTCTCCTAGTGTGGAGAACAAGTAAAGCTAAACCTTACCAACATATTTCATACATTTGAGTACTTAAAATGTCCTTTAAAAAAAAATGCATTTGTTTACCATTCTTGACCAGACTTCCAAATATTTTTGTGGAAGAAGATTTTAAGGGAAGATTCTGATATTTTTCTCGAGAAATATATTACATGACTTGAGAAAATCATGTTGTTGGTAACAGATGGGGAAAAAAAATCTAAAACAAAAGAACTGCTGATGTTTAAGAGTTACTTTAGTGTTTATCTGTTGCTAGATGGATGATAGAACATATCAAAGGCGTTTGATGCCTCCAAGCCGAGAACCTGTTGCTAGGCACCAAACATCAAACCTTATGTCTGTTTGGCAGCTCTGTAAAATAAAAACAAGGTTGACTGGACTGTCAAATAGAATGTGCGACTTCAACGTAAACAAGTTTAAAAAACGATGTTTTAATATAAGAAATGCATATTTTGCCCAGGCTTTGTTTGAGGACCGTTATAGCAACTGAAAAGCAGATTGCCTCTATATTTGGTGCTATGGTGCTGAATATCTATGCAACTGTGGACTTTTCAACCTCTTAACTACCATCTCCATGTCAGACAGTGTAGTTAAGTGTCAGATAAAGTAGTATTAGCCATTAGTGTTGCTAATGTACTAATGTTTTTACCTCAAATTGCAACTCTCCTTCTGGTCATGAACTGGTGCATGTCAGTGATTGAGCTGTTAAGATATTTTGGATGGAATTCATGATTACCAGAATAATGTCTATTTCCAGCAGATGCTTCTGAAAACAAACCATTAAGAGCAGGTTTCTCAGTGACGGAAATATTCGTTAAACCTAACTAATTCATTCAATTCACTTGTATGTAAACAGTGAGATTGAATGGCCGGCTGCCATTTTTGTGATAAGGTTCCAAGCAGCATAGTTGGATTATCCTAATGATGTCTTTGATGGAACTCAGAGCCTTCATATCAACTTCTCCTGCAATTGTTGACTTTCATGTCAACAATGTCTTTACCGCCACAGCCAAGCTTTTAAGTGTTATGTGTCTAGCAACAGTTGCTATAAGTGATGTCACATAGGTTAATTTAATAGGAAAATATTTTACTTTTAAAATTGATGGGGTTTTTTTTGCTTTCTTTTCTGAGTCTCAGCACTTGTCCCTCAGCTTTCTTCAGCTCTTACCGAGTGGGGTCCAAACGGATGCATTGGTGTTTTACGTGACCTATCAGGATATGTGGTCCAGATATATTCATTTTTTTCAGTACAAAGCTTTGCATGAACCAAACTCCCATCGACCATCAGCATCTTCTTTAGCAAGTAACGATTATGGGATGGCTTCTGAAACAGAAAGACTAGATAAATAAATGTGAATGAATATGCATGCAGCTTCATCAAAAGCACATAAGTGCCCTAGACAGGAGGGCATTGCTCAGCATCAAACTTATCAAAGTAACAAAGAAACATTTCTCAGGTGTTTTTGGAGACCATTGTTGCCACAGTTACTCAATTTACTTGTGCAGCTTAAATCTTTAGGAACAAAGCCATCTGAATTGCTCAATTGTGTTGCAAGGCAACACACACACACATCATAGTCACTTGATGTTTGCGGAGTGAGGACTGGCTGCTTGACTTGCTACCAAAACACACAAATAAATTGATCTGTCTTTCTTGTGAGTCTAACAACACTAACAATAATAATAAATGTTTACCATTTCAGACCCATTGGCTGCATGGACCAGTGAACAGCCCATAAACCTTTCAGCAGCAGTGCAGCCCAGAGACCAAACTCTGCCACCAAAATTATTTCTCCAACCTCCTCCTTTTGTCATATAACACCTGTCCTACAACAACTTCATTGGCTTCCAATTAAACACCACATCACGTACAAAGATTTATTCCTCTCACACTCAAAGCCATCATACAACCTTGCTCCTTGATATCTGCACCTCTGGAACTCTTTGCCACAGGACATAAAACTTTCCAATTCTGTTACTGTAAATTTCACCTTATACCTACCTTGTTAGACAGACTTATGCCTTTTAACCTGAGAGTGTAATGAACTTTATTGTTGTATGGTGTTCTGAAAAAATTATTCTAATACTTGTTTTCATCATTATTATTATTATTATTATTATTGTAGTGGTTGTCTTTTAGAGTAAGGGTTAGGTGTGCTCTCAGCATCTCATCCTGTGAAATGAAAGAAATCTATGAAAAACAGTTAATGTGAATTTTCTTCAGAAAATGCATATGAAAACCTAAAGGTCAACACGTTTCTCACCTCCTCCTTTGCTTCCTCAATGCATTTGGCATTCCTGATGACTTTCAGAGGGACCGTCTCGCTGGCTGGCATATTCCTGCACTGACAAGACAACTACAAAACCTCCCTTTCCCAGGTGTTTCTCCACAATGTAGGGGGAGGACGGGGGGGAAATCACATCATCTTCACACACAAGTGCTTAATCCTCATGGTGGATGATGAAATTGGTTGTTGATCTTTCACACTTTATAGTGAAGCAGAAGAAACATTTTGTGGCCAGTAACTGACAGAAAACTACATTCTGGCAAGAGTTGCAGTGTTGATACAGTATGTATGGCTCTTATACTTAGTTTACTGAAATAGAATAAAGCATGAGAGTTGAAACAAAATAAGGCCAAATTAAAAACATTTATTTCCACCATTATTCAGAGGCCCACCAATAGTCATGAATCTGTTATGTGTCAGCGCATGCACTTGGACTCATGGTTTTTAGCTTTGTTGTCAGCATCAATACCTGTGTTTGTCACCGATTGTGAATTGTTCTCTATTAAGAGTCTAATAACGTTGTTTCTTGCCCAATAGCAACCCAGTAATACACACTGGAAGGACCGTTTCACACAATCAGAACAATGCACTTTTCGACATTTGTTCCAGTCATTCATGACTTTTTTACTTACCAGACACCAGACAAGTTGCTCTTTGCTGTTTATGACAAAATACTGTTGTGCACAGCTGGGAAGACTTAACAGATGAATCGTAGCTTTATAGAGACCTTGCAAACTTTGCTTGGCGTCTTTACATCAAAGCCCAACAAACTGAGCGTCCCTGTAACCATGGCAACTCAGTCTGATGTGCCTGCCTTCATGTGGTGCGGTGTCTCTCAACAGCGCAAAAACACGCCGGCAGCTTATCTGCCTCTTTTATCTACAAGAAATTGCAAAAATATTAAAACCCATCTTTTATGTGGTCAGGATCATTTCTGAATATGTCAGAATAGCACGTCTTAAAAGGAGAGCAAGGTAGAATATTTTTGTTTTTCACAAACATGACAGTTGTATTCGATTGTAAATTATTCAATTAGTTATTTATAGCCTTAGTGAATATCTAATATATCCACTGTATTTCATATCCATTTTACACTCATGTTTACCTCTTCAGCAGTAACTAGTGTTTAATGATTTAAACCACTTCCCTTGCACAACCACAAGGAGGCATTGTTTGTTCCTGAGGAGGATGTGAAGAAATAGTAGTGTGTGTGGGGGGGGGGGGGGGGGGNNNNGGGTCATTCTAGAGGACTGCAGGGGTATGAGGTGGGCTCAGGGCCTATCTGATAGATGTGAGTAAATGATGTAAGTAAATGAAGCTTAATCAAGATTAGGGTATTTAATATTGTATTAGTAGTATTAGTATCATCTAAAGGGGTTCAGATGGAGAGGCTGGTCATAACTATTACACATCCTCTAAAATAGAATAATTTGCTTTTCTAAAAATGTGTTATTTATTTTTGCAGTTGTCTGTTCAGCATGTCTCTTCGGTCACTTCAGCTCTTTGATAGTTTTGACAGTCAGAATGCATTGGTGTGTCATAGAGCCTTGCAATATGTGTGGTCCTCATGATTCTTCCCCCTTTTCCGTTTGATGCTTTTGCGTGAAGCAGAGTTCTGGGCTTTGTTCTTTGTCTTCCTTTTAGGCTTGACAGAGTTGATGCCTGTATTGTTCTTCAGTCTTTTGTGCAGTGGCGACTCTGTGACAGTTCCATTACATCCACCGAGGCATTTCTTTCCAGGTTTTTCTGGAGCTCTGTGTTGACCAAATAAAGGGTTTGAATTATCTATTCAAAAAAACAAAAATGCACATTTTCTTCTTCAAAAACACACAAGTCAAACATATACCTGTTGGCACACTTTTCCCTGTTCAGTTTTTTCTTCTTCGCTTGACTGCTTTCTCCATTGGTGCCCTTGACTTTCTCTGACTGGTTCAATCCAACAGAGTGGCCCTCATGGAGGACACATCTTGTCAGACTGTTGTGGGAGATTTCCCCGTTCAGGCACATTCTCATGTCTCTTGACTGAGACAGTTTGTCACTACGGTCTGAGTTCAGATTCATTAGGTCCATGCAGGATTTCACACTAAAAAGCAGAACAAAAAAAACAAATCTCCATCAAAACAATCTCCATCCATGTCAGCAGAGATAATACAGACAGCACAGAGGCAAACACTCACTGGTGGCTGTTGGAGAATTTGCCAGTAAGGTGACTCATGGTGATAAAGGGATGCTGAAGAATCTGAGTGGCTGTTATTCTTTCAGCTGTATCCACCCTCAGCATCTTCCTCAGCAGATCAACAAAGCACGCCTGGTCATGTCGATCTTCTCTGGCATCTTTTCCATCGAGCTGATGGTGAAGAACAATGCAGAAAAATTGTCATTTTGTTAAATGTTCTAATTTTCAGGGGGTTTTTTTAAACTGATTTTATGAGATTTACCAGCAGCAGATCATTTAGGCAGTTTATGGTACCCTTGGTGCAGGAATAATAGTTGTCTTCCAACGGCGTCTACAAGGAAGATTTTGTACATTTCTTGAAAATGGAGCAACAAAGGGAAACATAACCACAAGTAAACACTTGAGAAATTTCACCTTAGATGCCCATAAAATGGGTCCCCGTCCCACACGTGTTGGATTGAAAAACAAAACTGTGTACATTCCAGAGTTGAGCAGATGATCAGGCGGCCTTCCCACAGTATTTAGTATGTGCCTCATCTGTCAACATAAAACATTTATGCTGTTTCTGAGCCCTAAGAGTAAAGTTATGAATCAGTGTGAAAATTCTAATCTCGGTTAGGGACAATGATTTTTCTTTTGTGGATGAATTATCCCTTACAGCTTTTCAAAATTAATTGATTGAATTTTAGACTAAATAAAACCAAATATAAGAATGAGGACGGTGGAAGGGTTCATGTGTATGAAACTTACCATATCATACTCATTAGCCCCACGAAACAATGTTTGACCCAGAAACATTTCCGCAGCTGTGCATCCCAGAGACCACACATCGATGGTTTCATTGAAATGAGCTCCAAGAAGGATTTCTGGTGCTCTGAAAGGAGATAAACCAGCAACGTCTTGGTGAGTTTGAGGAGACAAACCTCCAAAATGTCTTCACCTTTCAGTTTCCTTTGCAATCATTTGGTCCATCTAGCGTTTGCAAAGTTCAATACTTTTAGATTCCATCAATATTAATTGGTTTTTCTCTCAGATCATACCTGTACCACAGGGTCTGAACCACTGCACCCCGTGGGATCTTTGAAACGTCAGATGCTAAACCAAAATCAATGACTTTAATCCTCGGGGGTTGTCGGTGGTGGTCCTCCACCATGATGTTTTCAGGCTTTAGATCTGCATGAGTGATCCTGAGGCTCTCAAGAAATTGCAGAGTTGTAGCCAGCTGCAATCAGAGGTCAAATTTGAAGTTGCCTATTCTCATTAATGTTTGTCTTTATATGAGATTTACACAAGACATTGTGGAATCAAACCTGCTGCAGAATGGGTCGTATTTCCATCAGTGCTAAAACCGCAGGGGTACTCCTCTTCATGAATTCCGAAAGGTTCATATCAAGCTTCTCAAACTCAAAACAATACCATCCCTGATAGAGGAAGGAATCATTCCACCTGATGATATTAAACTTGTCTGAGTTATGCCGTTTCAGTTTTCTCAGTATCTCCTCCTGTGGAATTGGGACAAACGTTTGAATAAAAATGAACACCTTCTTAAAAGCCTGTAACATTCAGTAAATGTATAAAATCAATGTTAAGGAAAGCAAAGTGCTTTTTAAGAAATGCATATTAAACCCTGAAAATCATCACGTTTCACACCTCCTCCTTTGCTTCATCAATGTACTCGGTGGTCCAAATGAGTTTGAGAGCCACTGTTTCATTTGCGGGCATCTTCCTGCACTGAGTGACGATTCCAAAGCCCCCTGTTCCCAGCACCTTCTCCATAATGTAACTGGAGGAGGGGGAGGAGATCACACCTTGCACAAGGACAAGGGAGCGCATAATCTCCATGGTGCAGAATGAGATCTGTTGTTGATTGCTCACACTTAAGGGGATGCAGAAGATAGAACATTTTAGAAATGAAACTTTTTCATGTTATTTCTAGCTCAAATCTATTGTGAAAATCCAGCCATCTTGTGTCACCTGGTAAGCTGTTAGCATCTGGAAAAATCTTTGGTTGTGTGTCTCAAAGTGATGTCAAATGGGGAACTTTCTCCTCTCAGTCCATCAAGTGTCCATCAAGAGTCGCTGAGCATCCATTAGGTAGTACAGTAGATGGACCAGTGCACCATGGTTACTTGAGTTGCACTCATCCATCCAATCCTATTGAGATACACATCAGTCATAATACATCATGTATGATACAAATGAAAGTGAATGAAATTCAAATGTGATACGTCACTCATTCCACGCACATTGCCTGTTTCTGTACTATTTTGTTCATTATATGTGAGTTCTTTCAAGATTTTTCTGATTATTTGCTGGCTTTATATCAAAGGCCCCAGCAAAAAGTAAGGCATTGAAAAAAGGTACAGGCCATCCCTGCCACCAAAGGACTAGCCTTTGCAAAGCAACTGTTGCTAGATGGATGATAGCAGGATGATAGAACTCATTTGTGGCCAATTGATGTAATCATAGCCCAGCAACAATTGCTAAGCACCCAAAAAAGATAACACACAGCAAGCACTTTGCCATTTTCCTGGGCTTGCAAGTGTTGCCTGGCACCAAACACATCAAACACAGTTTATTAGGTTGTTTGACTGACCTCAAATTTAGCTGCAGCCATTAGCACACATATACATCCCACCATTTCCTTTTTCATTTGTTAATCTTTCTCTATATCAGATATATTAGTTTGCTGCAGGAAAGTAACCTGTTACAGTATCTTGGTCCAAGGTTGGTTACAACTGTATTCATACATTCTGGTGCTTTGACAATTTAACCTTTTTTTTCAACATTCTGATCCCTTTTTAATCTCTACGTGGATTCTGTGTACATATAGCTCTAGAATCTCATGCACTTTTATTGAAGACTGGGTGCTTGTATGTGCCAATTTGGAATGACTCACTATGTAAGGATAGGATAGGATTCATCCATCAGCAATGCAAGAATCCTACAGACTTTTCTTTGGAACTTTCTTCATAACAAAATTATGAAAAAAGGAAAAAATCAATATCTGCAGATTTTGTGTTGTGAAGAATACATTGTCACAACAAGTCAACAAATTGTCACAATACATCATGTGGTGGAAGCCAATGTTCAACTCACCAAATGGGCACCTCAGGTCATTCTCAAAAGTATGATGATGATATACTGTTTTCATAGCTTGAATGGCTCAAT
>CAESWR010001011.1:9394-30735 GCA_903171835.1 Mullus surmuletus
AAAAAAAAAATACATGTGTTAAGTGGGCTTTTTATTACTTAGCAAACAAACTCAGTCCTGCCACACCTGGGACCCAAACCTAAACAATAAATAAATAACACCAACACATTATTCTCTCTCTAGTTCCCTGGTATGTTCCCGCACTCTACTTCCTCCTTCTTATTCATGGGCTGGGGGCTGCAGGGGGTTTGGGGGGGGGGACTGCTGTTCACCTAGGGGTGAAATGGAGGGAATGCGGGAGTCCATTGTTTGGGGGTGGGGGGTGGGGGGGTGGAGGTGATGCTTGCTGGATGAATCACAGATGACAGTTGCCGGTGCCATTCAGTGCAGATATCCTACGGAGTTCAATTTTGGAAAAAAAGCACTTTTTACTTAGAAAAAAAGTCCAGTTTAAAAAAAAAAAGTGTCTTGATTTTTTCTTTTTTTTTCTCTCTCTTTCTCTCCTCTTTCAACTGAAGTGTGCTCCTCTCTCCTTTCATTTATTCTTTTTTTTCCTTTTAAAAATAATTTTTGTATTTTTCTTTCCTCTTATTCTTTCTCGTCTGATCCCTCGTTCTTTACAAGAAGCACACGGCTCCGACTTCCACTCCGAACTCCTGGTCTGCTCCACCGATATCCATGGGGGCAATGTCCACGATGGGCAGACGAGAGGTCTTCTGCGATCTGTACTCGATGACTGTCTTGCCCCACTGGCCCGTGTGTTTCTGTGTGGAGGGGGAGAAAAAAATAAAATAACGCTCGATAAATAGCTTGAATTAAAGAGAAGCTCAGAAGCTGTGTACGTTTTGGTGCCAACTAGTGTTGCAAAGTTCCAGGAATTTTCAAAATTGGAAATTTTCCATGGGAATTTTCAGAAATTAACAGGAATTTTTGGGAATATATATCAACTGTATTTACCTGTTCATATACATGTATAAATATTAAACATTTTGGTTTGTTATAAGCAGACATGCATGCAAACATGTCTAATGCAATAATTTTCAATGACATTATAAATGAATTTTCTGGAATTTTCGTTAACTTAAGTCTGTCATGAATATAGGCATGCATAAATATTTGTCATAGGCATAGGCAACCATGAATGGTGACAGACATATTCCCCCCCCAAAAAGTCCTAAAAATATTTATTTTAGCTTCTCTTCAGGCCATTCTTTATACTCATCTTCTTCAATGGCTGCTGTCCTATTATGATGACATTCCCGAGCTAAAATCTTGGAAACTTTCCGGAAACTTACCATGAATTTTCCACCCCTTTGCAACCCTAGTGCCCACTTCAACACCACCGTATGCAAGACGCCTTCGCCACCTCTTCCCGATAAAGATGGAGTCTTACCGTGCAGCCGTCCTCCATCACGCTGTACGTGAAGCGGCTGTTGCCCTCGGCTCTGATCTCCACGTCGTTGGAGCCCTGCAGCAGCACGGCCTTCTTCAGGTTGCCGGTGGAGGCGTCCATGTAGGCCACGCTGTTCTTACAGTGGTAGGTGAGGTTCTGAGAGGCCTCGGTGGACAGCAGGCGCAGGAAAGTCATCTGGATGGCGGCGGTGTTGGGCGCCAGCATGTCGTCGCCGTAGCTGAACTGCAGGAAGAGGGAGGATGTGAGGAAAACCAGCTGATGGCTCAATTCGACAGCATCAGCTTGGACTCTAAATGCCTCATGAATGTTTGTTAAAAGTCTCGCGTGTCAAATCTGCAAATGATTACCTTGTACAAATCCTTTTTTTGTAGCGTGAGATTCTATTTGAATAAAATGGTAAAAATGAACAAATCTGAGGCGGGTTTGGTGTTGTGTTTTGTTGTCATCCGCTGGGAGTCGGCAGAAAGGAGGACCAGATTGGTTTGAACGGAAATGCAAACAGATTGTGCATCCCTGTGCAGGGATATGCTGATATCTGCAGTAAGATTATGCTCTCTTGTGAAGACGGCTCTAATTTTGCTCCTCGTAATTAAAAAGTGAAGAGTAAACTGAAAGAACATGTGCTTTGGTTTGAGTAGTTTCTAATTTTTCTAAAATGAAGTACTTTCATCACAATAATGCTTGAAAATGATACTTTGCCAGTATCTGTTTTTGTGTCCCCACCCATTCTGTCTGCCTATTCTTCCAGTTAACAGATAACAGGATGGCGAACCAGTGGTTACTGGTTAAGTCTACTGGTGCAAATACATTGGTCTCGTCAGTGTTTTGGAGCAAAGACTTACGTGGAATCCTCCGTTCATTGTCTCGCCGAACCAGACGTGTTTGCGGTCCTTGCTCTTGCTGGACCACCAGTTCTTGCGAGGAATGTTGGAAGGTTTGGAGTGGACGCAGGACTCCCCGGTCTCCATGTTGCAGAAGACCTTGATGGCATCAATGGTGCATCCCTGGTTGGGGTCAATCCAGTACTCTCCTACAGTGGGAGAGGAGCAAATGAATCAGTGTCCGGGTTCTTTTTGCCATTCACCCCCCCCCACCCCCCCACTTTGACCACATGGTGCTACTCACCGCTCTTCCAGTCGGGATGGCAGAGCTTCAGGTCTCTGCAGGTGCGGGCGGGGTTCTTCTTGGAGCCCTCTGGGCTGCGGATGTTCTCGATCTGGTTGTTGAGGGACTTGAGTGTGGCGTCGACCTCGGCGTCGTGCTGGCGGAGGTTTCCGGAGGCCTGGTCGGCTCTCATGTACCTGAGAGGATCAGGAGACTTCTCGGTCTGACCCAGGCCGGCGAAGGCAGACATGTCGATGCCAGGACCAGGAGGACCGGGAGGACCAGGGGGACCGGGGTTTCCAGCTGGACCCTGTTTGACAAAGAGGAATACGCAGTCATTTTCTGCACAACACAGGCTAGAAATTACTTTAATGTGTTGAATTTCTTGGGTATACTCACAGAGGGTCCAGTCTCTCCACTGCGACCACGGGGTCCAGGGGGTCCGATGGGTCCTGGCATACCGTTGGAGCCGTCCTTTCCAGCTGGACCAACAGGTCCAGGTGGTCCCTACATACACAGACGCAGAAATGTTTGAGTTTTATATTTTGAGATCGAGTAATTTAATTAGCTGCTTGTGCGTGTACTCACTCTCTGTCCAGATGGTCCAGAAGGTCCAGTAGCACCCTGGTCTCCAGATTGACCCTGGAACAGATGACTACATTTATAACCAATCCAGATGAAGATATAAAATCCTCAGCTTTAGGATGATGAGAAGATAGAGAAGGAGGATTGTGCAGAAATAGGGTGTAACTTGAAGGTCTGAATGCAGCTCAATTTTGCATTCACTCTGGAAACCTACCGGGGGTCCGGGAAGACCCTGCAGACCAGTGAAGCCTCTGTGTCCCTTCTGTCCTCTCTCGCCAGACTCGCCACCCTCACCCTTGTCTCCACGGGGTCCTTGAGGTCCCTGGGAACCAATGAGTGATATTCAAATTAGAAAAAGGGGCTCTGTGTCATTTCATTTTGTTATATATTGCTTCTTTAGCGGATGTCACAGTAGCAAATTGTGTGTGTCACATCTTGAAAACGAATATAAACTAAGAAGACAGGATGGAGGGAAGCATGAAGTAGTTCGCTCATATTTATAGATTCAAATTGAATCTTGACTGGAGTTTCAAATTCTCTAATCATTATCAGCTCATCTAGCTCTGAATCTGTCTGCAAGCAGCCGAGGTGTCAAAAGTAATCACATTCATTGTATAGATACTAGGGTTTAAAAAGACTCCTGTAGGAGTCAACTCAAGCTTTTTACTCAAGTAAAAGTGTAAAAGTACTGGTTTCAAAACTACTTATAGTATAAAAGTAAAAGTTATGTAAGGGAAAAAAATGCCATTAAGGACAAAAGCTTATGCCGCACCACAGTGGCCTTTAGTGCACGACCCCACCTTCACCCAAAAAAGGGGGCCTCTTTCTAAAGGCCATAATGACTATAATGTTATATTAAAATGTTAATGTTGAAAAATTTGGGATGCACCTGTTTCAGTCGCATTTATTCCCGTTGAACATGAACACCTTTTAGCACAATGCAAATACATAAAAGAACCACATGTGTACTACTGAGGAATAGTATATGTTTATACTTCTCATCCAACCAATCAAATTCACTCTATCTGGATGGCACGATTTATCTGGAAATATTTTTTAAAAATGTAGATGTTTTTCGAACAATGACAAGCCAGAAGCCAGAATGAAATAGGAGCAACAAGGCTCATTTTAAAATGTAATGAGTAGAAAGCACAGATGGTAAAAAGTTGGCTGAAAAACAATGACTCAATTAAAGTATAGATACCCAATATTTCTACTTAAGTAAGGTAACAAAGTATTTGTACTTTTGTACAAAGTATTTGTACTTTGTTACTTGACACCTCTGGCCAGTCTGTGAAAAGGCAATTATGTTGAGGCGGATACATACGGGCATTCCTCTTGCTCCAGCAGGTCCTGAGGGTCCGGAAGGTCCCTGTGCACCCTGGAGATGGAAAAACAATGGTGTTGTTTGAATCGAGTGGTGATAATACACATGATTTTGTAGGTCTAACTGTGTGAATTTGATCAAAGCACACAATAAATAAAAACATGTAGATGCTCCGACTGCATCATCATCTATCAGTTGTTAGCGCTTCTTGACACTCAAAGAATGGAGCACATTTTGGAGGTGTTGTTATTCATCGACCATGAGTCTGACACCCCTGCTGCTTCTGATTCTGACGATTCTCACTGATCTTAGCCATGGAATATGTGTCTTACATTAAGCATGCCACAGAATTTGGCACTGAGCTGGATTTAGGAAGTAGATAATGTTAGAATTACAGCAAACCTTGATGAAGCTCCCCTAAAGTGCGTGGAATAATTATCATGTAAATGAGAAAAGTAGGCACTGATTTTTATCTTCATCACTTAAACCAGTCTGTCAGTCGAGGATGAAACACTTGAGACACACTCCTCTGAAACGGAGAGCTTTCAGACAGTATGCTAATCTACACCAGGCCGAAAAAAAACGTTCACATAATATTAAGGAAAAACCTTTACAGAGACATTGCAAATCCACTTACAGCCTCTCCACGGTCTCCCTGTTTGCCAGTAGGACCAACTGGGCCAGAGGCACCAGGAGCTCCAGGAGCACCGGGAGCACCAGCAGGGCCAGTGTTACCGCGATCACCCTGTGGCACAGAGAGGAGTTAGAACAGGAAAGCTGCAGAAACCAGCGTATAATATGAAAAAATGAGATTGAAAAAACACGGCAACACATGTGACAGTAGTTGTCCGGCATGGTTTGTTTCTGCATTTCTCACCTTAATTCCAGCAGATCCATCTCTTCCAGGAGGTCCATCAGATCCAGGGTTGCCCTGTGCGATGACAGATTGATATCAAGTGTTAAATATCCATTAATATGCATTTCCATCAAATTAGATAAACCGTGGAGGCCTGACAAGCTGCATGATTGATGAGAAATATGCAGTGAATGCCTGATGAAAATAGCGCTGCATTTCAATGAGCCATGCCTCCAGAGTAAATGATGGCATATGGCGAGATTACTCCTTGAATAGCTGCAGCCATTGTAAATATGGATATACACCTGTGGTTAACAGTGACGGGGCTGAGTAGGAAGATAAAAAAGCAGAAGGAAATATGCTAAAATGTAATAGACGACGGTTGGAGAAGTGAAAAAACATCGGTTTTGTACGACAACAATGTCAGCCTACAGATTTGTAAATCAGTGCACGGTGAGACGATCGCCCACCAACGGCCCTGCGATCGTCCTGGAGTGAAACCAGTGGGAGGAAATGCTGCAGATGCATCTTCACCCGGCACACAAGCTGTGCACTGGCCGTTCTCTCACCTCTCTGCCAGGCTCTCCACCAGGTCCAGTGAGTCCAGGTGGTCCGACGGGTCCGGGGGGTCCACGGTCACCAGCACCGCCAGGGCCTCCTTGTTTTCCAGGCTCGCCCTGAGGGAGGAGGAGAGGATTTATCAATGCACTTTAACTCTTGGAAAGCCTGGCATTGTGAATCACTTGGCAGCACAAATCATGATTCACCCGCCGGGACAATCATTGACGCTTCTGAAACTATTCATTTACTCTCACATTGCAGTCAACAGCGTTATATCACGATACACTCTTGCCAACATCTCAGGCTGAGAATAGCCTCCGAGTGGAAATAGTAATCAGGCGAGGCCAGATGGAGATGCGGGTGGCATTTGGTAAAATTAGCAGCCAAACCTGCCTCATCCTGCTAACCAAACTGCAGCAGCAGGACAGATGGGAAACGTAATGGTCTAAATCCATTTCAGAGGGTTGACAACAATGACATCTGTGTCAAAACATTTCCTCCTTAGTTCTGCGCAAAAGCCGGAAAGCTAACCTCTCCAGAATTCAATTAGACAAATCAAACGCTGTGATACGGGATGCTTTGGCAAATGTGATTAATTGCCGCGTCTGCTAGTGCCCCAAAAAATGAAAAAATACCAGATTAGATGTCTTGTACTCCCTTCATTAGAGCCTCCCTTCCTGTGTGACATTGGCATCGCGGCTGTTTTCTTGGCATCACTTCCAATGCGTACTGATGAATAATTAAGGTTAAAGACATGCCTGCTGACTGAGATGTTGTAAGGGCGGGGACATCGGTTCACAGATCAAATAGTGTGTGAGCGCCCACGGGAGCCGTCCCGACACATGTCATGTTATAAATGAAATCAGTTCACCGGGAGGGAAAAAGCTCCGGCTCATGTGAGGCTATGATGCGACCGTGATCCAATTAGGACACGGCAGAATGACGTCCGCGGGTCGTCTGCATCCTCTTTTGCAGAGCAGTGACAAAACGCTCTGCTGCTGCGGTAGATTCATGAAGACTTTATGACGCATCAACCAACACTGTGGATTTGCTATCAAACAAAAACTATCAGCTGGTTGCACATGTGTGAAATTGGAAAATGTGCACAGGCCTTTTCTTTTTTTCTTCCATTAAATCGAAAAGAGAAATCCAGTGGGTTAATCATTGACAAAAATAACTGTCGCTGTGGTTTAATTTGTGAATTTAACGGTTTGTGGGGGGGGTGCACATTTAGATACTTACAGAGGGTCCGGGCAGACCGGGGAAGCCTCTCTCACCGCGCTGTCCAGGCAGACCCACAATACCGCGTTGGCCGGCCAAACCCTGAGGACCAGAGGGACCTAGGGGGCCCTATAAGGAGAAAAAAAAAAGAAAACCATGTGAGAATCAGAATATGTCACTCGATCGGTGATTTTAGTCTTTCATTCTTTTAAGTGGCTATCAATTTATTTATTACGGGTATAGTGATGAATGTTGCAAACTTTTTCACTTCCGGTACAATACCGATATTGCAGCCTTGAGTATCAGCCGATACCGATATCGATCCGACATGATATCAGCACGAATCATACATATTTTTATTACTTATTTTGTAGCATGGAATGTCAGAAATGGCTTGATGAAGTGGTATTACTCAAACAGAGAACAATAGTCAGAAACAGTAACTATGAGAAAAACTGACCCATTTTGTACTAACCAATGGTTTACATACATTTTAACCTTAAACATAAGTAGAAGTGCCAGAGCGGACTCTGGAATGGACTGCTTGTATCGGCGATTTTTGATGCAGGCTGATATAATCCGATACTTGTTTTGTTTTGCTGATATCCACCCGATATCCAATGTCAATATCGGATCGGGACACCCCGACTAATATGTTCGCCGTATCAATTTAAAAGTGGAAGTTTCTACCATTTATAATGTCAAACTAACAGAGAGCATCTTTGGGAATATTTTTAGCTCATACTCCAGCCGCTAAAATGGCGAGTGTGGCTTTTTCAATCCAAATATGGTTGTTTCAGCAAGTTTAGTCTTTTGGGTCCATCCATCACGTTCTCTCTTGACTCTCCCAAAGATTGTGAGATTTATTGCTTTTGTCATTTTCTCCACCTGGTGTTGAGCAACTCCGAAATTACAGCACATCACAGGTCAAAATCGATTTCTCCATCATCTCTCACTTCCACCCACACCCCTGCAGCCCTCTCTGGGTTAAGGGAGATTTCACTTTGGCAACCACCTGAGTGACGGACACACCTTCAGGCTGACAAAGACTTTGATGTGTGAGTGGATCACAGCTCCAGGTCTCATATATGGAAAGGAGATGGTGTTGACACTGCTGCGATCCTCATATTTGTGTATGCAGTCAAACGGAATATGTCATTATCTTGACTGGACTTGCCTGTTTGTGTATGATGTGTGTATGTGAGTGTGTAGTATGGAGCGCAGAAAAGCGCAGGGTTCTTTCATCAGCTTGCGACAGGGCTTGTATATCCTGTGCTGTCATGTGTCTTTAGTCTGCTATTACAGTCAGTGATGGACTCTGACAGCTCAGTGTATTAATGGACAGTGTGCTCAGGTGCTGTCCATTACTGATGAAATTGGCTCTTTGGGCTGACAGAGCTACACAAAATTTGACGCCATCGACACAAAATGCGAAGAAGAAACACATTAAATAATTTTCCTGCCTCCACAATGGACACCTGTGCTCACCTTGAGTTCAAGGACATTGAGGTGAGGAGGAAACAAGTGGCTGAATAAGTCTCTAATTATGCGCTAGAGGTGAGGAGCCGTGATCTGGCGACACCATAGTGAGCGTAGCACGGGGTCACAAATCACTGCATTGTAGTAATCACTGCAAGGCGATACACTGGGATGCATTTTAGAAATCTGAAGCTTTCTGCAGCTTTGGTAGCTGTGCATCACATTTGTTGAGGTTTTGATTGTGATTGCGGCACAAAACCCGATGACTGGCAGCACATCCCATCACTCACACTGCTGGCAAGTGAAAACTAGTTCTGTTTCTAGTTCAATAGTTCAATTTCACTACAGTAGGCTGTACTGATATTTCCTTACATCGCCACAAAGGACTGGTAGAATGCTAACAAGTCAAAGATCTGCGTCATGTGGTGTAGATTAAAGGATCTGGAACTACTGACTGCAGTTTTAAATGCCATGATTAATTAATCGGAAAGTTTCAGCAAAAAAAAAAAAAAAAAAAAGATTATGCAAGCCCACAGCCATATAAAACGTCAAGCACAATACAGTTTACAGAGCAAAGCCTCGCAAGTCCAGGTTGAGGTTATGCAGCCTTTAACATCTGTTCTCTCTGAGAGAAAAACATAATTATGCAGCTTTTAACGCTTTTTTCCCCAAAAGGGAAATCCTGTTATGGATGTCTTTTGTTTGCAGAACATACATTTTAATCCAATGGGATTTTTTTCATTATATCTTGCACTTTTTGGTTACTTTACTTGGTTACTGTATTATTTTTGTTATGTTGGCCATCAAAAGACAGAAATAAATGATTTTACACTGTACGGTTGTGAAATTAATTAAGGCTTTTTCTCTGACAGGTGATTTCCCTGGCAAATACAGCGACGTGATAAAGCTTGGTTTTAACTCACAGGCTGACCGTCCTCTCCAGCGTCTCCCTTCTCTCCAGGAGTACCAGCAGACCCACGGAGACCAGCATCACCCTGTCTTCCTGGGGGTCCACCGTCTCCCCTCACACCCTTGGGTCCATCTTTGCCAGGGGGACCGGCAGCGCCAGCAGGTCCAGGATTACCCTACAAAAAAAGCAAGGGAGATGACAGAGGCTATTTTAAATTCTTTAAATTGAAAATTGAATTGCTATTAAAATTCACACTGTCTGACTATGATGAAATAATTGCAGGATATCCACAGCTGCGTGTTAAAATGCGTTTTATGACAAATACCTCAGTTGCAGTCTTGCAGTAGTTTGTTTTCTACAACATGCACTTCCTTCCAGCAATTGTGTAGAAAAAAAAAGTGACAAGAACCCTCAATGTCACATGATCGGTACTCCTCTCTAGGTGCAAGCACCAACACGCTGCCTTACAGGTGCAAATTAGAAAGGCTTCTGAGGTGACTAAGTCAGGTGGCTTTGAGAAAACGTCCCTGTTTGTGCTCTGTTGCACCTGGTTCTTTGAAATAGAATTGAAGCCAATTTTCTCCTTCCATCTCATATTTAATAGCACAATCACCAATTTAAGTGTCTGTGTTGCAGTCATAAATATTGGAAAGACACAGACTCTTTCTCTTTTCTTCCAACCTAAAAGTCAGTCTAAATGTATATTAAATGACTATATTACAAATCATTTTGAGGCTCTGAATGTTTGTTGGAATAAAGAAAAGGGAGACTGTGCTTACATTAGGGCCAGGGGGTCCAACTCGGCCAGCAGCTCCGGGGAAACCAGTGGCGCCCTGAGAGAGAGAGGGAGAGAGAGAGGAAATGATGTTAGACCCAAAATGGCTACGTTTACATGCAGTCAGATAACCCTTTTGTAACTGGAATATTAGCAATAGGCCGGTTATGCGCGGCCATGTAAACACCAATAACCTGACTGAATAACTGATTGATTTAAAATCTTCTGCGCATGTTCTATTGGCAAGGAATCTTGGTCTTTTGAGTACAGGAAACCTTGTTAACATGGCCAAACGCAAAAACAACACCACGCCACACTTGGAAACCAATCACTTCATAAGTGTGATGAAATACACAAACATCATGGCATTATCCACAAAAAGGTGAGTGTAAAGTTACGCCAAGCAGGGTTTGTACCAGACGTTCTCTGTGCATCACAGGTTTAATTGGGATATCCCAATCGAATACAATGACCATATATACTGGAATATCTCTGTTTGCCCACACATGTAAACGGGTTATTCCCAATGTTTCAGTAACCAAAATATGTACCTTAACCCCAATTGACCGCATGTAAACATAGTTATTGAGTCTACATTTATGGAAAGTGAGATGAGACCCCTAAATAAAAGTGGACTTGTTACTTACAGGAGGTCCCTGAGCACCGCGAGCACCTTTAGGTCCAGACACGCCAGTCGGGCCCTGGAATAGAAAACAATTTCAACTGTCAGTATAAACATTTCACTAGCTTTGAAATAAGATGGAAAAAAGGAGAAACAGAGCTGTATTGTGCATCTGCAGTAACTTACAGCAGGTCCAGGGGCTCCAGATGGTCCCTGTGGTCCTGGGGCACCGGCATCACCCTTCTGACCGGATTCTCCCTGCTCTCCCTTGGTTCCTGGTTGACCATCAGCACCCTGGATAGAAAAAAAAGATGGTAAATGTTTACTTTTCTCTTCCACTTTAAGCTTTCTCCATTGCTGCTCCAACCCTGTGGAACTCCCTCCCATCCACAATCCGACACTGCTCCGACCTCCACACCTTCAAATCCCTTTTAAAAACTCATTTATTCAAGATTGCTTTTAATGTTTAATGGTTTCACATTTATACACCTGCCTTTATATATATATATGTATATTTCATTCGGTGTGTTTGCTTCTGTTTTTATCTGTTGCCTGTAAAGTGACTTTGTGTACTCAAAAAGCAGTATACAAATAAGATGTATTATTTTCATTATTATTCACCCATCTTGATATGAATCTAATACAGAATAATTGATCCGATCGCACTAATAATCAGAAGAGAAAAATATTTGAATCCTCCTTAAATAGGGTTAAAGTTTATAAATGTTTGGTAGACAGACTTCCTGTACGGATGCTATTGACAAGCTGAATTTGACTGAACGTTGACCTCTATCTAAAGTTACATATTTATCTTTTTACCTCAGAAGTAAGAAAGACACCAACAGAAACAGAAATGCAGACAGCAATACGCTTTCTTTCACCTTTACCTCTTTCTCAGATTAGTTTTCCTGAGGCCTGAGATTGCTGTTGCGCCAGTCGCAAAATAAAGGTCCAAGGGTGCGAGCGCAGATTTGAAAAACATGAAATAAGAGTGGTAAATGTTTCTATGTAGCATCTGTCTATACTCTCCGTGTCCGCGCTGTTTAGCTTTGCTGCAAACTGTAAACCCGGCAAGTGTGCGGTGTTATTCATCCTGACATAAATTCAATAATTAATCACGCTGCAACCTATGAACAAAGAATCTTATGATGAACTGGCCTTGTCACAAAAACACTGTGGAAAACCCATATAGAAGGATGTGGCTTATTAAAAACATTTATCTGATGTCAGCTGGGAGTCATTGGGAGGACAAGAATGAAACGATGCTTAAAAGAATCTGCGCTGCCAATGCAGTATCTATGCTGGATAATGTATCGAAGAAATAATACTTGTGTAAGGAAAAAAAACAACCAACTGACTGAGCGAGGTCCGTATAAAAGCAATTACATATTATATTAGTTTGGGGTTTTAGCTACAGAAAACAAGACCTGAAATGAGGCATATTATTTTTACCTGGCATGTCACAACTCTTTCTGAACCTACTTAAGATAAGCGTGTCAAATAATTCTACGGCGCTCGAGGTTTAATTTAGGATAATTTCACAACATTTAATCTGTTATCTTGGTGTTTATTATATTCTATGTAACACAAACACTTTACTTCACAAATAATTAAGTTGTATTGTCACAGAAGGCACGTCCTGTCATATTATTCGCGCTTCATCCTGCGCCTTGAAGAGAAATTGATTGTAAATCCAGCTAGCTAGGGTTCCAGCTAGATTAATTTTCCAGCTGCGTTAGTCGCAGTTGCTTCTCCGTTTAACTGACAATTTTAATATCAAGTTTTAAAACGTACACCTACCTGTACAACAATTAAATAATGATTAGATTAGCTGATTTTTCATTATCTATGGATTCAACTAAAGGTTTGCTAGCTTTCGTCTGGAAATGGGTTTGAATTTCATTTTAATTTGATTTAAACCAAACATCCCCATGCCTATTAAAAAGCCATGCGCTTGGCTTTCTCCTGCAAATGAAAAAATTAAATGTCATTTAAAACCTCTGAATCTGTTTAGATAATCTAATCACTCAGGGTAACTGTGACTGAAAGAGAGAAATTCCATCTTTTTTTTTTTTTTAGAATTAAGATTGAAGTATCTACCATAAACTTGCTGGTGTGTCTAATCTAGGTCTCGAGCATGACTTCAGGCTCATCGACTAAATGCCAAGACATTTCCTGGGTGGCCCTGCAGTCGTGTCATTCAAACTTTGCCGGTGATGCGATGTGCTGTTGTAGTTACTCACAGGGGGTCCGGCGAATCCAGCAGGCCCAGGAGGTCCGGTCTCACCTCTGTCGCCCTGTGTGAGGAAGGGAGAGAGATAAGCAATCAACGAAGGAATCGCAACACAAGAGGACACATTCTGGTTAAGCGGACACTTACAGGAGCACCACGAGTACCAGGAGCTCCAGAAGGACCAGCGGGACCAGATTCACCCTGTAAACAACAACAAAAACCAGTTAGGCATCAAGTATCTTATTTTAGATGGGAAGAAGCTCCATGACAGTATGATTCCCAGTTTTTAATAGGGGTGTCCCGATAAAACATTTTCACTTCCGATACCGATGTTGCAGCCCTGAGTATTGGCTGATACCGATATTGATCAGAACCAATATCAGCACAAAACATTGATACTTTATTACTTATTTTGTAGTATGGAATGTTAGAAAAGGCTTGATCAAGTGATATTACTCAAACAGAGAACAATAGTCAGCAACAGTAGCGATGAGGAAAACTGACCCATTTATTATTACCCAATGGGTTACATACATTTTAATCTTTAATATAAGAGCATTCTACAATTGAAGAAAATAAATTAGAAGACCCCGAAAAATAACCTCAATAAATCAAATAAAAACAAAAAATTATTCTCAAAGTAGCTGGAGTGGAGTTTGGAATGGACTGCTTGTATCGGAGTGCTTATATGGGAGATTTTATATGCAGACAGACATAATCCAATACTTTTGGAGCCCTTTGCAACAATACTTTTACATATTTACCTTCTACCTTTTCAAATTTCATTGACATTTCGTAATAACATAATCTCTATTGATGAAATTGTGTGCGTGTGCTTCTGTCTTCTTGACAAGTGTTCATCGAATCTGCCTCGCACTCGGCAGGTGTATTGCCGGGGACCCGAGCAGGAGCAAACATTTTCACAAACACACGCAGCCAGATGTAATGGGCTGCCGCCATCTGACACGCGGAATACAAATACAAATTCAATGACCTCGCCACCCCGTCTCGCCACTGCTTATGTCAAAGCAAATGAACAATAAATGTCCCATTTCGGTTTGATTGATGAGCTAATGACCTACTCGGTTTCATTTGCAAGCGGCAATCAGCCTGTTCCAAATGGCAAAATTTAAATGGCCACTGCAGTCGATGCAATCAATATTAAATAATTTCCAAGAAACTGAATTATCTTTTTAGATGATGTCTGTTAGTTTATTAGGTTGTATTTAGAGTAATACTGCTGAAGCGGGGAGGGTATTTTATCATTGGAATAAATAAGTCCCCCTCACCATTTTTGCTTTACTGTTTATACTACTACTATCTATGACAAAAAACAGTATAAGGGCCTGTCTTAATAAATAATATCTCACCTTTTCACCATTGGGACCAGCTGGGCCAGAGGGACCAATGGGACCAGTGAGACCCTGTAAAACAGAAATAGGGGTTAAGACTTCTCAGGAAATCCTCTGTTCTATAGCTTTCTACCGACTTTTATCTCATGAAAGAACAATAATAACGAAAATGAATTAAAATCCCTCACCCTGCCACCATCTTTTCCTGGAGCGCCTTCAGGTCCTTTCTCTCCGAGGTCACCCTGTGGTGGTGGGGAAGAGAATATGATGCAAGTGAGTCACCAGAACTGTGTCAATCTCACATACTGAACACATAAATATTCAGTCAATACGCTTACTCTGTCTCCTTTGGGTCCAGGAATGCCTGAAGCTCCTCTCTCTCCAGGCATACCCTGCAAGCCCGGGGGTCCCTGAGCTCCGCCAGTACCAGCAGGTCCAATTGCTCCCTATTATAGAGCAGAAATAAGTGAAGGAAGGTTAGAGTGGTGACAGTAGTGGAGACGCTGGCACTGACAAAGGGCTGGAGGTTGCGGTATAAGTGTACCGAGGGCAGATGTTTCCAGCTGCTGGGATAGGAATGTATGCATCACGCCTTATTGTCAAGGCTGTCTTTATTTATATATTATTTAGATATCTTTATATATGCTAAAAGCACCCTGGCGACATGGGCGAAAAGAGAAATGTGATATTTTGTCAATCTATCCTACCATCACATCTTTGTCATATAGTGCACATGAATGTGTGCGGTTTATTCCTTCCCCCCCAAAATATTTTATATCTTGTCAAACTGCAAATAATAGGCTACTTTGTGCTATTTGTTTACGAGTTACTTAGTGTGTGCGTGTATTTGTTTGGACTTTGTATCTGCGTAAATCTGCTTGTTCCAGAGCTCATTAATCTCAGACAAAACAGGAGTGAGAATACATCTCATTATTACCTCCACGTGCTTGTCTTGGCATTCTCTGTTCAAGACCATTACATGGCTGAAGCATGAATTACACCACAACTTGATTTTATGCTGCAAGTTTGCGCACCAAACACTTTTTGAGTGCAAAAGCTCACAATAATTAACAAGCAACTAATTAGTGAAGCCAGTGATTGAGGTGAAAACCTCTCCGTGTTCCTTTTGTTGCTTAATTCATCTAAAAGAAAATACACATTTTATGACTGAAATGAAAATTCATCATAAGAAAATCTCAATTCAAAATATCAAAGAAGCAAGTGCAGGCTTTGATTTTCTTCCTAAGTGGCTCCAGCAGACCTGCTCCTGGTCAGAAACTGACAGGCTTATCAGCAGAGCTTTCAGCTGCAGCCTCAGACACATAACACAGACTCTGCTTGCTGTGATTAGGATACAGCCACAGGACGTGTGTGTGTGTGTGTGTGTGTGTGTGTGTGTGTATAACATTTAGGTCTTTTTTTACAGGTGTCTGTGGTATGGTATCTTGATGATAAACAATTCCTATGCTCAATTTTCTCAGAATCCTGCTCTGCTCCTCCATAGCTGTCTGCTCATGCCATCCTCCATCACCATCACTCTCGTGTCAGATCTATAATCCTCATCCTCTCTAGCTGCTCCTCCCTGACCTTAAGGGAGGAAAACCTATGAACTGGGATTCAAATCTGGCCAGTGGGAATTGCAGCCATTTTGAGCGTTACCTCAACTCACAATACTGACGTACCAATTACTGCAAGGACTGGCAGCTGATAAGAAAGTGACTTGGCGCAAGGTCGTATGAGTACCTAGATCAGATTTGTTTGTAAAATAACCTGATTTAATCAATTTGGTGGAATATAGAAGTTTTGAATTCTGCTGATCACTATTAGTATCCTAATGATAAAGATATGGTACTATATTTCAAGGGTCAAGTGTTGTATAACAGAGGTAGAATAAAGCAGTCCGGATGCCAGAATACTACGTGGTCTACTACGTGGAAATTAGTGTCTTAGATCTATTTGGAATGGGGACTTTTACTTTAAAGTAGGTTAGTTAGGTTGAAAAGCACAAATAAAAATGTAAATTCAGGGAGAAATGATGGTTTTGCTTATAATGCAGTTAAAGATGAAAGATTATTTCATTACCTGACCTGACTCTTCTCTGAAACAATTCCTCTTTAGGAAAATAAGTTTATCGTTGAACTTGTGAGAAGCTCATCTTTATTCTCATTCGGGTCACAGACCATATGCTGGACTCACCTTGGGCCCGTCAGTTCCAGGAGTTCCAGGCAGACCTCTGGGTCCCTGCAGACCCTGAGGACCAGCAGCTCCTCTCTCTCCAGGGAAACCACGCTCTCCCTGCACAGTGACACAGGAACAGTCAGTCATGTATGGCAATCACTCAAGCAAACCATGAACGACGTTGAATGAATGCATGCCGACTTACTCTGGGTCCAGTGGCACCAGCAGCTCCGCCCTCTCCAGGAACACCCTTGAACGAAAAAATATACAGTGGTCACCTCCCAGATAATCGATAAATCATTTGCGGAGCAATTTACTTGGAGGAAGATTGTGGCACCACTGTGAAAATGAAAATGAATTTGGCTTGTACATGATTTAGCCTCTTCTTCTTGTTGCCTAAATTAGCTTTAAAAATGCATGTCTATTCCCCTCATTTCTTTCAACTGTAGCTCTTAAAATGCCAAGACAAACATCTCCCAAAGGAGACAGTGAGGGCTAATCTTCTGCTCTTTTATCTTGTTCCACTAAAAAAAGTGCACCCACCTGGTCTCCGGGCTTGCCTCCCTCACCAGGGGGACCAGGAGGTCCAGGCAGACCCTGTGTACGGGAGATTGACAAAAATACATTAACACAAATCTATTTCACAGAAAAAATTTCACAAAACAGAACTCACGTTCAAGTTCAGGACTACATCAGCACATTATTTGTGAATTACATTTACGAGCAAGGAGAAAAAGCAGGTTAATCCTGTCACAACATGGGGATTTTTAATCAGGTCAGCGTGTACTGAGCGAGAGAGAGGAAATACGGTGACACGGGTACAGTTGTGTGGTCAATATAAATTTCACGTGTAGGTAGAAAGACAGGCTTACCTGGAAACCTGAGGGACCGGGCTGTCCTTGCTCTCCTCTCTCTCCGGCAGAACCCTGAAAGAAACAGCAGAATTGATTGTTATGAGAGAGAAATGTGAACACTAACCTCCTTTTTTAACATCTGGGCTTGATTGTGGACAAACAATGGATATAAACGGTTGTCTCGTTATCAAATAATAAAGATTTAATTATCATTATTAGATCCTCAGATGGCTCAATAATTAGCAGCGACACTGAATTTGAGGCATGCTTATTTTCTATGCATTGAAAGGTTTTAATAGCAAATACTCTTATTAGCTCCTAGTTAGTTCTAATTTAAGAGCGCACACCAAAATTTTAAATTTGAAAGAGAATGAATATACTGTAGCAAAATGTAGCTATTTTCACCACGGCCAAAATGGCTTGAAAGTGGTCCGGACAAAATCGTCTCAAGGAACTCTTAAGCAAATATCATATCAAGATTAATAGGGCAAAACGGATGCCCCTCCCATATAAATTAGGTGCTTTCTTTTGTAAAATGACAGCTCTTAAACAGGAATCTCATAACATGACTCTGCGCCACTGCTGCCATCTTGAAGAGACATTTGTGCCAATTTTCCCCAGACAGAGCTATCTATAAGGCAGTCTGGGAAACGGAGATACCGGAGGTTGCATGTAAGTGTAGACTGAGAGATGGTGAAGATAATATCGGTGTTAAAGCTATATGGAGTGGTATGGGAGGACAGAGATACGTACAGCGGGCCCAGGGGGTCCAGCAGGGCCGGTTTCTCCATCTTTGCCGGGCAGACCCTGAGGAGAGGAAGAAAGAGCGGATGAGCGATTTAGGAGGCAGGAGACAAATAGATGCATGTTAACCACTGAGATAAAGGTGATGTTATCAACTAGATGGACTTGTGATATCTATAATTGAGCTTTTTAACATTCTATCAATGTGAAAGACACACTGCATGTACTAAATCTCATAAATAAGAAAAAGTGAAAAACAGTCTACTTTTGTTTGAGCATAATGCATGTAAATGATGTTGTTGTTTTAGAAAATAACAGAATGTGTACGTATGGATTTTTGGTTTCCGTCCATTGCATTTACAAAAACTTACTCTCAGACCAGGAGCTCCAGCCAGTCCTTTCTCACCAGACTTTCCGGACTCGCCCTAATCATAACAGAAAGAAAATGGAGTGGTTAGTCATGAGGCCAGTGCTGATTTGCAGGGTTCTATTTTGAGAGGGGTGGGGGGGGGTTCAGGGGCTCAGGCGACAGCGCACAGGAAATAGCAAGTGTAGCAGTATTCCAGGTGTTGCTGAGCACAATCATGAGCCTTAGAGAAGAAAAATGAGACGCCAGCACAAATACATTCATCACAAATCTGATAGATGCAGATCTTTTCCCCTTCTTTTATGATACCTTTAGCTTTTTTCAAAATCAATCCAAATTTTTGACATAATATCTTACAGTTGCTCCCTTGGGACCGGGGAATCCCATGACACCGGGCTGTCCACGGGCTCCCTGAGGGCCAGGGGGTCCTGGGCGACCATCCTCACCAGCACCGCCCTAGTTGGAAAGCAAAGTTAATATAATTATGTTGCATCCTTTCACTTCACTTCACAGACACTGAACAAGCATGCCCCAGAAAAGACAACCATGGCGGGATGTAAATGTTTGTGAGGACTCAAATCACACTTTTTTTTTCGCCTGGAATTGCAGAATAGAAGAGACTGAAGTAGCTCAGAGAGAAAGTTCAAACAGTGCCTGAAGGTATACAACTGCTTCTTAATTTGTTGAAGTTTTGACTTCTCTCCCCTGCTACACAGTAACTGTATTTAAATGAAATAAACAAACCCCTGAGGGCGTAAATAGCAAGGAATTTGGAAGCAACGAATTTGTTACAAATATAATCAGTCAGTCACAATCAGTCTGCCAACCCCCTAGTTTTTTAATTAACACAAACTCCGTACCAAACTTACTCAAAAAAACATTCTTCACATTTCCTCTGTAAATTTATTCTGTATTTTAGATAGATATGAAATCACTCCTCCAACATTTTAGCTCTGCCAGTTTGACGCCAACAGATGGCTGATGTTGTTCAAATAAGTTTTCACGAAACAAAATTGAAATTATTTTCGGAAACATAGTGTTCTTATCGGAAAGCTTGTTGATGTACATACATTGTTGTCTTTTGTCTGTGTTTTTATTACTTTTTTTGTTCTTCAACGCTAACTAAAAACCCATATTGGATAGAAAAATAAGTAACACTGAAACCGATTGCAACAAATCCCAAACTCAAAAATGCTTGAAATATAGTAGAAAAATGAACATTACTAATTTAAAACCGATAAAAAAATAGAAAAAAGTCTAACGAAAATGCAGCACTATGAACCCCAACGTTTTCATCAAAAACAGTTTTTGTACAGCTAATTTGTTGCACTGGGAAAAATAATTTATACAGTTCTATAAAAATGATGTAAACTACAGTAAGTCAAATGTTTATATGAAGAAATGCCAAGAAATCAGTTGGCTGTTTCAAAAGGCCAGCTTGTGTGTTTGTGGCGTGAACACTGAACTTTACACTCGACGACTTTCTGCAAAATTGGACCAGGCTGAAATCAATACTATAGTGAGTATATTGAGGATCAAGGATCATCCATAAAGGGCGGAAGCATGTCAAGCAAACACACAAACTCCAAGTGAAAGTAAGAAAGATTGGAAATTGTCACTGTAAGAAAACCAGGACCGTTGAGCTAATTTATAAGTCAAACACCAGTGGGAACCAGCCTGGGAGATAATGGCTGCAGTAATTTAATTTGATGTCATTTCCATGAACCACTTATGAGTCATTATGTATTGACAGCATAATCGCTAAAATTACATTCGTCTGCAGTCATTTGGATGAAAAAGAAAAAGGATCTTCGCTGCTACATGAGAATTCTCGCTGTGTGATTACTCTGCAGGATTCGCAAAAACTCGACCGTAGCCGTTAGAGCGGGGAGGGAAAGACGAAAAAATAAATGCACTCACGGAAGGTCCAACTTTGCCTTGAGGACCAGCGTCACCAGGGCGTCCAGTGAGACCCTGTCAGGGAACAAAAAAAAAAAAAGCCAGATGAGTCACCAAACCTTTGAATACTGACATGTGCTAAATAAAGGTTGGAGCATACGGCACTGTGAGAAAATAGATTTACACCTCCGAGATAGGGCCAGTGTGCCCCATCCGGCATTCCCACACCTACTGATAAAAATGACTAAAATGTGAATGAAAAGAATGAACATTTTTATGCATTATGTGGATGTCTATGGACTTGCTACACTACAGGTGGCATTTGCAATACCGCTCTGTGTGTTGCTACTGGGAAATAAGATCCAACCAAAGAAAAACACTTGAATCTACTCAGACAACAAAATTGCCATTAGCACTGGCCTAAATTCTTTCACGATAATGTCTGACAAAGAATAGATTATATCTCTCATCTATATAACCGCTGTAATTGACAATAAAGTCAAATCCATCATTAAGATGTTGTGACATAAAGGCCTTTCTTTTTCCGTCTATGAACGTGAAACATGTGATGAATAAGGAGCTTACTCTGGCACCAGGAAGGCCAGACTCTCCGGGACGGCCAGGGTCACCGTTAGCACCCTTGGGACCACTGGCTCCAGCAGGTCCACGCTCACCAGGGGCACCCTTTGTTAGGAAAGAGAGAGAGAATAAAGCAGGGGTCGGTTAAAAAAAAAATCAAAAAAAAAAAAAAATCACTGAAGCGGCAATGCTTCACTTCTCGAACCCCAGCGGAAATGAGCTTTTTCTTTTAATAGTGTGAGGGAGTTTCATTGACCTGCTGCAGATGAGAAGATTAAATTCTGGCTGATTCATTTGGGGGTAAATGAAACAGTGAGGTGGAAGATAATGTTAAATGGGAT
>CAESWR010001011.1:51512-70061 GCA_903171835.1 Mullus surmuletus
CCCTCCAAAAAAAAAAAAACCTCCCGCCCCCCATCCAACTTTTGTGCCCTCCCTCCATCCCTCACACACACACACTCTCTCTCTCCCTTTGCCTCGTTCATCGAAAGCATATCGGCTCTAGAATCGCTTTGGAGCGCCAATTTACGCACGCACGTCCGTGACCCCCCCTCAGCCCCCCGTGCGTAAAAACCACCGTCCTCAACAGGTGGCTCAGAAAACTCCAGACGGCGTCCTGCGTGGATTTATCGCAACTTGTGCGCTCCGGATTTGCTTGTGACTAGAAAAAAAAAAAAAAGAAGGCACGGGGCATGACGGAGAAAACCACAGCAGCAATTAGGATCACTATTTTAGGCTGCAGCGACTCCAATAGGAAATTAAAACGCCCTCTAAAGTTAAATGAAGTCCACAAGCCCGTTCATTATGCTTTGTCATAGAATATTCACCAAACAAAGAGACATTTACAGTGTAAAACCCGTAAAAGTAATGCATTAGTGATTTATCATTAGTAGGGTTGAAAATTGATGGAACTCTCTATCAACAATACACAAATTAATGCTCAAAACAGGTAAGGGAACATTTGCCTCCACTAATCAGCCGCTCCGTAAACAAACACTTTGGTCGTTGGCACCGCAGGCGCAGACATGCCCTTGACTTATCCTGATGTCATGCCTTCCACCCCGCCGAACGCGGAGAGCTGCAACAATCAGTGCTCCCCTGTTTTGTAAACAAATCAGGAGATAATGGAGCTGTTTTGGGGTTCAGCTGATTCCGTTTAAAAACCTCATTCATGTTCCTAACGGAGAAGAACTACATCCCCCAAGATTCACTCTGCGAGGAAAAACTCAATATTACCGCTATTACCTGACTCTTTGTGTGTTAATATCACAGCATGATGGAGGGGAGGAGGCTTTAACTGTGTTAATGATCTATAACAGATGTAGGTCAAATAGATTCTGAGCTGGTTCGTGATAGATGATGATCAAAAATATGATTAAAGATGGCTTGTTTGCACAGCCAGGTGTTTGTCCGAGTCAGTCCACCACACTTATGATGCCGAATCACAGTAATGACTCTGAGTTAGCAGTGATGGGGCCTGTTGTTGCTGCTCTGTCATTTGCTTCCCGCTCATTGATGATGAAAGGCAAAGAATGGGGTCGAAAACTGAGGTAAACAATGTGGGGGTTACGGGGGGGCAGCAGGTTGCTCGAGGCAAGAGAAGCCAAGGCTAAATGTCACTGAGCCTGATCGGAGCATCAAATTCTGAGTGGTAAAAGATGGATGGATGGATAGATAGATAGATAGATAGATAGATAGCCGTGCCTTGAGTCCAAATGGATAACATTCAAAAGATCTGCACTTATAGGGTTTTGTTTTTCCAAGATAATTTTATGTATTCTAGCATTCTAAACAATATTGTTTGGGTTTGGACATACTTTACTAAAGCACAGCTCTGCATTGTTTCAGCTTCATTCCCTCACAAACCCAGAATCTTCCCACGCAGCCTTTAACTTGTCAGCATTACGAAGCGGTAACCACCTTCCCCTCCCGCCGACGCTGAACTCTAACCACAGCGCTCATATCCCCGACCAATACCTAACTCATCAAATTGAATTCAAACCCGACCCCAGCTTGAGGAAACGCAGCAGATCTTTCACCCGACCAGGCCACATCTTTTGCAAACCAGACTGCAAAATTGGCCGTGATGTGTTAAGCAGTTAGAGAAAAGTCTCGTCTAAATTTAATCTGCGATGACTGCAGCTGCAACACTCTAGTCCACGCTGTCATTAATATGATAATGTCCAGGACTGCGTCTGTTCAGAAAGGGCAGCACACGGCCAAGAGATCTTCCGTCAGACCCCCCAAACCAGGACCGCTCTTGTCCCCGCTCTCACCCCGCCACACGCGTAGCCGAGGCTGCAAATCATGCCGCGAAAAGCCGCACACACTCAGCAGCTAACTATATATAAAGACACGCTGGTTGCATCATCGGCGCAGGGTGCTCAGCCTTTTTTTTTTTTGCAGGTTGTGACCTGTGGGATTTGACCTTTGACACCTCCCCACTCTTTATTGGAAACGGGAGCAGCTGGTGTGCTTGGAGTGTGCTGCGCTGATTCCTCCGCCGTCTCAGGAGGGTCTGTGGTTGTTCAGTGGGTCAAAAAATTGAAGTGTTTTCCCTCTGGTGGAGCTCATAAACAATAATTAATATCTTGTTACATCTGTCGGATGTGCAGTTGTATGCAAAGGTTGGGCACCACTGTTTCTATACATTCTTACTAACCCACTTGAAGTGAGTACAGTCTGTTTAGCACATGGTATTTAATTATTTTTTTGTGTGTGCGAATTTTTTGTCCTTACTTTAACCTATCTGCAAAGACATTCTAAGACTTTTAGCACACTTCAAAGAGCATTGTCAAGTTGCCAGAGGGCGAGTTGCCAAGTCCTGGGTTGACTCTCAGGTTTCCAATAGTTTGCACTGTTCGTGTCCAGACCTTTGCACTCGCCATCTTATTTCTAAGTAAAGAGGGCAATATTGTGTTTTATGTTTAGTTTGCTGCAAAGGTTTTATGTCCCTTTTAATTGGAAAAAGTCACCAATAAACATTATGTGGCAACTGGTGGCTGAATGTTTGCAACTATAGCCTGCAGACGTATGGAGGCTCCAGTCAGCACCTTCTTCACCCAAGGACAGCTGAATTACATTTTTTTTGTACTTCTTCTTCAGTCTCCCTCATAAATTATGTCATGTTTCTCCCACATATTTACCTTTTTGTGTTTTGTTTTGCATGTTCTCCTCCAAGCTTACACGAAAAACTTGAGACACTTGTAATTTTACTTGGCTTCTCCTGCGGTGCCGTCTTGCAATTTTGCTCGGCTTCTCCTGCGGTGCCGTCCTGCGCAAACGGCGTGTGTCTGGCCATGTATAGCAAGATTCCAAGCAAATTATAATCGTCGTCCTTTTGTGATCTTGTGGCAAGACTGTAAAACCCTGTGCAACTCAAGGATCAAAGACTTGGGATCGGTGAACTACCAATTATCTATTCTTAGGCCGAAGACCTAAAATTAGCCGCAGCGTCACGGCTTTCTGCACCCAAAAAAATAAATCAGTCATCAGTTGCAAACAAATGCCAAACCAAAACCAAGTTTGACAACGCTGCTGCGATATTGCGAGCAGAGGTGTTTTGACAGCCCGCCGAGAGCTTTTTGAAAATTCGATATCTAGTCACAGTTTTTATATTTCCTGCCTCGCAGCGTCTGTCAGCCGTAGCCTGAGGTCGGCTGTCAGTGAGCTGAGACAAGACGCTGCTTTGTTTCAAGCCCGCAAACCTTCGGTGACGCCTGGATGTGCTCGGCCATCCCGCAGCAAAGATTTCTATTATGTCTTCAAAGCCTCTGCACTGGACTGACAGACGCGTCCTCCTCCAGCAGGGTGAGGGGTCGAGGGTGACGGAGCCCCAGATGCTTCGGAGGGGGATGCGAAAATAAACACTTGGCACTTGAGGTATCGAATGTGTGTCATACAAGCACTGCGGCCTCATCCTTCCCCGCTGACATGCGAACAAGACTTGTCATTGTTGCGGATCAATTGCAACTGCGCGGAGGGGGTTTGTTATTCCCAACGATTCTGTACTCGGTGGTTGAATTATTTCAAAATTTATGATCCAGTGACAAATCACGGGAAGCTCAGCCTTCTTTTGCCTCTTCCAAATTCATCTGCTGCGTTCAAGAAGTAAAGGAAAAGCGGGTGGGGGGGGTTATGGGAAGATCCTGTGAATATAGGTCTGTAGTTTAGGAATGAAGCCTGGAAAGATAATTAGAGTAAGGGGGGTGTGCAGGCAAGAGGAGGGAGTTGCAGGAAAATAGAAAACGAGGGAGAGAGCGCGAGGTAAGGTGGGTGGGAGGGATGGAATGCGGGAGCGAGGGAGGGGATCTGAAAGTGGAGGAGAGGGTGGGACGCTAAGAGTGGGTGGGAGATTGATGATGAGGAGAGAGAGAGTGGGAAAGAGAGGGAGGGAGGGAGAGAGAGGTGCGCACAGCAGGGATAGCTTTAACTACGGCCATGTGAGCCCGCCGCTGAAATAACAAAAGCCATGACATCACCAGCTGGGTGGGATGAAAGGACGCACTGTGAGACCCCCGCCACTCTACCTATAGCCATAATAACATTACTTCCAATAGCCTGGTTTCAACTGGGGCCAAACGGGGATAGCCGGCCCGGAATTCTCTAAATGCTCACGTTGTCGAGTTGCCACTAGATTTCATTCGGGTTTCCGTGATTCCGGATAATGATGTGCCGTTTTCAACAGCTATTCAGACATTTAAAGAGCAAATCGAAGAGCAGGAAATATCCCAGAAGTGCACTGTAGATTTTGGTGAATGCTGCAGAAATAATAAGTACTTTTTGGGGGGATTTTGCAAATGTTGGTTGGATCTGAGTGGAAAATAAAGAGTTCATACTGCGTGTACAGTAGAGGTGCTGAACATTCAGTGCTGAATTTGCGGGTCACGGTTTACTCAAACACCATTTCAGGGTTCTCCAGCACAGCCCTAAACTCTGTATAATTGAATTAAAACACTGCTGGCCCATCTTGCTATTCATCTAAACGAGGGGTGGGCAATTATGTTGTCTTAAGGGCCACATTTGGTTTTAGATATTGATCGACGGGCCAGGTGGTGCGGGAAACTAACCCCCTAAATCGTGCTTGGTGGAATATTGTCAGGGAAAGTATTTTGAAGAGCCTGTAAATTGGCCCCACAGGAGACGGTTGATAAGCTCTAAAGGATATTTGGCCCCACTTTCTTGAGAGGACATGTTAGCATGCTGGGTGAATGAAAGGCTCCGCAAACCAGGCTGCCTGTGGACCCCCCATCCTTAGTTTGCCCACCTCTGATCTAAACAGCTTATTTACGGATTGTATCAGCAAAACCCGTAAAAAAAACCCCAGACAAACTATAGAATATTACCAGACTCATCCCTTGACCTTTTGGTTTCTACTCTATAAATTACACTGCGACCACATCGGCCCCGAAACCAATTATAAATCTGCATCCCGTCTTTATGAATTTAAATGTTTATTGACAGAGCGTTGAAAAGGCTGGGAACCAGCAGTCTCATGTGTTTCCAGCCTGGCTAAATAAACGCTATCTAGCAAACAAGCAGTGGTTTATTGATTTCGAACATGGCCACGAGGGTGGTGGGTTAACTTGTGTTTGTAAGCAGTGGTATTTTCACTACGTGTGCTCGGCGTTTCCCTGCTCGACACAGGATGTTCTAATCGACTTTGATGTGGATGCTCGGACTGGAAATGCAGTATTGTCTCAAAATGAAGGATGATATTTGTTTCAAGCATAAAAAGCTCCAACATGGGATTAATTGTCATGAAAGTGAAGTCAAAAGTTTGTCTCTTGTTGTAATGCATGAAAAACAAACAGGCTATTGAGAAGCATAAATCAAAGGGATCCGGTGGAAACGTCGCAAGAAGTTACTCTTTTATTGCCATTTTATCCGATTTTCTGCTTGTTTAAGCCTGAATGCGGACATTTGTGCATGCAGGAGCACCTGGGCGGCCCCCTTGGCGGACAGCCCCTCTCGATTCAGACTGGGACGCGCCTTCAGTCTGGCCCCGGAGCGCGTCAGTCAACAACAAAGCCTAATCATGTTTGCCTGAGTCAATGACCGTCTCGCACAAAGCCTTCACTGTTTGAATTTGCAGCAGTTGACACCAATGTGTGAGTCCACTTTAAAAAAAAAATCCCCGAAATGCAACAAAAACTGTAATAGATATTCTGTCGAGCGGCGATGTGAATATACGGGTGGAGGCTAATGTGTTTTCACAAGATAGAATGTGATTTCGAATGCCGACCACATGATCAGTTAAAAGCGTCAGAAAATGAGAGGAAAATAGACGGAAAGCAGTAGAATGTGGCAGCATCTGTGGAAATCTCTTCACGTTGGAGTCGGGGGTGGGTGGGGGAGCGCGCTCAAAGAGTCCAAAATCTCTGGAAGAGCTCGGTTTCAGTGGTCCGGGCATGTGTTTCTGAGAGAGGGGAGCGAGGATGATGAGGAGAAAGGGCGGGGAAGGGAGGAGGAGGAGGGGTGGAGTGGAAAATATGTGTGCGTGTGTGAATGCTGACACACATTATTGAACTGCTTCACATATTTTCAAAAGAGAGTATTTTTTTAGGTATTTTAAGAGAAGGATATCCTGCTTTCAAAGTACTGATGGGAGACCTCGCATAATCAAAAGCTCCTGCCCCGTGTGTTCAGCTGTCCTGCAGGTAGCACACACTCACTGACTTTGGAAATTTGTCAGACTTCTGCAACGAGAGAAATCTGAAGCTCTGAGGAATCTTTCGTATTTTTCTTCAGCTCTGCTCTGTTTTCTTCCCTTTTTCTTCTTCCTCCTGCTGCCGTTCTCTGAAAGTGTCTGGTTTGTCTATCAGTGTGATCAGTGTTCCCACCTCCTCCAGCTTTGGGACTTGGGAAAAGGCTTCTCTTTCGGCACGACTGTCAGGTTTTTCCTGCTGGTTGTTTCCACTACATCCAACACGTCCAAAGTCTGCTGTTTTTTCATCAGCGAGCCGTGTTACTGCAGCACCTCCGCTATCACTGCGCCAGAGACAGCTGACGAGCTTGAGTTTAATCAGCGTTGTAGTCGAGATCGCACAAAGACAGACCAAGACAGGTCCATAACGAAACAAGACCCAGACTGTAGACTGAAAAAGAAAAATGTTCACAAAAAGAAAGGGAACAAGTTGTCCTGGCAGCAACAAAAATACCCTCTGAATTCCTTCTATTTAAGCAGCACAATGCAGCAAATCTACAAAGAAAATAGGTCTTTTTCCAGTCTTAAGACACTTTTGCTTACCAATTTTCTCTATTTTGACTAATTTCAAGCGTTTGAGGCTTTTGTTTATATACCAATTTTAAGATCTGGATTTGCCAAGTTAATATGGCTTCTAAGTTGATAGAAATCAGATGAATACGTTTAATAAGATGCCAGAGGCTGCAAAGTTGGTGAAGATTATCCATCTGCCAATGACAGGAATTCGTTGTGCAATCTAGAAGTGACAGTGGTGGTCTCTAAAAAAAAGTTTGAGGCGAGACCAAGACCTTCAAAAAGTGGTCCAACAAACCAGTTGACCAATGATCTAATATCATGTATTGTAGATTATTACAGATGTGCAGTGCCGGTCCCTCCCAATAACTCAATGGACTTCCACACTGGAGCATTTGTTGGGATGCTGTGCAGGAACCGCTGCGGTGAGCGGATCCCTGGCGAGAGTCTCTGCTCAACTGTGAAAGCGTTTGTGGCGACCCACCACCCGGGATTTCACACCTGCGCCCGCCCTTCACATCTGCTCTCTATGGCCTCTTGAGATTTCCAATGGCGTCCATCTGAGGAGATGGTATTTAGCCAGACTGTAAACTGTCTGTGGCCCCGCCCACCTCTCTCTGTCCTTCGTACTGGCCACAGCCCAATTCAGTGGTGGAAGATTCTGTATTTTTTTTGGACAGCTTCACTGGGTTTTCAGAACAACCAGTCAAAAATATCTTGCTGAACACAGTGGCGATTATGGCACCAGAGGAGTTCAAAGATGGTCACCTGGATTGAACCATATCAAACCTCCCAGCGCTTATTGGTTCAGGAGTGAATGTTTAGTTAAGAGGTGAATCGGGGACATCTCTGCTAAGATTTCCCATTAATTCCCATTAAAAGATGAGCCAAACAAACAGCAGCCAGGACGAGAGCTGTGACAAACTGGCTCATTGTATCCACTATAGATCCATCTGGGAGTGATTCACTTGCTGTGATTTAAAGAGATACTGTTTATTGTCCTCGCAGAGCTTTTTTTTTAAGGGAACAAATACTTCTCATCCTTGACTCAGAAATAAAACTCCATCTGCCATCAAATATTGTTATTGTGTCATTGTAAGTCTCTGGATAAAGTTCTGTTACACTCTCCTCAAGGGCTGTCCAAGCAACACAATAGCAAATTCTTCCTTTTTTTGCAGTCAACAAACACATTTGCGCATAAATGAATTCCATAAATGCTGTCCAACTTCAGCATAAGATTAAAATCACCTTTGGGAATATGACAAGCGTTCCAGAGCATTTCTTCCCCTTTTATACCTTGTTCAGATGCCATCTCGCCTTGACTGCTCCGTAGAAAACCCCCAGTTTAGTACATTACAAACACATCCAGGGTGATAGGCATCTCATAATTGATAGTTATGACACAGTCAAAACACTGCAGACTGTATTTGTGAGGGGGCACTGTATTGTGGAGAGTCTCTGCGCTCGGTACGTATGGAGCTCATTTCCTGTTGCAGATCAGTCGAGGTTAGGCGCATGAATGGGCCTATTTATGTACGCTGAATGGGCTTCAAGATGGAACCAGGTGCTGAAAAGTCTTGAGGGTTTAAACTTGAGTGGAGGCTGTTTGTGTTGTGCATGTAGCCACACTTCCATTTTAATGAGGAAGATAAACTTTAAAGCGATATTTCTGACGATTCACATAATAGGGTGCATTTTCTTCTGATTTTGGTGATGGATGTGATTTTGTGCTTAGTATTTACTGTAGAGTACTAAGTTGTTCACAGTGTAACAGTATTTCAACACTTAAAGGTAATAGGGAGGAGTTTTGGATCATTTTCATGCAAAACTGTACGGTGTCCAAGGGCTGCAAATGTGCTGCAAACACAGAAACCCTGCAAATGAGAAACGCTGCAAATTCATGAAACAAAACAGAAGTGTGCCAGGCCACTAGGGGCACCAAACTGAGCGGCAATTCCCACGAGATTGGTGCATCCCTCAGTTTGGTGCCCCCTAGTTGTAGGTAGGTGTTTCTGTGTTTGCAGCGCATTTGCAGCCCTCGGCCACCGCAAAGTCGGACTTAAAATTGGACATGTTGTCAGAAATGAGGCTCCATGTTCTCTGTGATCATTTACTGGGTGATTGAGGATAAAAAAAAGAAACAAAACCAGACTTGTTTTTCATGCTGATGTATGAAGTTCAGCGTCCAGGTACAAACACTGGGGACAGCAGCTGCAGTCTCATGCGGAACTCAGCACTGTGACCAAGTGCCCTCTCTCCCATCCACATTCTTGCCCTCAGGAACCCCCAAAGAAACCCAGCCTGCTCCCTCCCCTTCTTTTTAGGGCAACAGCTGCTCGATCAGATCCGGACAGGCCGGGCTCTCATGACCGATGGCGGACCTCCACACCTTTGACAGGTTAAAATGTTAAACTTTGCACAGGGGTCACATGACGAAGCTCACAGGCAGCAAAGTTGGAGTGTGAACGCATCGGTCCGTGTCCTTCTGCTGTCGCTTCCCCCTTGTGTGTCAATTTGCAAACTCCAGACTCCAGATAAATCCCAGCGCCGCGCATCTCTCTGAGGCTATCAATTATAGTGATGAAAAAGGAGAATATCAAAGTCAGACTGCCACATCTTTAGCCATAAAACAGCATGTCGAATGACAGGAAGTAACTGTAGCCCGGCTTTAACTTACCACACCTACATTTGGAAATAATTACAAGGCCGTCAATCAGATTAATTGGTGTCAAGTTGCAGGGAACATACAGTATAAAAGCATGCGCGCAGATTGTTCCCTCCCCGTGTCCTCCCAGCCCCTCCTCCTTCTCTTCTTCTGTCTGTCACACACTCCCCTAGACACATGCAAACACACATGTAGCGTATAGGCGGCTACTCTCTTTCCACTCTTGCCCAACCAAGTGAACCGAACTTTATTTGAACAGAAGGACCTATAAAAAGCGCCACGGCTCCGCCAGTGCACCAGCCTTTGAATTAGCCAAGTATTCTTGTAAGGTTTGATTGTTGGGTCATGAGGCAGAAGCCCACAGTGGGTCAGGCCATCCACCAATCAGTGACTCCCTTTTTGTGGGGGTAATAGTGGGGTTAAAGCACGCCAGCAGTTTAGATGACAGACACTTGACCGAAAACATGCCATTATGTCAAGGACTGCCTTTTTTCCCCCCCTCACTTGAAGTTACATTTAGGGGGGGTTGTGCATTCATTTGATGCCAGTCATTCGCTGCCCTGCGAAATGGGACAGTGATGTTGCTCGATTATAGTGCAATTAACTGCATGCCAATTTTACTGTAAATCAAATGTCACATACTTGCTGTTTGAAATTGCAAAATGATTTGAGCAAATAAAAAAATCTGTTTCTTAATTGAAAAGAATCAAAGAAAGCAACATACAACACAAAATTGTTGATAAATGCCCATGCACACGATTTCTTCATATATATTAAAAATATACATAATATATATAAATATACTTTTTCTTGCCAGCTAAGAGTATTTTTTTTCCTCTTCAGATTTTTTTTTTCTTTTTCTCACTTGCAGAAATCTTTAGTATTCGAGGAGTGCACCGCTCTTTTAAGGCCTGATTTTCTATAACGTGACTGTATTTAGTAGGTTTTTATTCTTATATCATATTACGGGTATCTGCAATATGGTCATATGTTGGAATTGATAAATCGCCTCACACAATAAGTTAACCATCAATTTTGATGGGATCAGAGGCATCGATTGCACTCAGATACAATGGGGTTACATAATCACGGGGCAAATAGTGTCTGCTCCTGTAAAAGGAATGTTCCACATATAACTGCATAGTTGCAGCTCCTGGCCAAAAACCATGAATCATAGGACAGACATACATCCAGGAGGACAGAGAGCGAAAAAAAGGAAGAGGGAGAGGAAGAGAGAGAGGGAGGGACAAATATTAGTTACTTCTTCTCCCTGTCTAAGGTGTTGTGGAAAATAAACCTCCTGGCAGAGTCGCAGCCACGACAGCTTTGATTTGGAGGCGACTTTCATAAGAAGTTTGTCCAACAGAAACAGACCCCCACTTTGAGAGGCACAAAAAAAAAGAAGAAAGGAGAAGACAGTTCTCCTGTGGAAAACAAAGACACATTGAGAGCTGTGTCTGAGTGCTGGAAAGATGAACTGATTCCCGGTGCCTCAAGCTGGATTGTGTTAGTGAGAGAAAAAAGGTAACCTCGAGTGGTGATGAAAAACAGAAGAGTTGTGGGTTCCTCTCTCCCTCTTGCTCTCTCCCTCTCTGGTGAGACATCCTCAGTGTCGCCACAGTGGATTGGCTGAAAAGGGGGGGGTTTGTGATCAGTAAACAAACTTTAGTGTATTCCCGGGGCCACTTATTCTTTCGGCCTTTGTCTCCGCCTGTCTCTCTGCCTCTCTGTTTGTTTGCACCCCCCCCGTGCACGCTTGCTCGCTCGGTCGGCGGGCGTCGTGCCCCTTTCGAAAAAGCTGTGAAGGATCTCCCCACCTCGGTTCATCTCGGCCTCCATCTGGAATCACTCTCTTTCTAAGGAGGGGGGGGGGGTTGGCAGCATCCATTAGAGGACAAAATCAGACCCTGAAAAAAAGTTTGGAAACGTCATTTCAGTCCATCAAATACTCCCCTTTAATAATACCAATTTGTGTTGTATTTTATACTGTTGGATTGCCTGATTAGTCACCGTTACAGTGAGGTGCAACTTGTGAGGATGGTGCATTCATGGAATAACACAGCTAAATGCGTGGGTAACACCCCCCTCAAAAATGTGCCAAAATCCCTCAAACAAAAGCTCAGAACTGTTGTCTTAGTCAATCATTTCTCCTCTTTAATAATACCAACCAATGTTGTGTCTTATACTGTTGGTAATCCTGATTAGTCAGCTTTCCAGCAAGGTACAATCTGTAAGGATCGTGCATTCCATGAATGAGCACCAAAGCTCGCCACCAAAATGTGCCTAAAGGTGACTAATCAGGCTTTCCAACGGTGGAAAATACAACACCAATCGGCGTTATTAAAGGGGAGAAATGATTGAATGAAATAACTATTCTGAACTTTGTTTCAAGAGTTTAGTTTCTCTCATTGTCCGTTAACATCATATTTTAAAGAGAGCTTCACACCGGCCAGCGGAACTGCCCTCGGTGTGTGTTTGCGCCCGACTGAGGCCCTCGCACCCATCTTGCGGCGACCGGTCTCGCCGCTGACCCTCGCAACACTCCTGCCCCAGCTGAATCAATAAAAGCCTGCGCTGTCACAATTGTGCACTGCTGACCCCCACCCACACACACACACACACACACACACACACATCCACGTGCACACTCAGTCTCACACACACACACTCGCAAACATGCTTAGTCATGCAGGCAGGCACGGGCACACAAACTCACACATACGAGACACCAGACATTCCCAAATACGTACATTCCTCACACCCCGATGAGATTCTCCGCTCTTTCCTCGGCTCGGTGCCCTCCAGGACAAACAATCTTGTCATGTGAACGCCGCCGTGCCCGTCCCCCCTGTTTGCTTTTTGAGAAACGCTGACATCACGCTGTCAAACCCCCGCCGGCGGATGTTCGGCCCCGACGAGGGTGCAGGAGCAGCTCTGACTTTTGAATTCTTGATTTGATTTATGGCGCTTGCTTGCAACCCAAGATGACTGAGGTTTTTGTGTCGTTGACGTTGCCAGTGGTATTCGCTGGCAGTTAGACGGGGACAATTGTTTGGGGTCAGAGGAGCCGGTAAAAAGAGAATCACCTAAGGAAAACGTTTTAATCTGACACACAAGTGCCGATATCCTATGTAATAATCAGATTTGTGTACTTTAAAGGGACAGTGCACATCATTGGATATGCCAGAATTAGCCAAATAAGGCTAGTTTTCATATCTCGTCCATAAAACACAAGCAATAGTATAATTTTTTTTTTTCAAATACAAAAACGGATGTACAGTACGCATCATTTCAGGCTTTCTTGGGTAAGATGAGTGAGGTTTTTGTGTCGTTGACGTTGCCAGTGGTATTCGCTGGCAGTTAGACGGAAACAATAGTTTTGGGTACTTTAAATGGACAGCACACATGATTGAATATGCCAGAAGTAGCCAACTAAAGCTGGTTTTCATCTCTCGTCTATCAACCACCTTAATAAAACATAAGCAATGGTAATACATTAAAAAAATACAAAAACTGATGCACAATTATCATTATTTTAGGCTTTCTTGGGGCATTTTCAAGCAGGAAAAGCTGCTAAACTCCCCTTCAGAAGTTCTTCTTGACTCTTCCTCATGGCTGACATAATTTTCCTGTGTCAGAACATGGGCAGAAAACAACCAGTGGCTCATTTTGAGTGATGGATGTGTCCTCGGGGAGCAGGTTTTAACCTCAGGGCCGGAGAGAGCAGCAGATTACAGCCAACCGAAGCTCCTCTCTGTGACAAGGAGTGTGAAGAATTTCTGCCTGTGCAGCTCAAGCGTCTCAAGACTGTGATTGGCTTTTGTTTATGTACCTATAATAATTCCCATTCATTTGTTTGGCCAGGCTGTTGTGCATTCCTCGCCCCAGACTGAAGAAATAAATGAAATGAGCGGGGGCTGGTATTCAGCTGCGTCAGGCACTGCGCCTATACATCCCTCCCTCGGAAACGGAGCCAGAGAACTAAATACAGAAAGCATAATACTGCAGATGCAAAAACATAACCGCACATACTAATCTGTCTGTTTTGAAAAGTGATACCAGTGTGTTTCGCCCGTGCTCGATCCCGCTCCGTTCCCCGGGTCACGGTGAATGCTCTGGCCGACTCTGTAATCTGGCTGAAAGCAGGCCACATGGCCCTTTATCTCGTGAGGAGATCCCTCTGTGTGGCTGCTCATTCTTTTCACCCGGCATCTAAGCCTCTCAGGAATGCTGGACTCTCGGAATCGGACTGAGGGTGCAAAGCGTGCATGTGTGCAGGAGCCGGCCATTGTGTTCCAGCTTGTCTGTGTGTTTGTGTGTGTGTGTGTGTGTGTGTGAGTGTGTGTGTGTAGATGAGTGCCCATTGCATTTTCTCTGTGTATATGATATGCATGACCCGCCGCTTATGATTACACAGAGAACACTGTGGATTATAGCTCTCTCTCATTAAATTGGAGGACTGAAATAGCACAGAAATATATACGCCAGAGCAGGACTTTCTGCGGCCACAAGTGTCTCTAAATGCATGTAAAGCTTTGTTTTTTTCCCACCCCTTTGCAAAAAAACAGCGCTGTTGTTCAGACTGGCGGCCCTTCTGGAACCTCAGAGTCTTACAGAATTATGTTTCTCAGTCACACGTGATAATCTCACAAATGAGTCCAATTGAACTCATTAACCTCGGTGCCGATGAAGTGGGTCAATTCTCGCACCACAAAGGTCTGCGCAGACTCTTGCCTGCAGTGAAATATCAGCCAAAATGGATTTGATTAGGATTTATTTTCTCTCAATACAGTGATGAGCGAAGAAACGGAGGATAGAGAAAAAAATGCACATTTCATTTGATTTGTGCCCAAAAAAGCATATTTCCAAGCGTATATTTTGTTATTGGCATTCCCTGATTGGTTTTTCTTGCTTGCAGCATCAAACCATAATCAGTAATAGGTAAAGTTGGCAGTAACTTGATGAACACTGTTATATTTTTCATTTTAAAAGCCAAAATGATGAAGACTTAAAAAAAACTTGAAGTAGCATAAGGGCCTGTCTGCGTTTTGTCAAGAGGCAACTGCAAATCTAAGCATGAAAAAAGGCTAATATGACCTGCACCATTTTCACAATAAAGTAGTCAGAGTCTGAGATCCTGTTTGACGAGCAGCAGGCCGCTGTGGTTTTCTACAGCAGCGGATAAGCCTCCCTCGCTTGGATATTTTCGTTCGTGTGCCATTTAGAGGACTGCGGCTGAGTGGCAGCAGGGTGGGGGTCTTTGCTCTGGCACCTCAGGCATTTTATACAAGAGAGCACGGCCCCTTGGATTTCACCTCCATCCATCCGTCTTTCCTTCCTTCATTCCATCCCTCCTTGGGCTCCTGCTTCAAAACTTCTCATCAATGGCCTTTTTGAGTCGGGCTGTTTGATTATAAACATAGCTTCTTTTTTTTTCTTTGAGGAGAGAAAAAAAAGGGGGGTTGGCGGGTGTTGATGGTGGCCAATTTCCAAAAGTAATGGAAGTAAGAGCGGAAGAGTAAGGGAATGAAAAAGCGGAATGAAAGCACAGGAGATGAGGGAGAGATGGAATGGAGGGAGGAAATGGAGACAGAAGCCTGGTGTGTGATGGCTTGAATATATATAATATATATCATAGATTTAAGACTTTTCACTACTTTTACTACAATATATATCTCCAAAAAATCACATTAGAATAGACTTTCTATCTTTAAGAACGCAGCTTCCGATATCCGATCCAAATGAGCAATTGTATATTTAATTGAGTTCTCCCCTCGGTCTGTGATGTCATCTCTGCCTCGCCACTAGAGGGTTTTTTTTAAACCACAACACTACAGGTTTTTGTTCCCTGAGCTGGATGAAAAATAGAGTTGTTGTTAAATTATGCTGAATATAAGGCACAGAGGGGGTGGGTGTAGGTCGGGGGCAGGAAGTGTGTTCAGGCAGAAGTGGAACCCGAGGTCTAAAGTAAAGAGAAATAGGATCGAGCGCGACAGAGAGTGGAGGAGAGTGTGGTAGGAGACTTTTGGGAGAATAATACCAGAGCTGGAAGGGGGAAGAGCGAAGAAAGGGGGACATTATACATTTAGATTTGAGATGTAAAGTGGCGTTTCCATGTCTTGGAATTTGTACCCCATAACATTTCACAGTTATACTACAAAATGTTGTAAACTGCACCCAGAGTTTGGTCTTGTAGGCTCTCCCTTGGCCATTCCTACATGAAGTTTGGGGAAATTTGGCGTCAATTTTCTCTCATTACAAATGTCAAGTATTTGTATGACATGAATATGCACTTTTCCCAACACACAAAGTCAAGAGTATCAGGTTTTTGGTCTCCATTAAAAAGAATGAATACACAAAGGGAAAAGAAAAAAGGGGGAGGCTGGATCGCTAAGAGAAGAGACTGGATGAGGTGGGAGGAAGAGGAGGAAGGAAGGTGAAGTGAGGGATTGTGGAGAGAGAGTGAGGAGAGCGAGGTGACAGCAGATTTGTTTATTGACCCCCCCCTCCCCGAGCAGGCTCCAGGGGTCTAAAAGGAGAGTAGGACTCTGCAGTTGGCTGACCTACCGAGGACAGTTTAAAGGTGTTTTAAAGACTACTCGGGTAGCCTGAAACTTTCACTGAACTGCTTCATGCGATGTTCGACGGTGAGAAATAACCGGAACAGACATTAGAGAGAGGGTTGAAAAATAAGAATGAATACAGCTCAGATGCTGAAGTGGATTTAACAATAGCGTGAGCAGAAGCCTTCAAAGATTCTTACTGGAAAACGTCAGCATGGAACCTCTGCAGATGACATTCCCTTCCCTTTTCTATACAATAAGTAACAAGAAATATGATTTTCAGTGCATGTTTATTTAGAGTCCAATGATATTAAGCAACGAATGAGACTACGAGACTTAAATTGTCTGAAATTGCACCACATCCCCTGGAGAAAACTGTTTTTCTCTCTCTGTCGTCACAGCTGCACTTCTTTTCTCATAAAATTCATCACTCCGATGGTTTCATTTACTGATCAAATGTACACCAAGCTGCGGAGGATTGATTTGATTTCCTGACCGCATTGCTTCCCATGTTTGCGTCGTCTCGTGTGCATTTTTTTCTTCCACATATCTGACAGACAGACGAGGACCGATGGCTTAATACACTTATTCTTTAATCACTCACCATCCCGATTTGCTTTGATGAAATATTCCCATCACATTTGATCTGATGTGTGGTAAAGGTCGGCCGCATAACCCCATTCATGCTTCCCTTCCGAGGAAAAGGAAGAAAAAAAAAAACCATCGGACTAATTCAAACCAGTGTTTCCTCTTGCAATTGTTTCTCAGCATTGCTTTTCTGTGAGTCTGTCTGGACTGAATTTGAGCAAATACAAGATAAAAGAAAATAAACGTTTTCGCCATAACTGCCATTAAGCACAGTGTGAAGAGGAAGGATACTGAAGACTGAACGGAACTGGTGGACCATTTCGGTGATCATTTAAACCAGAAGTAAGAGACAATCTACTCTCTATATGTGGTTCTTTAATTTAGTTTTCGGTTTGTTGGCTTCCAGAAAACGCATACAAGACTTGGAATGAGCAACAGCATAAAGACGCTTTGATTTATTCTCTAGACATGAAGTGGACAAACTTGCAGTGGTGTAACACTGTGTGCGGCACTTTTACTATCACAATTTTGCAATCAGATGTGACAGTTTTACTCAAAAAGAGAGACGCGGTTAAACTGGGAAGAACGAGGCACAAAGATAGGAAAACACCGGACTGAAATAAACATGAAGTAAATACACCTCTGGTATAATGGCATTTTCTCTCATTCGCTTCCCCTTACCTCAGGGCTTCCCACTTCCCCCCCCTCATATGCTCATATGTTTATTTCGCCGAGTATCACGTTCCCTGTGCCACCAGAAAGTGCTGACAGCCACGTTAGCGGAGCTCGGCCGGTATCAGTAGTCCAGCTCGACTCCAGCTGTGGAGAGAAACACTGGGGGACGCGATCGGGGAGGCAGGAAGCAGGTCACTGGGCCAACAGAGAGGGGCTACCTGAACCCAAACAGACAAAAGAGCAGTGTTCGCCTGTCGCTGCTTCTATGCCCGTGCATGTGGCGGCGATAACTCTTAAATAGATTAAAAGAAAACCAAACACGTCGTGGCATATTTGTCCTGTGGCCGAAGTTTATTCATGGTGTGTGTCCATGAATATGAATCGTCCACACAGAGATGTATGTGTTTGTGACCCAGGGCTGGAAATAGTGAGGCATAGTGTCGCATTTTGGGATACTGTAGGCCTTCCTGTGTGTGTGTGTGTTTGAGAGTGCCAATTCATACTCGCCTAAAGAGAAGACTGTGCACGGTGGCGAGCGAGAACATGCATTTATTTATATAAATATATATATACAGGATCACTGTTCGATCTACAGTACAGCACTCTCATCAAACGGCCCCCTTGTGGAAGAAATGCGCGCTGTCCCTGGTCAGAAAAAGAGCAGCAATCCTCTAAGCTGCTTATAGTGCACCATTAAACAAAATGAATCAGGAATTAACCATTCTTGCCAAACAACATGGGGTATCTAGAATGGCAGCGTTGGCATTATCATCTGTTTTAATGGGCTTATTCCGGAATAATGGATTTAGTCACACAAAGAGGTCCCTAAAAGGAATAATGCAGTAGTGGATTAGCAAATAGTCTGACCACAACAGTACATGTCCATTTTGTTTTATTAATTTTTTTATATCCACCGGCACGTTTATTCAGTCATCTCCCTTTTGTCTTTAAATTGGGAAAATATGCCACTACAAGTGAAAGACTCATTTAATCCCAACCCGAATAAAATCGATCCTCCAAAATGTGTCAGCGCCTCTCTGTGCTGCCTGTGTTTCCCAGCTCCGGTGTGGACCCCCCTCGTCGGATTGGGTTGTTGGTAAGATCAACGCGCTTTAATCGGCCGGTGGCGGGGGTCCAGCAAATAGCTTCGGAAACAAGCTCAATGGCCGCTCTGTTCACCTGCGGCACGGAGTCAGGTGGGGCCTTTTTTTTTTTTTTTCCAG
>CAESWR010001011.1:94028-106821 GCA_903171835.1 Mullus surmuletus
TCCCACTCCCCCCACTCCCTTCCACTCCCCTCCACAGTCTGTGACGGAGGCGCTGCTATCTCTGAGGATGATCTACCCACGCAGGAACCTGCCAGCAGAGCAGTGGCGGAGCGCCCAGCTCCTCAGCCTCCTCAGCGCCCCAGCTGCCATGCTGGACCCGGCCTGCTGCGATACCGTGAGCCCCCTCGTCCTCCCCTCCTCACCGCGCTGCCTGTACTTATCTCTGACAGAGGCACAATGGCAGAGGAAGGGGATAATGTTGGTCTTTAAGCGGTAGTCAGGTGTCCACATTGTGCATGTTTCTGTTAAGGGGACCTTTTGTGGGACCTTCTTGCGTGCAAATGTCACCCAAGGTTTACCAGTTAAATGGATAGTTCACCCAAAAAGGAGAGTTCACTAATTACCTCAAGCGTTTGTGAAATGAGCAACACAGCCAAACGTGTGGAAACGCCCCCCCAAAATGTGCCAAACATCCACCTGTGACTGGCACACACCTGGAAGCACTTGAAACGCAAAACAAGAGTAACTAGAGAATATTGCAGGGGATTTAGGCACATTTTTGGAGGAGAATTACCCATACGTTTAGCTATGTTGCTCTTTCCACAATGCACAATCCTTACAACTTGTACCTTGTTGTAAAGGTGACTAATCAGGGTTTCCAACGGTATAAAATAAATATACAATACCAGTTAGTATTATTAAAGGGGAGAAATAATAGACTGAAAAAACGTTTCCAAACTTATTTTTTAGGAGTTTAGTTTTAGAGAGTAATGCTAATGTAAGGAAACCTGCAAATCAGCATTTGTGTGCACCTGGACTGCCGTTTACAAAACCCCTTTGTGAGCAAATCCTTTAAATATATTCCGGCGATGCTGAACCACAGATGCTCGAATGATGCTAAGAATAAGAGTAGTCCTTTTCAGGTCGCTTACAATCCCTTTGGTATTTGTAAGTCCACCGATGTGCATCTATTGTGGAGCTATCATTTCACGCTATCATGAATCGCTTTATGCGCCCTTCAAACACTGCCATTTTGATGTAATGTTGCCATCCTTGCTCCCACTGCTCCCACTCCTCGTATAAGAGCTGCCAGGCAGCTATTTGTCTCATGATTCGATGTTTTATGAAAGACACCCACTCTTAAAGGCTGTAGAAAATACAGGTGGGTCTCTTGAGGCGTATTATAAGATTTGCGGGAAGTCAGTCTGGTGCGTCGTGCGTTACGAGCAAAGGGTTTATGGTCTTGAATGGTTAAGGACTATTGATGTCTCCTGAGAAGCAGAGAAAAGAAAGGCTTGTGTGACGACAACCATTTAGCAGTTGGATTTTATGTTACGCTGAAAAGTCAGCCACAGGTGCATGAACGGTGGCGGCAAATGGATCTGTCAGTCAGTCGGTGTGTGTTTCTGAATCCTCCACAGATGGCGTGTGAATACCTGTCTATGGAAGTGATGGAGCGGTGGATTATTAGTAAGAGCTCTTTTATTCTCTCACCACATTTGGATTCAGCAAACAGTTCATGTTTGTTCGCATTTAAGTCATATGTGTCTGTTTTTACTTTTCAGAAAGTGATAGACGCTAAGGTTGCCAATCAATTTCTGAATATCCAATTGGCATGGCTGATTTTGGTAGTGCTGAAAATGTTGGCATATAAAATTGACTGCAGGATTAGTTTCAAAGTGGAGCTGTTTTTTGATTTTAAAGCCTAGCAGGAAAAGATCTGCAACCCAATGCTTGTTTTTTTTTTTTCCCTCTGCAGTCGGCTTCCTCCTGTGCCACATCAGCCTGAATTCCAACCAGCCTTCTCAGGAGCTGTGGAAAATGGCTCTGCGGAGTGGCCTGTACCTCACCCTTACCAGAGACGAGCTGCTCAACATACACAAGGTCTCCGAGGATCTCTTCGACGGCATCAAAGGGTGCGTGAGCTCCACTGTGCCAGAAAGTCCGGGTTCATGAATAAAGAATTAAAAAAGAGAGATAATAAGGAGCCTGGTATTGCAAACACTTTCAAAGTCGTACTGAAATGTTTTCATATCACTGCTCTTGGATTGGTGAGCCTTGAACTGTGAAGGACGTCTCATCCGGCATCTTAAATCGCTCCATAACTCATTAGATGAGGAGCTGAACTGAGTCCACAGCAGCTCCACTGTCTTTTGGACGTGCTGACAATTTTAGGATTATTCATTATGTTATGACTACAAAATGATTGAACTGGATGTACTTTTGCTCAGAAAGGCTGTAACATTTGACCTTCTGCCACCCAAAAGTATTCATATGAAACAGATATCATATTAGCATGAATTATACATACTTTTATTACTTATTTTGTAGCATGGAATGTTAGAAAAGGCTTGATCAAGTGATATTACTCAAGCAGAGAACAAGCAACAGTAGCTATGAGAAAACAGACCCATTTATGATTAACCAATGGCTTACATACATTTTAACCCTAAACATAACAATATTGCACAATTTAATAAATTAATTTGGAATTGCATAAAATATATTGGAGACGGTGAAAAATAACTGGAGATTTTAGATGCAGGCCGATATATATATTTTTTTTGCTGATATCGGACCGAGATCTGATATCCGTATCAGATCGGGACACCACTAGCTGCAATACAATTAAATTACACACTGGGAATAAGATTAAAGCATCTTCTGTGAAAATGTTTCTTACAGTCATGGCCAACAATTCCTCCATGTTTTACTGATTTTAGATTCTCTTCTCCTTTTTTCCCCCCATCAGATACAGTAAACGGGTGGCCGATATAAAAGAGTGCCGTGAGTATGCCATCTTGAACAGGTGAGTGTGACTGGTAACCACCACTTTGATTTTATGGGATGAAATATGAAAATGCATTCACATTCCAACGATGCTCTCAACAGCGGCGCAATGCACAGAGAGCGGAGGCATTATCTCAGAGGAGCGCTGAAAGAGTTGCACACAGTTCTGGAGGACGAACCTGGACTTCTGGGACCAAAGGTACATTCGAATGTTTCATCCAGGGTTGAAACATTGTTCACCTGGGAAATATGGAGTTATATCGGCCTGCATTTAAAATCAGCCCTTCTATATGTAAGCCATTGGTTAATAATAAATGAGTCGGTTTTTCTCATAGCTACTGTTGTTGACTATTGATCTCTGTTTGAGTAATATCACTTGATCAAGCCTTTTCTAACATTCCATACTACAAAATAAGTCATAAAAATATGTATGTTTGGTGCTGATATGGTTTCGGATCCGTATCAGTATTGGGAAATACTCAAGGCTGCAATATTGGTATCGTATTGGAAGCGAAAAAGTTGTATTGATCACACGACCTTTACGCTGATATGTCTGTCTTCTCTGCGCTAATCCAACCCTCAAAAGGCCCTGTTTGTCTGCATGGCCCTGTCGTTCGCCCGCGACGAGGTCCTATGGCTCGTCAGACACTCGGAGAACATGCCAAAGATAAAGACACCGGAGGACTATATCGACAAGTAGGTCATAGTCGCAGAGGAATCACAAGCAGGGCCGCCGCAGCTGGTGGTCACACGATTGTGCATTAGTCGCATTATACACATTAGTGGTGGTGGGGGGGGTCTTTCTGACACGGAGAGGGAGGAAGAGAAACCTCAGAAGCTTTTGGTATTCATGTCCGCGCAGCAGCTGCGTGTCTGCTCACTGGAATAATCTTCAGTTATGGACAGTGATTTTCATTAAAATTGTATCATGGCTTAGTTTCGACAGCAGGGGCTCTCAGAGTGGGGGTCTGGGGGCCACTGAAGTGCTGGGAATGTCTTACAGGGGCTTTGCTGAACCTCAGGCATCTTTGACAGAGCACCGCTTTGATGAAGGAAATTTAATTCTGGAGAGAAATAAATAAATAAATAGATTGTTGCTGATTATAATAATAGTAATAATAATTGACATTATCATTATTAGTAGTATTATTATTATTATTGCCACCCCAACCAAAGAGATTTGAAAAAAGAAAAAAGGAAGTCCCCATTGATTAAAAAATGTGACAAATGTTTCTCAATTCTTATGTTATTATCTCTTATTTCAAATTTCTTCTCGTCTGTTTTCAAGTCAGATGGCAGAGCTGCTGTTCTACATGGAGAAACTAAAAGGACTGATGAGAAAGTACATCCAGGTTATACAGCGTTACCATGTTCAGTACCTGGCCCAGTTTGATGCACTGGTTCTCAATGACACAATTCAGGTAGATGTGTGAGTGTGTTTGTATGTGTGTCTGTGTGTGTGTGGCTCTAAGGACATACTGCAAAGTGCATTTGAAGCACCATCAAATTCCGTTTGTTTATCACTTGGTAGAGCAATGCAAACCAATTCTAAGTCACTCAAGCTTTTCATATCCAAGTATCCAATAACAGCATGTATCCCCCTTACTTTTTCGGACCCCCCCCAGAACATGTACGTGTGCCCAGAAGAAGAGTCCGTCCTGCTGAGTTCATTTGTTTCCCTTCTGTCTGCTCTCTCAATCAAACAAGGTAAACTGCTTTACGGCGCTGATTAGTTTAGACGGAGTCCGTAATAATGTTATCTGGCTAAAATAAATGGAAGCAGATTGCATTCGAAATGCAGGGCAAAACGAATGCCGCTCGGGTAACGGTGGATTGCGTTTCCCTCCCGCAGTGGAAGCCAAAGAGGAGTTTGATTTCCGAGCCGTGAGGATGGACTGGCTGAGGCTGCAGGTATTGTCAGCGTTGAATGTCTCACAGGTGTCCGATTTTCCACATTTGCTACAGAGCTCTTGTGTTTCAGGCCTACACCAGCGTCCACAAGGCCCCTCTGCCGATAAAAGACTACCCCGATTTAGCAAAGGTGATGAACATGATCGAGTTCCACACCCGGATGGTGGACAGCGTGGAGGACCTGCTCCAGGAGACGTCAGACGTGTCCATACTCGGGTATGAGCGCGTCTCCTCTCCTCCGCTCTCTGCTGTTCTTCTCCCATCTCACTCCCCGCCGTGATCCGTCTCTCAGCTTCTGCCCGCGGGTGTTCGAGAAGATGTTTTCCCAGAGCAACGAGGAGCTGACGATGAAGCGGTATCTCATGGCGTTCCCCGTGGTCTGCTCCCAGTTCGACCAGTGCGGCCACCCTCTCTGCCCAGAAGAGGTCAGTGTTCGGTCACCTACTCGCAAAGCTATCGATCATCTGCTGGAGAGCGTTTCACACACTGCAGGAAGTCAACACGAGGCTTCATTGGCACTCTCATGTCTGGTTGATCATGTGGTGGACTTTGAAATCTGGTGTCCCTTTGGATATAAATTCTGTGCCAGTAATTTGTAGGCGTGTCCTGATCCCGATGATATCAGCAAAAAAATGAGTATTGGATTATATCGGCCTGCATCTAAAATCTTTGATATAAGCAATCCGATAAAAGCAGTGCATTCCAGACTTCTAGTAGAATATTCTTATGTTTAAGTTAAACTGGTGGTTATTTTGCACTTAAATAATATTATTATATTATATTATATTATAATATTAGATTTTTGTTTTATTGGACTTTTTGAGGTTATTTTTGATGGTGATGCAGGTCTTCCAATTCATTTTTTTATTCATTTTATTCAATTGTAGAATATTCTCATGTTTAAGGTTAAAATGTATGTAAGTTAATAATAAATGGGTCAGTTTTTCTCATAGCTACTGTTGCTCACTATTGTTCTCTGTTTGAGTAATATCCCTTTATCAAGCCTTTTCTAACATTCTATACTACAAAACAAATAATAAAAGTATCTTTGATTTGTGCTGATATCGTATCGTATTGATATCAGTATCAGCCAATACTCAAGGATGCAATATCGATATCGTATCGGAAGTGAAAAAGTTGTATCATGACACCCATAATAATTTGTACTGAAGGCGTTCTTGCTCTTTATTACGCTTAGATGGACGCAATGGAGAAGAAGAGTCTCCGCCTGTGTGTGACCTTCCTGGAGCAGATCGCCAAGCAGACCAGCAGCATTGTGTTGGAGATCTGTGCCGAGCAGTGCAACCTCAACGACCAGGTGAGGCCTGAATCTATTTAAACAAATTGATTCTGCTTATCCAAATCCAATCACACTCTGCGCATTAGAGGATTTTCCCCGCTGCCTGTGGACAAACAACATAATCTGAGTGGAGTGATAAGACGGGCCTGTAACCCCAGGATTGATTAACGCTGTGGTGTTTCATCAATAACCCGAGGAAAAACCACAATGCAAATGTTTGTTCGTTTTGTCCGTGAACGCCAAACAATCCTAGTTTGTCATCAGATGTTTTCTCGGCGAGGTTCTTCCTCTCTCTTTCTCTCCTCTGCATCATCTTCTCCCTCCTCTCGAACCCCTCAGCTAGAGGCCAAGAACTGTGCCGAGACCATCAGCGCAGCTCGCCGCAGGAAGCAGAAGAAGGCCATGCCAAAGAAAGGGGAGGTCCCGAAGGAGAAACCAGGGGCTGAGAGCATGAGGAAAAATCGCTCAATCGTCACCAAGTCAGTATTTCCAGTTGCTACCTCTGATTGTTGTTTAAAAGCAGCAATAAGCAACCAAACTCCTCAAAAAAGTTTGGAAACATTATTTCAGTCAGTCATTTCTCCCCTTCAATAATACCAATTGGTGTTGTATTTTACACTGTTGGAAAGCCTGATTAGTCACCTTTTCAACAAGGTACAACTTGTAAGGATCATGCATTCATGCAATGAGCAACACAGCTAAACGTTTGGGTAATTCCTCAAAAAATGTGCCAAAACCCCCAGTCACAGAAAGTGAATGGATGCCAACAGGAGAATATTGCAGGGGGTTTATTGTGATGTTAAACTTGCATGAAAAACATTGAATCCCTGCAAAAAGGCAAGAAAACACGGGTAGCAAGAGCTAAGAAGTGCCACGCTACACACCAGATGCCGCCGTTGCTCAGTCAGACTCCCTTTTTTAGTCAGATAAACACTGAGCCTCAAAAGGTTAGAGAAACACTGGCACGGCGCATGTTTGTAGAAATGTTTGAATGTTGCTTTGCCCCCCCCCCCCCCCCGCTTTGAGGTATTTGAATTGCACTCATTCACTCTTTGAGGCAAAACAATTTCAAACTAATTTCACCTGAACATGCACGTTAATGAGTTTTCCCCACAACACCTTCCTGCAGATGTTTCACAATAAGAGCATTATTAAGAAATGATGCCCCATTGAAGTAGTTGAGCGCTCGTAATTCGAAATGGATGCAGATCGTGTTAAGTTTGTATTAACAGCGTGCAGTAACAGCATGCAGTAACTTTGAACAATGCAAACGGGAGGGAGATCTCTTATTAAAAAACAATAAATGACACTTGTGAAACAGGTGTCATTACAGAACAAAAGCCCTTTTACCCTCTGTCACATTCGAGTAAAATAATCCTATATCTGTAAATGTGATAGGGTGTTTTTTAAAGGATATTTTATTTTCACGGACCTCCTGCAATTACACCACGGACCACTCGGGGTCCGCAGACTCCCGGTTGAGAAACGCTGCTCTCAAGCGTCTTAATTAAGAGTTGTGGCCCTCTGCCCCCCCCCCCCTCGGGTTTCCTCCCCTCTGCCTCAGTTTGGAGATGTGGTTTCCAACTCTCCTCCATGTTTATGACCTTATTTGTCCGAGGGAAGAGCATCCGTACAGCATGACACCACTGTCAAAATACTTCTTCTAAATACTTAGGAACGTCCTCTTGTCTCTCCTTCACTCTTTTCACTCTCTTCTTCTCTTTTTTATTTGTCTCCTCCCCAGCATGGACAAGATGCATCTGACGCTGACAGAGCTCTGCTCCTCCTACAGCCTCTGCGGCGACTTCATCGTCTTCGACCACATCGTGGTTCCCAGCGAGTTCCTCCTCTCGCATCTGGAGACGTGCCTGACCGAGTACGCCGGGCGGGGGGGACGGGGGGTGGGGGTGGGGGGCTGAAAAAGAGCGGTGGCCGACATAACGAGGCTTGTTAAAACTGGTCCCTGAAATGGCATTTGCACATTTTACATCCCTCAAAGCCCTCGGCGCTGCTTTACTGTGCCGTGTTGGGATTATTTTTTGCTTATGCAGCTTTGGTGGATTCATTAAAAGAGGGGTTTTAAATTCAAGGGAACGTACTGCCCGCTCATAAACCTTCCACACCTTGACATGTGTGCAAATATATGTCACTGACAGTGTTGGGCAAGTTACATTATAATATTACTGTCTTTGAATTTTAAGGCATTGCACTACTTTTAAGTTACTTTCACCAAAATAACTGGAAATATGGATTCAGTGTGCTCAATAGATTCAGTGCGGCTCATTTACACACCAAGTCGGAGGTGATGTGGTCTGACATAATGGCTGAGCTCGGTTTAAGGCTAACAGCAGTACAATATAATGGCCGCAGTTACGGCTCATGGCGCATTACATATTGTGATAGAGATACTGTAACTTTCGGTGTATTCATATTGAAATCAACAGAGCTAGAGGCTACTACTGTATATTGTAACCCTTTTTACATTTCTATGCCTTTGTTCACAGAGAATAACAGCATAATGAGACATTTTTTCCCCGTAATGCCTTACATTAGCGCGCTACAGCAAAAAGTCATGCATTTCAGTAACTGCATTACTTTTGTAATGCATTACCTCCAACTCTGGTCACTGAGTGGGCCGAGCTCAGCAGAAATGTTGCACCCTGGCGTTACGGCGCACTGGGAAAATCAGCTCGAGCCGCATTCTTTCCAAATTGTCAGTCGATCACAGATGTGCACACGTTTTTCCTCGGCTCCTCCAGTAAACGAGGCAGTCATTTGGGGCTCGTCTCTTCCCGGACCGCTCCGTGTCAGGCTGTGTTGCGCACTCTCGGAAATCACCCAGGAGATCCATCATGTCGCTCCCTCGCTCTGTGTCATTTCTGTGCTAACTGTTATTTGGATTAGGGCTTGGTACCGGGGCAACCTCATGTTTCTGTGTATACGCTCTGCTTAGTCTCCCTTGTCTAAGCTGATGATTATCTCCCGCGTCCCCCCTAAAATTAGCACCCTCGAGTGGCAGCACGCTCCCAGTGATTGGTTCCCCTCGGACCTGAAAAAATGACACGCGGTCCAGTCAGGGGACGGAAGAGATGGAGAAAAGAAAGGCAGGAAAAATAAATAAATAAGTCGAGCCCCGGAGCAGCGGGTGTGACGACCTAATGAGAGCGCCGCCGAGCCGCCACGCCTCGTTTGAGCCATTTTTAGGCCACCATCTGTCCACCCTCGGTCCACTCCGGCCCCCACACCGTGATTAGTGACGTGGGTTCAAACGTGTTTCCTGCAGGGTCATCGTGAGAATGGCCAATTACAACCAGGCCACCCAGGAGATCGCCCGTCCCCTGGAGCTGCTGGCGAGGATCCGAGCCTACACGGCCAGCCTGCAAAGCCTGAGCAGCTACATCAACGTGGACGTCACCCGGCTGGTGAAGAACGTCCTGCTGCAGCAGACCCAGCCGCTGGACTCCCGCGGGGGGCAGACCCTCACCAACCAATACACAAACTGGTGTGTGTGCGCTGCGTGACGTCTGTTTTTCTAAAAAAGCATTTTTCAACCGGCGTGCCAAGACTGGGGCTTGATATTATGATACCGGTACCCTTAAAATGATACCAGTTGAGAACTTCATTTGATACTTTTTGTGACTTCATTCAATTTTAATCATGCGAATTGAAAGCAATCAGCTGTCCAGATGTCACCACTCCTCTCCATTCAAAAGATTTTTACATTTTTTTCTAGATCTGGGTACAAAAGTATTGTTTGGCGCAGTTTTTATACTACTTGGTACTGGGCTGTTTTCGGTCGATACCTGAAAGCCCTAGTCAAGACTCACCTTTTTAATCAGGCTTTTTACTGATTTGTTTTTGCCTGTTTTCTTTGGATTTTTTTTATTTTGATAAGGTTTTTGAATTAATTATTCATTTATTTATGTATGTCTCTGCTCTTACTCTTCTTATCAAATTCATGCCTTTCAATACTTTTTTAAGGTTTTTATCTCTCTGCTTCTAGATTATTCTTACCTGCGAGAGAGCATTTTACTCATTTGTTCATTTTATTCCTTTTACTTCACCTTTTCTTACGGTTTTGGTTCCTCATATTTAATTTAGCTCCAGTGTTTCCCAAAGCTGGCTCTTCAATGTGTGCTTTTGGGTGTGTGTGCGCGTATGTGTGTGTGAGTATATTCATGTGGGAGTGGGAGGGTTGGGTTCTGTTGTTGTTTTTAGCCTCTCTGGGGAACTTTGAACTGCATAGTGTATGGAAAGTTCCATATAAATAAAGCTGAATTGATTTTGATTTGATCTGTAATCGCAGGTACCTGGAGTGTCTCCTACGCCAGGCCAGCAACTCCCTCATCATCCACTGTCCCACGATGCACTGCTTCCTCAACCAAACTACAGACAACGAGCCCAGTTTCAGAGCGGAGGAGTTCTCGGATATTTCAGGTTGGCTCCCAAATACGCTACTATTCGCCGATTAAAGTTGGAAAAAATATTATTATTATGATATGTTTACAGCAGTCTTTTGGAAGGAGACGCTTTTTGTCCCCAGGAACTAATAAGAAAGTTTGCTGTAAAAATCTGTCACTGCAGAAAAATTAAGAATGGCTCAAATTCAGTGTCGCTGCTAATCATGGAACCATCTGAGGCTCTAATGATAATGATTGAATCCTCCTTGAACTGCATTTTGTGGAAAGTATTTGAGTTTTTTTTCTTTTTTCCCATTGAAATACTGCGGAGTTATGTAAACAAACTGGCATGTTGAGGGTTAAAATCCCCCTCAAATAATTATCATTTGCTATATATATTTCAGGCTGAAGTTTATTAAAAGATTGACTCATTTAGAGTGGAAAAAAATATGAATGTTATTTTTACAGCAGTTTTTAGGGAGGGGACGTATTTTGCAAGTTATTGTAAGGAATTCTTAAGACTTAGTAATATGTCTCTCTGAAAACACATAGAAATGTGTTTTTTTCCATTTTCATTTTTTACAGACACTTTTTTTTAAGAGTGTTGAATGCACTAGTAGATTTAATGGTCACAGAAAAACCAGTCCGGAGGATGACTCACACTTTTTCTGCAGAAGCACCTTGCAGATTTGAGGATAATTGCTCGGGAAGAAGCTGGTTATTGCGGCGCTGTGCCAGATTTTTCCTTCTCGCGCGGCTGCCCTGCGGTTTATTCCGACACTTCACGGCTAATGTAAACTCGGGTGTTGCTTTCTCAGCTCCCCGCTCTTCCGCCCCTGCTTCAGAACTACTCGAGCATCACTTCGCATCCTCTCGTCTCCACCTCCGGCGTGGGAGCAGATGACCTCCTCATTATTGTATCTAGCCAATATACTCTTCATTATCCCAGTGCGCGTCAATGCAAACACGACCATTACACACACTTACTCACCAAGGCGCACCTACACACACGGTGCCTTGGAGACCGCTGCTCTTCGACAGACGCCCCCTCATGATGTCACCACCGCCACTCTAAATTTAGTCGGCAGAGAGGTATCTGCCGCCTCGTGGTGCCTCGCTCGCCCGTCCATTAGCCGCCTCTTGGTTTTCAAACACACGTGTGCTTTTACATCCATATTCAGGAAGAGAGGTTGAGTTGTGTGAAAGGTCTAATAGCTGCGCTTGTCGTGCTCTCATTGATTCAACCCAGCTGCGCGCACAAATCAGATTTAATCCGTGTTCCTGTAGTCAACTGGCACAGAGCGTAGCTTGGTGTTTCAATCTTGGAAGGGGGAAAAAAAGAAAAAAGAAACCGTACCTTTAAGACTTGTCCTTTTGTAAATTTCCATCAGCATCTTTGAAGATGGCAAACCGCACCTCACATCCTTCTAATTGTGATCTTTTCATTTTAGAGTTACGAGCCCTGGCGGAGCTTCTTGGCCCCTACGGTCTCAAGTTCCTGAGCGAAAACTTGATGTGGCACATCACCTCCCAAGTCACAGAGTTGAAGGTACAGTGTGTTGTTGAGTTTGTTTTGTTTTTTTTCCAATGAGTCCCATCACAATGAATCCCCTGTAATATTCTCCTGTTGGTATCCATTCACTTACTGTGACTGGGAGTTTTGGCACATCTTTTGGGGAGAGTTACTCAAACGTTTAGCTGTGTTGCTAAAGTCATACCTCATTGTAAAGATGACTAATCTGGCTTTCCAACGGTATAACATACACCACCAATTGAGGTTATTGGAGGGGAGAAATGATTGACTTAAATAATGTATGAAGTATGACTAAGGGAGGGAAGATATGTCTTAACAAACCCATGTAGCTGCATCTTATTTTTGTGACCATGACAACAAAACTTCACACATAATGCGTAATAATCTTAACACACGCTACTCCAAACCAGGAGATGGCGCCACATTAATCAGCAGACAGTCAAAATCAGTGTCAATCGTACCTTAGTGTTTTTGCAAATCATTTTTCCAATCGCAGTGATGATGATATAATTACTGCACTTGATATATTTAATAGATGTGTCTTGGTAGTACTTTAGTCATCTCCAGTGGCACATTCACAGGCTATCCCAAAAACTCATAATTGTCCTCGAGCAGGAGTGCAGCCGAAAGCGTTTAGATCGGCACTCTCCTTGGTTTTAAATTGGAGGTGTGTATCTCCTGTGGAAGTGTTTCCCCCACTAATCCTGCTGCACAGTGTCTGGCCTCCCACTCCGACAGCTATGATTGAAGTTGCCGAGCGGCAGTGCAGAACTCACCGACAGAGTGATCTCTCACAGATATGACCTCGCTCCATCACGGCGCCCACCTCAAGGTGTTTTCTCCCACTTATCTCACTTT